>CM069917.1:65245136-65485136 GCA_036172215.1 Camellia granthamiana | reverse complement strand
GTTCGCATTTGCTTTCATGATAAGCCAGATTTAGTTGCAGATTTTCGTCAATTGTTTTGTGCTTCATCAAACTCAATGACTACAATTCACCAGATGAAGCTGAAAAGACTATCCAAAAATTTGAAAAAGAGCCGCATTCTGTTTTACCTAATCATATTCTTTCTTGCATTGTCACTTGTTGTGGCTTTTGGATTGGGGATTAACCTTGGATTTTATCTGTTGGAAGATTGAAAAGCTCTGTCATCTTTGAAGTGTATCACTGATATACAAGAGCTAGTAGTCAAACATTTCGATGCGTACAGTCTTGTAAGTATTCTTTGTAAAGAAATAAGATAGTAGGGTGGTAACAGTTGTTTGTTTTGTAATCTCTATCTTTTGGAATGATAAGAGGTGAAACTGTTTTGTAAAGTTTGTTCTGGAAAAAGTTATAAATGAGTTTGATTGGGAATCAAATTACAATGTATCTATTTTTATTTCAGGCAGTTGTGGCTTGGTTTAACTAAGAATTGCATGGAAGGACACTTGAAAGAACAATGTCTAAGCTCTGTGCTTAGTTTGGATCCAAACAAAGTCATTTCAAATCCAGCCACTTGAACAATCAGGGCTTTTATCTGAATTAGGAATTGCTGGAGATGGAAATTTTTCAAAATCTGGAAGAAAACTGAAGATGGCCAGAATGGTGTCAACAGATTGTAGGTAGCAGATACCTTCCAGTCAATTGTGCGTGCGTGCGTGCGTGTGTGTTTATGGCTACTAACCATCTGTAACTAGGGTTACAAATGAATCAAGCTGTTTGCAAGCTCAAGCTGGATTAGTTTTTGAGCCAAATTCGAGCCATGCAAAAGCTCGACTCAGCTCAGTTCATTTAAAGCCCTATCTGCAACTAAGAAATTGCAGCTGAAGTTATTCGAGAAAGACAAAATTTTGCACACATAATATAGCTAGAGAAATCTCATTATTTTCATATGAACTAAATGTCACAAAGGCAGAGTACCATTCAGAGCTTTAATTGTTTGAAATAATCTTTAACAGTTATTTTTAAGCAATACCTCTATCCTGACATTTAAAGTTTAATTTCTTTCAGTTGTTCATAAACTGAGCAAGGCATGATCCTCTTTTATGTCCCTCAGGGAGCTCCCTCCACCACTTGGCAAATGTTGACTCACCCAAGAACATATCGCTGCCAATCTCGCCACCTTTAACCCACGCAGATAAATCTTTCTCTATTTCCAAAATCTTTTTCATGTCTTCATCTGGTTTGTTTCGACTTTTTAGTTCCTCCACTTCAGCCCAAAAACACGATTCATAGCTGGACCCTTGCGCCATTCTCTCAGCATGTTCGTGCCACCTTTGTGTGTATCGATAGCGTTTTGGTCTAGCCTTGACCAAGTAAGGTCCGGTGTCTTCATTCTTCGAGTGTCTATAATAGTTTGCAATATCTAGAGGCTCTACTAATCTTCTGTACTTAGTTCCCAACTCAATCCATTCTTTTCGACCCTCAAATTCGTCTGGGAGTTCGTACCTTTTTAACATTTCGATAATCTCATCCCACAATCCCGCCAGCTCGACCCTCCTGACGTTTGCATGGAAGTCCTTTTCGTTCTTCTGTATCTTGAAGGTATCATAATATCCAACGTTGCGGAGTGTGCACCCTTTTTGGTAATCTTGTATGATTTTGAGTTTTTCTTCAATCTCTTTTTTGTTTGAATTTATCTTTCTTTCGTTTCTCTGCTTTTGCTCTTGTAATTCTCCTGCAGCTCGAAGACACAACCGTGCTCTTGTGCTCTGGCACATTCAATCAAAGCACTTGAAATTAGAGAGGGTTGTATGTTGTATTTGATTTTTCAAAAATTGTTTTTAGACGATTTTAGTCTGTCTTCTCATATTTGTATTAATTTTTTTTTTTTTTTAAAATAGATACACCCGATTTAGATATATTTAAAAAGTAAAAAAAATTAACTAAAATATTTAAAAAATTCACTAAAAACAAAAGAAAATTCAAACGAAAATCTGATTTTTGCTTATTTTTAATCAATTTTTTTAATATTTTAATTAATTTTTTTACATGCATTTAATCTTGATATATCTAAAAGTAGAAAAAACTAAAATATGAAGAAAAAAAAAAGGTTCATTAAAGAAAAATGAAAACTCGTTTGAAAACAATTTTTGAAAAATCAAACCAAACAAAGATGATTGGCTAATTGTGAAAAAGGTTAATTACATTAATAGTCCCCAAAGTATACATTTCGTGACACTTTAGTACTCAAATTATCAATTGTTCCACTTTAGTCCTCAAAATATGCAATTTTTTACAATTTAGTCCCTAACGTCCACATCATTCAAAATCAGTAACTGAAGTGTGGTATTTTTGAAATTTAACAAGAAGGCTTCAACCAAATCAAAACGACCAAAGACACACATGGCCTAAAAAAGCATGCATTTGAAGTTTTGTTTCATTTTAGTATCCGAAGTAAGTATTTTCATACATTTATAGTCTCTAATCTTATAATTTTGTTTAACTTTGTTTTTGTAAAATTATGAAAATACCCTCTCTTCTGTTATTGATTTTAACTGATACTGATACTAGGGACCAAAGTATAACAAATTGTACACTTTAGAGATCAAAATGGAACAATTAAAAGATTCAAAACTAAATTGTAACAAAACAAATACTTTATAGAGACCCCGCCTCCTATTATTGATTTTAAATGATACTGATGCTAGGAACAAAAGTGTATATATTTTAGTGACCAAAATGAAATAATTAAAAGATTGAAAACTAAATTGTATAACTAACCCTTGGCCAAAAAAAAAAAGAAGGGGCAGGGGTTGAAACTCACCAGGCCGAGATCATTCAAGGCTGCATTAACTGTGGCTACCTCACCAACCACACTGGCATCCGAAGACAGAGGAACCTCTTTCAAGTAATTATCCAAATAAACCACATTTTGCATTTCTAAGCTCTCTTCCAATTCATTTTCATATACAGAATGTTCTTTCAAACTCTCACGACCAACCTCTCTGATTTCCTCTCCACTCTTCAACTGACAACTATAAAACAGTAGTTGCAGCACTGCATCAGAATTCTTCACCACAACAAGCTTTCCATTCCCCGAACACAAAATATAGGTTCCAAAAGGCCTATAAGGGCTGAGTTGTACAAAACTAGTAATAGTTTGGAGGAGCGGATTTGTGGACCCCATCATATTACAAGCTGCGTGGCTTGTAACAGATTGTACATTCTTCATTACAGTCATGAAAAAGTTGGAAATGTTTTCGTGTGTAGTGGTTGGAGATTTTGGGTTGAGAATGTTGAGAAATGTTTGGAAATCTTGTTGGATGGAGGAGGGGGGAGAGAGAGTTATGCGAGGGACGATGTCGTGTTTGGTGATGAAGTGTATGAAAAAGTCGTCCCAGTTTTCGCGGCGAAGGGAGTGAGGGAAGATCCGATCCCCGAGTAATGGGGAACCGAAAGTAATGCAGAGGGGAGTGATGATTTGAGTTTTGTTTGGTTGAACTTGACGGTTATGGTCTAAGAACCAGAGGGTTGCTAGAATGGCTGTTGCAGCACCTGAGGAATGGCCTGCAAATACTATTTGCTTCTTGTCTGTCACTGCTTTATTCACCTGTGAATCAATGAATTACATGCATGCTACTTATTATACTTGTTTTTCAACATGCTTTAATGGGAAGAAAAATGACAGAGGCCCCAGTGGGGTGACCCCCACCACCCTCACTGTTTTTTTATTGGCTGAAATTTTATTTTATTTTTGTTGTCTTGCTATCACAGAGCCCCACGTGGAGGTGGGGTCCCCAGCACTGTTGTAATGGAAATTATGGTTTCTTTGTTTCAACAAGAAAATTGGTGCTCTTTATTTTTGTTTCAAATTCTATCAATTTTGTAAATTAGTCAATTAGTCCAAATTCTTCTTAATTCCCCATTTTAGAGATATTAGCAAAATTCTAATCAATTTCATAAGGGTAAATTACACTGATCTCCCCGTGGTTTGAAAAAAACAAAACAATATTGAACGGATTTAATACATATAGTGCAAAAACACAAAAATAAATAGTTTTAGTATACATTTTCGTGTAAAAGGGATGTCGATATTATTTTTTCATTCATATAACTAACAAATTATTAATGAAAATAAGGTTAAGTGTTATATGAATTAAAATCTCAAAGAAGTTTAATGTAATTATACCAAAACTATAAAACTTACTGTATCTTCTCTGAACCTTAAGAGAGATCAGTGTAATTTTCCCATTTTATTATTTAGCCAATTAATCCAAATTTTTTCTTAATTTCCCATTTTGTATCTTACTTCCCCTATTGGATTCTGTCCCATGGACTATTAGTTCGGATTTTAACTTTTTTATCCAATTATAAGATTATGTATTTTATCAAATAATTCATCCAATTTTCATAGCATGCACAATTAATATATTTTTGCAATTTGAATGGAAATTAGATTTTTTTTTTTTCAAGTTCAATCTTTTCTATTTTTTATTTTTTCAAGTTTGATTTTATAATTAACTCAATTTTTAGGTGCTTTAGTGTAAAGAGCACCTAAAAAGTAAAAAAGCAAAACAAAAGAAAATTTTAATCGACACAGAGAAAAACATTCTCATCAGAAAAAGGCAGCCAGCCGGTACCAAACAAAACGGCATTTAAAAATAAAAATAAAAACAAACCAATGAAATGAGTCATGATTTTTTCTTTTTCTTTTTTTTGTTTTGGTATTTTTACTGTTATGCATTTATTATATATTTCATGTTAATTTGTTTTTGACAGAAAATTTAATCAGTAAGCAAAAACACCATTTACTATTCTATTAACATAACAGAACAACACTGCAAAACAAACACAGACACAAACACAAGGATTGAGATTGAAATTGAAATTGGAATTGGAATTGATACCTCTTTTTGAAATGAAGGTGTCTTGAGAATTTCCTCAAATCTCTTAAAAAAAGCATCGTTGACCGCGGCCACTTCATCGACGTTGCCGATATTCCTAAGTGAAGGAAACAAATCCAGATCAACCTTAGTTTCTCCAAAAGCCTTGCCACTAGTACTACTGAACCAATCACCAACAGACCATGATCCTGAAAAGACGAAAATGACCTCTCCGCCGCGGACTTTCTCAATAAGATATGGCTTCCCAGGAGACTTATGAGCTTTGAAGGAAAGAGAACAAGCTTTCTTGATAAGCTCTTCTCTCACCTTTATGCGCTCTCCAAGTCTCTCTCCCACCATTTTTGTGTTTTCTGTGTTTCTTTGCTTTTGCTTTGCTTGTTCTTGTTCTTGTAGGAAGCAGGAGGAGGAATATTGGTTGGTGGGTTAATAACTGTATTGCCCTTGGTGGAGGCTGGTTTTTACTTATGAATGGTATGATTTATGGAAATGGAAATTGAGGTTGTTTTTGTCATTGGATAATCATTGACTTGGAGTCTGCTTGACTTGTCTGTCTTGGCAAGTCAGTGAGCGGAGGGGAGGGACATTGTTAGGAAATTGCTTCTACCTTTAATCTAGTCAAGCATATTCTTTCATCACTTGAAAAAAAAAAAAAAAAACTCAACAAGTTAACATGGTGCTTCAAAATAAGGCCAAGTTTGGGAAGACTAAATAAGTGTACTTTTTGTCTTTTTTGACTAAAAAATTGAGGTTGAAAATATGGATGTTTGGGTTAACTTTTTGACTTTTTATGGAAAAATGTATAATAAAAAATTGTGAAAATTGATTTTTAGAGGAAATTTTGAATTGGGAGTTGTGCAGCCGTAATTGTTGACTTTTGGTGAATAGTGTTAACTTTTTAACTTTTTGAATAATTTTTTGACTTTTTGGATTATTTGGGAGTACCCAAACAAGGCCTAAGTAAGACTAAAATTACGGTATTTTCAAATCAATAAGAGTACTAACCATAGAATTGATGAAGTTAATGTGATCCATTAAACTAAAAAAAAGAAAAGTTAACTTTATTAATTGACATTTTAAGAGCACCACGTGTACAAATTACAACACTATTGAATATTTTTCCCACTATTTATATGATACTAAGGTGGATGTGCTTGGTGTCACTGTTGTGCTCCTTGGTGGGATCTATTCTGAGCTTACCTCAATAATTTAAACAATTCATTTTCTAAGTCTGTTAAGTAGATCATTTATGTAAAAAAATTTAAGGTAATTTGATATTGATAATCACGTGATTGGATTCTATTTTTTTTTAAAGACAGATAGGATCTAATCATGTGGCTATCAATATCTGTCAAATCTATTTTTATGATTTGAATTGTAATGCCCAAGTCACAATGGAGCAACCTTACCACCAAGACCCGCCCAAGGGTGAGGCGAGGGGTCCTGGCCCCTTCAACCTTCTGCAAAATATTCATTTTATATGTATGCTTTTGCCAAAAAAAATTTATATATTACATAATGGCCCCCTCAATTTCAATCTAACACTCAAAAAAATTTTTGTAAAAACCCTAATATAGTAGAGTTACCTTTCAAAGAAAACATTTATAATAATGTTATGGTAATCATATTTTTTTTGTTATGTATTGTTTATCCTCTTATTTGTCAGTACTCTATTAGTATCAAATATGAATGGCTAAGGTAATAAACAAATTGTGATAAAAAAGATGATCATTCTAATATTATTGTAGTTCCAAAAAAAAAAAAAAAAAATTTGTAACATTATTGAAAAAATTTAATCAGGTCTCTGTTAAAAACAAAATAGTTTATTTGTGGGTTTCTTTAATGTATTTAATGGAATCACTTGTAAAACTTTATGTACCTAAGGATATTGTATAATGGATTAATCATATTAAGATTTTTTTAACTATTACCAAATATTACCTTAACGTTTATCTATAAATTCTTACATTTTAACCTTGAAAATTTTAGAAATCCTCTAGATATTGATTTGTGATTATGTATCAATTTTAAGCAGCAAATAACAATCTCAATCAAACAATCAAGACAAATCGATACAACGATTTTAACGTGAAAAAATCACAATTGGAGCGCCTCTAATTTTTATAAAAAAAAATCACAGGCAAAAGTTACAAAACAATCCACTAAGAAGACAAAAAGAATAGGGGGGCGGGGGTGTAGCCCAGTGGGCTTACTGTTGGAGTTTGGGTCTGGGATGTGTGGGTTAGGCGCACGTCTCAGGTTCGAATCTCCGCAGGCGCATTCCTCGCAGCAGTTTGAAAAGGATACACGGCTTCCCCCAGGCTACTTACCCTCGAGATTAGTCGAGGTGCGTCACTCCTAAGGGGTGCTGGCCCGGACATTCGGTTATCAAAAAAAAAAAAAAAAAGAAGACAAAAGGAATTATACAAATATACTCTCAATTACCTAACGAATCCATGTTCGAATTGAACCGAACCCTATATGTCTCTTCCACCACGGTCTTCACCTCGGAATTGTCTTGCTCAATGTTAAATCTACAACACCAATATCAAATCCACGACGATGAGCCACTCCAGGAGAAGGAATATTGGTTGGTGGGTTAATAACAGTATTGCCTTGGTGGACGTTGGTTTTTAGTCATGAATGGTATGATTTATGGAAATGGAAATTGAGGTTGTTTTTGTCATTCGATAATCATTGACTTGGAGTCTGCTTGACTTGTCTGTCTTGGAAAGTAATTGGAGGGAGGGACATTGATAGGAAATTGCTTCTAACTTTAATCTAGTCAAGCATATTCTTTCATCACTTGGAATATTAACTCAACAAGTTAACATGGTGCTTCAAAATAAATAAGACTAAAATTACGATATTTTCAAATCAATAAGCGTAATAATCATAGAATTGATGAAGTTAATATGATCCATTGAATTATAAAATAAAATAAAAATTAAAAAATAAATAAATAAAAAAAAGGTTAGCTTCATTAATTGAGATTTTAAGAACACCACGTATACAGACTACGATAATACTACTGAATATTTTTCCCACTATTTATATGACACCAAGGTGGACGTGTTTGGTGTCACTGTTGTGCTCTTTGGTGGTATCTATTCTGGGCCTACCTCAATAATTTAAACAATTCATTTTCTAAATTTCTTGAGCAAATCATTTATGTAAAAAAAAATTTAAGTTAATTCGATATTGATAATCACATGATTTGATTCAATTTTATTTTTAAGATAAATAAGATCTAATCATGTGACTATCAATATATGTCAAATCTATTTTCATGATTTGAATTGTGATGCCCAAGTCACACTGGAGCAACCTTAGTGCCAAGACCCGCCCTTACCTGATAACCATAAGGTTCTTGCCAAAGGAAGAAATCTTAGTTGTAAAATTTGTAACCATTAATATGGAAAATCTATGATGTGCACCAGAGCACGTTGTCAAAAAGTTAAAAATTTTTGTGGTGAAAGATACGAATGTTTGTGTGGAGAAGTGGTTTGGAAATACTCTTCAGATCCTAGGAGATGATAGTGATCCTCAGCTAGTCACCTGAAAATATACAAACACTCTGGTCGGGGGTGCCGGAATTAGCACTCCAACGGACAAGTCAGTTCAGACACTCAAGATAGCTTGTTTTCTAAGTTAAGTGAAATGATTCTTACATACCTTCTAAATCTGTGGTTCTTGTATTTATACTTGCTTTCTGGGCCTCGGAGCCTGAGCCTACTTTTATCCCATTCCCCTTTTATTTATTCGGAGCTACTGACCTCCGGCTATCCGGCCTTCCTAACGTATTCGGCATCCTAGTCACGCAATATGAAGCCGAATAATATCTGATTTCTGGGGTACGCTCCTTCCGACTCTTCTATTTATTCGGCTCCCACAATTGCCCCCCAAGCACTTTACCAACGATAGTTAGCTGGAGTGCTTGGTTCTGAATTTCGAAAAGTCAGAGCCAAAATTCGGCGGTTGGCCTCATCCTCATGCAGATATCTAAGCGCACCCCTTTCGGTTGTCGTGTCGACTTCCCGCCCCCTCGTACGTGTCTATTTATTGCTATTTAAAATTTTGACGTCCTTTCAAGTATGTATTTTATGACGCGCATCGCTGGATTGCCTTTTGAATCGTCCCTGCAACTCTCTCCTCCGATATCCTCTTCATCCTTTGTAAGTTCTCTCCTTCCTTGCTTCGAAGACTCTTTCTAGTTTATTCCTTCCTTGGAATATTCTTATAAACTGTAGGGTATGGCGAAACATTTAAAAGATCTTCTCTCGTCAGATCGAATTGCTGGCTTTAAACGCCATTTCTCCGTTCCTGATGATGTCCGTCTATCGCTTGTGGCAGACGGCACTCTTGATATGGAGAGGGAGGACAAAACCACGATTGTCTTTCCTCTTTTGTCAATCGCAGAGGGTGGAGTCCGTTTTCCCCTTCACCCATTTCTTAGGGCTATGCTTCGCCATTGGGGTTTAATCCCTTTCCAACCCAATGTGAATTTCTTTAGAATTATAATGGGGGTTATAGCGCTCAACCGTCGCCTTAGGATTAACCTTGGCATTCCAGCCATCCGGCATTGCTATGCCTTGGCTAAGTCTTCTGGTCGGTACGGACGTTTCTTCCTTAGGGCCAAGGATATCGACTATCAGCTAATTACTATGCTTTCCAGTTCTGGAAAACGAGTTGATGATGTTATGGTCGTTGTCCAGGGTAAGTGGGAATTTGGCGAAAGGGAGGATCACGTCGACCCTATTCCTAGACGGAGGGGCGAGCCAGGTGGCCGATTGCCTTCTCGCTTTTATTATTTGTTCATTTTTGTTGTAAAGCCTCTTCTTTGAAATGTTACGGCTTGGCTTGTGCAGGGAACGATTTGAAAAAAGTCCTGTCTTCAACTGACGACACCGTTCTTTCGGATATCAAAGTCGCGCTCAAGTATTTCGGTCGTCGAAGTCTTCAGAAACAAGGGAAGGCGGCCCACATTCTGCTTCGTTACGAGCCGACATATACGACCTTCTCGGCGGCCGAAAATATCCCGGTTCCGGAGGGTGAAGATTCTCTTATTGCTCTTATTTTATCCGACTTCAAAAACTTGAGGCAGGTTGGTTTTAAAGGGTCTGATTCGGAGCAAGATGTAGCTAATGTTACCGAATCAGATCAGTCCAAAACCGAGTCTGACGAGGTATTGAATTCGGCCGATCCTCCATCCACTTCGGGCCGAAGGGATCTTTCACTTGACGGCGTTTTTCACAGCTTAGAGGATCTTCCCGCCGCAGGCCCCGAAGACATGGCCGGGTTAAGCCTAACAAAACTTGCCAGGAAGGCGAATGTAGAAAGGTTGGCCGCGCGGCGAAGAGCGGAGGCCCTTCCGTCTGAAGTACCACCCGCCACCGAATCTCAACTCTCCCTGCCTGTTAGCGAATCAGAGTCTTTGCGCGTTATTGAAGTGGAGACGGAAAAAAATCGGAATGCCGAATCTACTTTGATCGTGCAAGCCGGCCAAGAAGTTGAGGAAGAGGCAGAAAAACGCCCTGCCGAGTTTGAGGTCGGCTCAGAAGAACAAGGCGGCAAACGTCCTCGATTAGAGGGGTCGAATGTGATCGTTCCTTTTGTCATTCAGCCGATGATAAAAAACATGCCAGTTTCTTCTGATGCTTCGGCGCTTAAAGATCCAGAAGTCACATTCAGCTTGGCTACGTCCGTGTCGTTGCCGTCTGACAGGGAGGCTTTCTGGGTGAACCAGATCTGAATGCGACAACACTAGCTGCCCAATCGGAACTTTTGGTACATATTCGGACTTTGCTTCACTTAATCCAAATACTGTTGAAGTTATGGTTTTAAATTCTTGTTTTGCAGACCGTCGAAAGGATAGCCGATATGGGCCATCGCCATCGCGACGTCGTCAAACAGATTGCTCATTTACGCAAGGAAGTTGAGGGCTAGAGAAGAAGGGCCGAGGTCGAAGCTTTGAGGGTGAACAAGGAAGCCTCAAGGGCTGAGGCCGAGATGGAGAGGGCTCGTAGCGCGGATCAATTGAGATCGGATGCCGAGAAGAAGGTGGACGCGAGCGAAGATACGCTCAAATTGGTCCAGAAGGCGGTCTCCAAACTGGAGGTTGAGTTGGCTAAAATGAAAGCAGTGAAGGAAACAGCCGACTCGGAGTCTTCCAAAGTATTCGAGGCCAGGAAAAATGCTGGACTCGCCGAGTATTTGGACCAAGTCCCCAAGTTTGAAAATCGGGGATTCAAACATGGCTGGCACAAAGCCCTTGTTGCTGCTAAAGCTTCATTGATTATGCCAATACCATATGAGCAAGTGGATGTCGAGCCATTGGAGTCTGATTCTGATGGCTGATCTGGGTGATTGACATAGTTTTTAGGATGTCGAATGTATTTTTACAGTTTTTAATTTGGTATTTTTCATGTGTTGCTACAGTCATAGTTGTTTTTTGCTAGGCATTTTCATGCGGGCTTGTAGCTTTTTGTTTAGTAATTTGCGTATATAAAATTTCATGAGTTGTGTTCAACTTGCTAAGGAAAATGTTGTTGATGAAAAATGTTGTTGATGAATGATATTGCTTTCGGTTATGGTTAGATCGGCTGCGTAGCTTAGGTATTTGGCCGACCAGATTAATAAATCTGCCCTTGCCTTCACCAGGGCGCGAGCTTGGGAAGCCGAATGGGCGTCATTCGTGGGCTGGCTGAGGCACAGATTGATCGGCGCTTGCGCTTGAAAATATGGCCGACCAGATTAGTAAATCTGTCCTTGCCTTAGCCAGGGTGCGAGCTTGCGAAGCCAAATGGGCCTAACTCGTGAGCTGGCTGAGGCACAAATTGGTCGGCACTTATGCTTGAAAACATGGCCGACCAGATTAGTAAATCTGCCTTTAGCCAAACCAGATTAGTAAATCTGCCCTTACCTTAGCCAGGGCGCGAGCTTGCGAAGCCAAATGGGCCTAACTCGTGGGCTGGCTGAGGCACAGATTGATCGGCGCTTGCGCTTGAAAACATGGCCGACTAGATTAGTAAATTTGGCTTTGCCTTAGCTAGGGCGCGAGCTTGCGAAGCCGAATGGGCCTAACTCGTGGGCTGGCTGAGGCATAGATTGATCGACGCTTGCACTTGAAAACATGGCCGACCAGATTAGTAAATCTGCCCTTGCCTTAGCCAGGGCGCGAGCTTGCGAAGCCGAATGGGCCTAACTCATGGGCTGGCTGAGGCACAGATTGGTCGGCGCTTGCACTTGAAAACATGGCCGACTAGATTAGTAAATCTGCCTTTAGCCAGACCAGATTAGTAAATCTGCCCTTGCCTTAGCCAGGGCGCGAGCTTGCGAAGCCGAATGGGCCTAACTCGTGGGCTGGCTAAGGCACAGATTGGTCGGCGCTTGCGCTTGAAAACATGGCCGACCAGATTAGTAAATCTGCCCTTGCCTTAGCCAGGCCAGATTAGTAAATCTGCTCTTGGTTTGAGAAGCCGAATGGGCCGGACAATTGTCATCCGACTTTTGACGCTTGGGATTACTGACGTTGCCTCGGGAGAGCTGCATACATTGAAGGATAAATGGGGCGGGTGCACGCTAGAGGCCCTACTTATTTCCATTCAGGCAACTTGGGAGGGACGAAGATTGGCTGGATTAGACGCCGTAATGAGTCGCAGTAGCGAGCCTATGCGTACAGGAAGGAGAACGTCCAAGGATCGGGAAACGCAACAACCCCTTAGTCGTCAAAGCAGATCGCCCCGAAAGAGCAGGCAACAACGGGGAAATTCTCCGCACCCGCGACCGAGAATCGAGCCTGATGCGACGCCACAACTGTTGAGTTTTGCGGTTTTTGTGAGGAATAGACCAATGACGGAAGCGGATTCTATCATTAAAGACCCAGGTGTGGCAGTCGAGTTCACTCGACAGATCTTCCCGCTGGAAGTCCAACAATCGATGGTCGGACGTCAAGATTTCAAAGTATTTCGAGACGGCATAAATGGGGCCGTGAAAGGACTATATACTGCTTACGAAGTCGGCATGCGTCTACGAGAAGCGCGACGTGAGAGTGAGAAAAAGGACGAAAGGAATCGCAGTCTGGAGATTCGCGCGGAAAAGGCTGAGCATAAGCTTTGGGAGCTGAAGAATGTTCAAACGAGCACGTCGGTGGCGGCCGGTCAATCTAAATTGGTCGTTGAGGAGAGAGTGACCCAACGGACCTCGGGTTATGCAAAAAGGTTTCAGGACGGCCTGAAGGCCGGGGTAGAGAAGACCAAACGAGACCTTGCCAAGGAGGTCTGCCGATGTGAAAATCGTGGATTTAAGCACGGCTGGATCAAGGCCCTTCAAACCGAGAAAGCTCTTGAAGCCGTGGGAATTGATTCGGCTTCGCCCCTATATCATCGTCACTACTTACCCTATTCCGATTTCGAAATTGAGAAAAGCGACGATGAGGGTGCCGAATAAATAGACTTTGGAACACGAGAACAGACTTCGTGCCGAACAGATAGAATTTCTTTTATTTTCGTCGTTCGTATTTGGTCTTGAAATGTTATGTGCTTAATTAAACGTATTATTTCAACTTACTGGCAAGTTTTGTGTTGCGTGGTGCAAATGTTTAAACATGCATTGATCGGCTCGAATTAAGAACAATTCTCATTGAATATTTATTCGGCCAGTGAAGTGGTCCGAATGCATCTCACAAAGGCTCCGAATCCGGAGACTTTTGGCCAATTGTGATATCCACGAAGGGTGCTCCGAATTCGGAGTCTCAATCGGCCTTAAGAGGCTTATTCGGCCCTAAAGTATCATGCCCCAAAAGAGGGCTCCAAATTCGGAGACTTTATTTTGGCCAAACGTGATATCCATTTGATATCCACTAAGGGCGCTCCGAATCCGGAGTCTTAATCGGCCTTAAGAGGCTTATTCGACCCTAAGGTGTCATGCCCCAAAAGGGGGCTCCGAATTCGGAGTCTTAATCGGCCCTTCGGTGTCATGCACCGAAAGGGGGCTCCGAATTCAGAGACTTTATTTTGGGCGCTCCGAATCCGGAGACTTTATTTTGGGCCAATCGTGATATCCACTAAGGGCACTCCGAATCCGGAGTCTTAATCGGCCTTAAGAGGCTTATTCGGCCCTAAGGTATCATGCCCCAAAAGGGGGCTCCGAATTCGGAGCCCCATTCGGCTTGGTGCGGATTCTATAACGTTGACATGGATTTCCTCCAAAGGGCCAATACTCGGCTCCGGGATGAAACCTACTTCGATGGTCCGTTTGATCTCAGAATTGATGGCGGAGGCTAGGCATGCCAAGGCGTCCGCGTGTGTGTTCTGGTCGTGTGTTATTTGGTTCAGTTCGTGATGGTCAAATTTTGCTAGCAAGGAATTGGTCGTTTTCATGTAGGCCGCCATACGGTCGTTTCTTGCCACGTACTCCCCCTTTAGCTAATTGATTACTAATTTTGAATCACAAAACACAAGCAGACGCCGAGCGCCGAGAAGGTGCGCATTCCGCAGACCGGTTAGAAGGGCTTCGTATTCGGCTTCGTTATTTGATGCTTTGAAGCCAAGCTTAACGGCCTGCTCAATTACTGCGCCGTCTGGGGACATGATTACAACTCCGGCGCCGCTGCCCCTTTGGTTAGACGATCCATCACAGTATAATTGCCAAATATCCCCAACATAAATTCTCCAGTTCGGCTTTGGTCGAACTTCAGCCTTTGGTCGAACTTCGTCAGGTTTGAGGTTGGCAAGCTCGCCGGTGAATTCGGCAACAAAGTCGGCCAACACCTGCCCCTTGATTGCGGTTTTAGGTAAAAACTGAATGTTGTATTGGCCGAGTTCAAGAGCCCATTTTGAAACACATCATGATGCTTCTGCACTCCGTAGTACTGATTGGAGGGGATAATCTGTTAGCACCCCAATGCTATGTCCCTAGAAGTAATGCATCAATTTTCTTGCCACCATGACTAGGGCTAAGATGAGTTTTTCCAGCAGAAAGTAGCGTGCTTCAGCGTCAACCATTGCTTTGCTCACATAATACACTGGCCGTTGCTCCCCCTCCTCTTCTTTTAACAGTATGGCGCTGACGGCCCTATCAAAAACTGCCAGATATAGAATGAACGGGTCACTAGCGGCGGGTGTTGTCAAGAGAGGTGTTGAGCGGAGGTAGGTCTTGAGTTCGTTGAAAGCTGTTTCGCATTCGGCGGACCATTCAAAAGCCGTACCTTGCCGTAGTGTCTGAAAGAATTGTCGGCAGCAATCTGTAGACCGGCTGATGAACCTGTTGAGTGCAGCGGCCATCCCCATCAACTTTTGGACTTCTTTTACTGAACGGGGGGAGCCGAGTTCCAAGATTGCTGTGACTTGCCTCGGGTTGGCTTCGATTCCTCGATGATTGACGATGTAACCCAGGAATTTGCCAGAGCCGATTCCGAACGCATACTTGGAAGCGTTCAGTTTCATTCTGTATTTGCGTAAGATGCTGAATGTCTTTTCTAGATCGGCTATATGATTCTGTTCTTCTTTGGACTTGACCACCATATCGTCGATGTATACTTCCATAGTATGGCCGAGTTGCTCTTTGAACATGGCGGTGACCAGTCTTTGGTAGGTTGCCCCTGCATTCTTTAACCCAAAAGGCATAACTTTGTAGCAATAGGTTCCTCTTGGGGTGAGGAATGCAGTTTTGTTCTGGTCATCTGGATGCATGGTGATTTGATGGTAGCCTCTGTAAACATCGAGGAAGCTCATGCGTTGATGACGTGCCATCGCATCGACAAGCTGGTCGATTCTGGGTAGAGGAAAACAGTCTTTGGGGCAAGCTTTGTTCAAATCCGTGAAATCGACGCACACTCGCCAAGTCCCATTTTTCTTCTTCACCACCACTGTATTGGAGAGCCACGTAGGGTAAGTGACTTCTCTAATTGCCCCGGCGTCAAGCAGTCTGTCTACCTCCTCAACAACAGCGGCAGTGTGCTCCGTGGCTGACCGTCGGCCTTTCTGAATGATTGGCTTACATTTGGGATCGACACTTAGATGGTGCTGTGAAACTGATGGGTCTATTCCTGGCATTTCGTACAGAGTCCACGCAAAGACGTCGAGGTTGTTGAGCAAGAAAGAGATCAGCTGCTGCTTGTCGGCCTGATTCAGAGAGGCGCCGATCATGAAGAACTTTTCTGGGTTTCCATCGATGTCAATTCGGTCTAAACCTTCCGTGGCCTTCTCATTTGGATGCCGCCCAATGTCATCAAGGATCTCCCGATTCGGCACCTCAATGGAGTTTACTTGCAGTTCCTTTGGCGTTCTGGCGGCAAGGAGATAACATGCTTGTGCCGATTTCTGGGAGCCGCGGATTTGCTCAATGCCGTGTTCTGTTGGGAAACGTAGCAGTTGATGATAGGTGCTTGGGACGGCCTGCAAGGTATGCAACCACGCTCGCCCCATGATAAGATTGTACGGCGATGGCAGCCTGATGACCAAGAATTCCACATCCACTGTTCTGGAACCTGCTCGAACGGGTAAGCTGATCTTTCCCAATGGGTACTCTGGATTGGCATTGAAGCCGAATAGTGGATAAGGAGCCGGAGTCAGGTCTGACTCATTGAATCCGAGTTTGATGAAGGTTTTATAATACATAACCTCCGAAGTACTGCCCTGGTCGATAAGAACGCGTTCGACGGTGAACCGGTTTACGCGTAGCTCAACAACCAATGGATCGATGTGAGGGAGTGTTACGCCAATCAAATCAGAGTCGTCAAAGGTGATACTTGGCGTTTCTCAGAGCCGCTTTGCTGGCGTGAGTTGCTGTTGGGGACCTGGATGTAATTGGATTGCATGCACGGCCGGGGCTGCTTGCAGGCTGTATATCATGTGGACAGTGTCAAGCGGAAATGCATCCTTCGGAAGGGCAGGTGTTTTGATTGCACTCCTCCGGACGCATCGATGGAGACGTTCGTCCTTTGCCAACTCTTCAAGATGATCTGTTGAGGCATAACAGCCGTCAGTTTCTTGCTGTGGGGTTCAAGATCGTCGATCATCTGCCCTTGGGGGTTGCACAAAAGCCTGGCGCATTGTTTGTTTGGATTTTGCTATTTCCGAGGTCAAATCGCGACGAAGGCGCTCGTTCTCAGCGATGATGTTGTCCAACCTCTGTTTGGTTTGCCTAGCTTGTGCCATGGTCGCTTGTATTGTCTTTTGCGTTGGGTTTGAAGATGAGCAAATGTCACGACCCAAACCCGGCCCTATGGGTTTAGCACCGTAACTGGCCAGTAATCCGAGATTACCGAAGGCCTGCTGAACAGTAATACAGTAAAACAGAGTACAGGGCCTGACGGAAGCCAATACAGCAAATAACTAGTGTCCATTGAGCTGTGAAAATCTGTATGCCAAAAACATTTTTCATGCATTCATACCGTTCAGAACAGTTCAGTCTATACAATCATTTACAAACATTCAGTACGGGGACTTAATCCCTCGATAACAGTACGGTCAAACAGTAAACAGTTTATACAATAAACAAAACAGTCAAGAGACAGGTGGGGAACACAATAACACCCCAAGCCATAGCATGGCGTCTCGGAATCTCGCAGTGAGGCACATAGGCTGGCTTGACAAAACTGGGGACTAACCCACGCTCCTAGCTCCGGTCTAGCTGCTGAGAACCTACATATATATATATAAACAGTGAGCTAAAGCCCAGTGAATAACATAATGTATAAAGAGGTTATGAATGTAATGTCCTTACAGTAATGAAAACAATTCATTAAACAGTATTTCGATCTTTTAGTATATCAGTCAATCAATCATTTGTGGTACATCCATTAGCCTATAAACAGTAGGTCCAAAAGAACCGGGCCTCAACAGACCCAACAGTAGTGATGGCCATCAATCAATAAACAGTATGGTTCCACAAGGAAATCGACAGAGCTCTGTAACACTAATAGTAAGCAATAAGTGCTAAGGATGCCACAGTACAGTTCACAATACAGGACATACATTCATTCAATAAACAATATCAGTTCGGTAAACAGTTCTGTTCGGTATTCAAAAGATAACCATTTTGAACATATCTTTACACAATCTGTTACTCACAGAGATTGGCTAATAGCAGCTAGAGCGCGTCCCCGAGAGCCAACCCTAAACAATTAACAAATAGAACACACACTAAGTTTCACAGTCGGAAGGATGATAATTAAATCCCTAGATTTCCTCGGTGTTGTTCTATGTCTAAATCCTCATTAAGATGCCTTAAACTAGGCCTAAGAATGCCTAGGATGAGATGAGGATGCAAAAATACAGTTGGAAAGCACTTTTCAAAAGTTGCTGAAAACAGGGGTCTCGCTCGAGCGAGCCTTCCTTCGCTCGAGCGAGCTTCCAAAATCAAAGGCTTCGCTCGAGCGAGTAATCCTTCGCTCGAGCGGTCTGCAGAAACAGTAAAAATACTGGATGCTCATTTTTTACGCGCGATACCACGCTCGATGCTCGCTCGAGCGGAGCCCTGAACAAAGGTGCTCGCTCGAGCGAGGAATCCTTCGCTCGAGCGAAGAAGCCAAATCTGGAATTTCCAGATTTGCCTTCCAAGCTCAAACCAAGCATTCCCAACTCAATACTCGACCTCTTGGGCCCAAATTCTGGAAAATACATCCTAAAACAATGTATAACAAGTTTCAAAAGCCAATTTGAGAATCCAAGCCCCAAAGGTGAGTCAATTAAGTCCAAATTCAAACCCAATTTCAAGAACAATATGTAAACATGCAATGCATGAGTTTTAAACCAAATTCAAGCTTCAATCTTTGCTCTAAAGAGCTCAATAGTTGGAAACTAAAATGAAAACATGGACTATGATAAAAACATGGACATGCATGCACAATCTACCATGAATTCAACTTCAAAATGCACCAAGATGGCCATGCATGCATGAATTCAAACATAATTCACCATGTATGAGCTACAACATGCCTCAACTCAAAAATGAAACATGAATTATGCAAGAATTAGCTCTAATTCAACAACAAGAAGATGAATGTCCTACCTTAGTCTTGTATTCAAGATTTAAGAGTCCAATTTGCCAATTCTCTACCAATTTCTTCAAGTTCTTCTAGCAATATACAAGATGAGCTCAAAATCTCCCTCAATTCTCTCCCTCTCTCTCTAAATTCGGTTGTATGCAAGAAATGGGAGAAGAAATGTTTTGATTAAGTGTATAAGGCTCAAAGATGAATAAACAAAGGCCCCACTCACAATGGCAAAATGGTAATTACGACAAACTCTTTAATTGGCTTAATTTAATCTAATTTAATCATTCCTAATCAATTTTCAAGTAAATATACCATAAAATCACAAATATTCTACTGATTCCAAAACTCCAAACGGTTCCTAATTCGGCCGCCGATAAGGCCTTCAATTAGCAGTTTAAACATATGAATTCAAACAGATAATCAATCGATCGAATAAATGCAACATGCAACTCAATAGATAAACTTATTCAATTTCAGTTTCAATTTCAATCAGTTCATTCAGTACTTCAGTTAATCCAATTATCAGTCATTATCAGTTCAGTTTAACAGTAATCAGTACGTAATTCAGTGGGTTATCGATAATCAGTACGAGGGTTGTTACAACAAAGGTCCAAGGCAAGTCTTGCTGCGATGGTTTTTTATCCAAGCGAGTTTGTTGGAGTGAGGTCATCTCTGTGTGGTCTCGTCAGTGGCTATCGAAGGATCTTCAGTCACGCCTGCCATGGATGTTATTTGAGTATTCCCACAGACGGCGCCAGTTGTGGAGAAGTGGTTTGGAAATACTCTTCAGATCCTAGGAGACGATAGTGATCCTCAGCTAGTCACCTGAAAAGATACAAACACTCCGGTCAGGGGTGCCGGAATTAGCACTCCGACGGACAAGTCAGTTCAAACACTCAAGATAGCTTGTTTTCTAAGTTAAGTGAAGTGATTCTTACATACCTTTCTAAATCTGTGGTTCTTGTATTTATACTTGCTTTCTGGGCCTCGGGGCCTGAGCCTACTTTTATCACATTCCCCTTTTATTTATTCGGAGCTACTGACCTCCGACTATCTGGCCTTCCTAACGTATTCGGCATCCTAGTCACGCAATATGAAGCCGAATAATATCTGATTTCTGGGGTACGCTCCTTCCGACTCTTCTATTTATTCGGCTCCCACAATTTGTTATGTGTTATGTCAGTTTGTGATAAAAATTACGAACAACCATTTTATAGTGTGTACATTAAAGTGAAAGTTATGCATTTTTTGTATGAGCAAAATGTTATAAGTATTGTGATATGAAAAGTTATATCATTTTATGGTTTACGTTACGAAATTTTGTGCGCTGTTATAGTGGTGCACATAGTGTAACATCTCCCAGTTATTATGTTATCAACTAGTTCCCTGTTGCAGCTAGTTTTTAGCAGGTTCAAGCTCACTCCCAAGAATAGTAAACATTATGGATAAAATTTTGGTGATTAAATTTGCTTCTTGTTCTACCACCAGTTACCTTAATGTACTCATTATTAAAGTTTCGCTTATAATTAATCAATTTAATTTTATGATCGAATACACTTCACATTTTTGTCGTTGTGATCTTAGCCTCCGAAATGGATGACAATACCAACTACTCACTTTCCATGCCACTTTGAGTTACAGGATTCCCAATATACTTTCCAAATCTCATTCATATACACTGAGTGTTGGATCTCCTTATATGGTTAAAGATCCTTTGCAGGTGGATTCTTATCAATCTGAGTTCTAAAAATGTTTTGTTTTGGTTCAGTGACAGTTGGAATTCCTGAGTTTTTGAGTGGGAGTGGTAAAAGGGTTGACAATCACAGGCAAAGCACAGACAGCCCTTGTGCTCAAGAAACTCGGCATTCTCTGCAAACACATAAGTTAAAAGTATTTACTTTCTAATCTAGTTCATATTCATGTCTTACCTCTAATTGGGTAAGCAGTTGATGTCAGTTTTATTTCTTTTTAGACAATTAAAATTCATTCAATTTTGGTTTCTGCTGATAATTTACAAATCATAAGTTAGTTGTTAATAAAGAAATTAAAAGCTATTTGGATTTTCTAAATGAAAGAGATTTTAAGTACTTCTCCAAATTTAATTTAGATTATAGGCTAAGAAATTAGGATGGATACATCTGTATGGGGAAATACTTCTCAATTTATGCTCTTACCTTAGCTTCCTTGTTTCTAAGGTGAGATTTTTCCACTAAATCCATAGACAAGAAAGATTAATTTCTAGGCAACCATAGAGACAGAAGGTGTCACGACCCAAACCTGCCTCTAAAGGTTTGGCATCGTAACCGGTCTGTAATCCATGATTACCGAAGGCCTAACTTTAAAAATCAAACAAACGAGGCTAGCGGAAGCTAAGATATAAGAAAGTAAAACGTCCAACGAGCCGTAAACCCACATGAGACAAAATGCATTACTATAGATACATATATATATACATATGTACACCAAGGTAGCACAAGTTTATCAAAATACAACTAAAAGAGAGGAGACATTCCCATTAACCACGGGTATAATACCAGCGGCAACTGACCATAACACGTGAGTGATTTCAAAAGGATGCTCACTAGACCGCCTACGTGCTTCAACAGATAGGAATCTCGCCATGAGGCACAAAAGGTAACTTGACCAAAACGGAGGCGAGGTCGCCGTCACTACGTCCCCTCCTAAACTGGATCACCTACATATATATATATATAAACGTGAGCTAGAGCCCAGTAAATAACAACTGTATATAGGGGTTCTGAATAATGATCATGATGTAAGACAAATCACAAACTGAATAGATTCTTATCTCATACAGAAAGCATAAAAGTACACGTGGAACATCCCATAGCAAGCTAATATAGGTAGTCTAGAAGACAGAACAGACGGGCATAAAGACCGTTATGTAGACATGATGGCCATCAACATAATAAACAGGAGTTCCAAGAATTGGAACTGACAGAGATCTCTGTAATCATGTAAACAGGTGCTAAGGATGCCACGATATACAGTGTAAGAAAAATAGGATCATCATTCATAAACATAAGAAAAAGCACGTCGGAACAAAGCATAATATAAAGCAGGAAGGAGATACTTTAAGTTAAACATATCTTTACAACATTGTTACTCACAGTTGGCTCCGTGATGCACGTGATTGGGACGTGGCGTTTGACTTACACAGACAAATATAAGCGTAGCACACTTAATTCGCTATACAACCAACTAATTATTTTCATTATTCAGGAATTGGTCTTTTATTCTCTTTTAATGCCCGTGCAATGCAAATGTACATCAAATATGGATGCAAATCACGCTAACGGAGGCCCAGGAGTGGGGTAAACGAAGTAGAAAAATGAAACCGAGGTTGCCAAACAGCAGCACGTGCGGAGCAACTTTAAAGTTGAGAAGAAAACAAAACCAATGCATATGGGAATTCTATGTTTCAACAAAACCATGGAAATTTAACTTAAAATCATGCAAGACCAAATAGGTGAGCTTTATTCATGCCAAGATTTGGAGAATTCCTCTTGTTAGGGTTTGTAACACAACTTCCACTACCCAATCTCTCCTTAAACTCCATGAGTTCAAGATGAAAATTATTCTCATGCAAGAAATTAGGAAGAATTCTTACCTCAATGAGTTAATTTAGTGAAGTTGCTTCAAGTTCTCTTCTTCTCCCTTTCTTTCTCTTCTTCTCTCCTTGTTCTCTAGAATACTCTCTCTCTCTCTTTCCTTCTCAGATTATATCCCTCTCTCTCTTATTTGAGTTCATCTTAGATATTAAAATTATCTAATTTTACTTAATGTGAATTGATGAAATTAGAACCACATCACTTGAATTAATTATCTAATTAATTAAATTATTTCTTACCGGCACCTAAGTTAGCTGAACCCTACTTTAAGGGGAATTAGGCTCTACCCACCTAGTCCATTAGTTAATTGGCAACCTTACAATTTAACGAATCAGACAAGTCTTTTCACAAATTAACGTATCTATCAAACAAAACATGGTGCACATAACATATAAATAAACATAAAATGCACGTATAAATACATAATTAAGATTAACCATAAAATTAACGGCTAATTAAGAGGCGGGTGTTACAAAAGGTTGTTATCATCACAATTAGACCACCGCAGTTTGACTTCAGTGGAGTGAAAACTGGAAGGCACAGTGAAATTAAGAACAAAATCGTGATGTTCAGAGATCTGACTGCCTATCTTCAGAACAGTAATGATATGGTGATCAAATTTTGAAGCTAATTCCTTCCCCTTGTAAGCTTTTCTGAATTAATTACTTTTATACTGAATTCTGATGTCAGAAAGGAAAAGTCTCTGTGCACTGAAAAAAGCGAACCGAAAATGGACCGACCTCTCACAGGTTGATGGCTGCCGCAATGTGTGTGCTCCACCAACCTGTGAGAGTTCAGTATATTGTCAGTATGCCTTTTTCAGTGCACTAAGCATTGCTGTAGTCAGAAATCATCGTCTGATTCGCTAGAAGATGGTGTCCCTGGCTTATCTGGCATAAAATATGACTGGAAGTTTTGGAATCTTGCTGGAGTCATTGTTGCCGGTGATGGTGGCGGTGATGATCCTACAACACTTATCACATTCCTCTTTTGTAGCTTCCTTGTGATGTCAATACAAACTTGATCAACCATGGCAAGAAAGTCCTTCACAATAACAAACAATTGAAGTGGGTGTACCCCTTTGTCCTTGGAAGCTCCTGCTTGGTAATATGCAGTTGTTTTCTTCACGAGTTCCATTACCCTTGTTTGTTCCTCTCTCACCACCTTAAGCTCCTCTTCGCATTCCTCTAAAAATCCTTTCATTTCTCTCACAAATCCACCTCTTTCACCATTTCCACAGTTCATCAAAAGCTGCCAAATCTCAGCAATCCTGGTTGTGAGATTGGAACACATATTAATGAAACTATCATAGTCTATGGTGGCTGCTTTCTTGACATGAGAGAATTCCACACTCAAGCTTCCTAATATTGGTAATCCTAACACTAAGTACTCTCTGTCTCTCTCTTCCTTGGCTGTGAGGCAATCAAAATTTGGATCAGTATCATTGCTACTTTGATTATCCCTTCTTCCGAGGCTATGATTTTGATTGATGGCACAATGTTCACCCTCAGATCGAACAACTTGTTCCACAACAAAGTGAAGTAGAGTAGTCTTACCATCAGTGCTTTTCACATAAGAAAGTTTTCGAAGAGATCCAAGGTTAAATCCTTGTGCATTGCCTCTAGCTGTTCCAGCATTCATACGGTTACCAGCCTTGAGAATGGCTTCAAGAAGTTTATAGAAGATGCCGCGAGCTCGTAATTCCTTGCAACCCAATTCAAGGGTTTGCAGAGACTCCTTGAGATGCAGGATTTCAGAGTCATAATTTGACTTGAAAAGCATTGCATTGAAACGGATAAATGCGGAGGGAACAGCTTTCAGGATGTGGTAGAGGAAAGATTCAGCATCAGCAAGTTTTGTTGGGTTGCCATTGAATTGAAGGATTTTGGATACTTCTTCTTGAGTTGGGGAGATTTTCGCAAGTTTTTCGAGTATATCAGAATTAAGGCCTCGGCCCTCAAGGAGGGCATCAAGGATTTCTTTCCGAGACACTGCAAGAGATCTAAGTACTATTGCTGTGTTTTGGGATTTCCGAGGCTCAAGGATGAAGATTTGAGCAGGTGGAACAGAGCTGGAACTAGTTGAACATGAAATTTTAATGCTTTCAGGAGATCTGTGATTGGTGGCATTGTATCCAAATAGAGCTTCCATAAGATCATCATCAAATCTGATGAACACAGAAGAACAATAACAAGGAACACAAATGTGAATTATCAGACGGATAGTAAAGAAGAAGAAAAAAAACATGAATATGTGGTTAAATTCGAGGCTCATTTACCGGAAAGATCCATCATTGATCTCATCCCAGACCATTGAATGATCAGCATTGGCTATAACCTTGTCCCAGTGCAGTGGCTTCAGTTTCATCCCTCTTGTGCTTTCTCCATTGGGAGCCTCTACCCTACTAATGATGCTTGTCTTTCCCCTTGGTACAGGAGAGGGTTTCATTGATGAAACCAAACCACCAGTCCCAGGTGGTGGAGGTGGTGGTGCAGGATTTCTCTTTGCTGAAGTTGGTGGTGGAGGAGGTGGTGGTGGTGGAGGAGGCTGAGGAGGTTGTGGTTGAGGGGGGCATAATGGCTGTGGTGGTGTCACAATGGGTAAAGGAATAAGTGGAGCTGGTCTTGCCACTTTGGCAATGTCAACCATATTACTTGGCTCATGAAGCAATGGGATTTCCTGAATTCTTTCAGAGTTCTTGAGTTTATCTCCTCTAGTATAAATCCTCTTTTCTTCTTCATCTTCTTCTTCTTCCATTGAAATTGGATTTACCCAAACTTTAGAGAAACAACTCATGAGGTGTCTTTGTTCAAGTTTTCTCAAACAAAGAACATCCAACCCATTCTCATCAACAATTAGTCCTTTCAGAGTTCCTCCTTGTTCTCTGAACTGTTGATGACTCACCACCACTGTTTCTTCTCGACGAAAACTTGAATCAAATTTCTCTCTGTGATACTGTTGAGCTAAGGCTAATTTGTGGAAGAACAAGAACAAGATGCCAACAACAACTAGAGTACTTGCAGCTGTGGCCACAACAGCTTTAACAACTCTTCGATCCAGCAATCGAGTTGCCTTTATGACTGGCACTTGTGCCGGAGAGATTGGAAGATCATTCAGAATTCCAGGTGTTGGGCTCATTACTGGAGAATTATATGAAGATGAAGAATTAATGTTTTGTGGAGTTTCTGATTGAGAAAAGGAGAGAGAACAAAAATAGAACAAGACAAACAGGATTATGAAAACGGGAGGAAACCCTCGCTGACCCATTTGAAGCATCATGGACTTCTGATTCCTGCAAAGAAAGTGCAAGAAAGTTTGTTCTTCTTTCCTTCTTTTTTTGTTATTTTGAGCAATGCAAAGATAATTTAGTGGTTGTTTGTGTTAGGGTTTTGATTGTTGACAGTTTCAAGAAGGTGGTTGATGTTGGTTGGTTTCACTTAACTCTTCCCTGACTTATATACGTTAGTGTTGTGTAAAGTCAGTATTGGTGTCATGGGTACTTGTCCTGTTTGAGTTCCGTTGTGATCGATGGATGACAAGTGTTGTTATGTGATGTCTCTTGTAGCACCATATCACAATAAGTAGATTGTGTTAATGTGTTATGTGATGTCTCTTGTAGGACCATATCGCAATAAGTAGGTTGTGTTCGGTTATGTGAATGAATTTGATGCACGTAGAAGAGTTGATACGTTTGTATATCATACCCTTTTTTTTTAAATGCAGGAACATCATTTATATTATGATACTGGGGATATTGGGGTGGACACCAGTTCCACACCAACTGTTATGTAATTGATGTCATCAAATATGCCAATAATCAATAAATATCAATTGGTGGGCATTGAGCTCGGCAAGGTTGTGATTTTTTTTTTTAAATTAAAAATGAATTAACTGCTTTTATGATATGATCAAAGTTGGATAAGGATCATGAAAAATTTGCAGGTCAGCCACCGGGGAGTCATTCACAAGCTGAAATTCAACCACATGGAAGGGGTTGTTGATCAGATCAATTTTACCACCAGAGCCTGAAACCAGTTGTTGTAAAGCCATACCAGCTCTGGAACAGTTAATTCTGGTTTTCATTATCCTAATTTTGGAGTTTATAGGTATGGAGTAATTTGACAAGGAGGCTTACACTGGTTAGATTTCCCATTTTATTTTGGTGAAATATTTTATTCCCATTATTTTTGTTCTTCTGAATTTACAATAGTGATTCATGCAAAGAAACGTATACGTATGACCCAAGTTCATTCTAGGATCACACCCAAAATGAATACAGCAATGTTAGGTATCATGAAAAGTCTTTCACGAAAATGATCATAAAATATTTGTGATCTTTGGATTACATTTAGAATAAAGCACCACACACTAATCAAGGTAATCTAAGGGTCACAAATCTTTCATGATCATTTTCATGAAAAAATTTTCATGATCCCTAACATTTCTCAAATGAATATGAGTCCAATATCATTTTTTTTGTGCATAGTTTTTGGATTTTTATTGTACGTAGCATTACTATTGAACTTTTTATTGAATTTTGAGTTACACACTGATGGAGTTGGACCAAAGAACTGTCCCCTCTTCTCCAATCTAGGTTTTAAAAAAAGGCTGGAGGAAAAAAAATAAAAATACATGCTTTCTAAATTATGTAATAAGGATAAAATCAAATTTATATTTAGATAAAAATCCAATGTGATTAAATGAGAAAGGTAACTCTTTTCTTTTCTTTTCTTTTCTTTTCTTTCTTTTGGTTGATAAGAAAGTTGAGCTAACATAATCAAGTCCTCTAGCATTCCATACATAAATTTTGAGCTACCCACAATTATGATCAATTTATTTATATATTTATTTATTTATTATGTATTTGGTTGGCAGACCTATAAAGATTACTCCTATATTTAAAGTCGGGAGTGAAGATGTGAACTACCAAACCATTGTTACAGAAGGATGAAGTGATGCTATGCCTTGGAAGGTGTACTCATTTATAGTGAAATTTTAGATGATTTTAGGCATGGCATGAGGCTGAGAAGTCACAACGCGGGACTCACGGCTCAGCTCCTTCCAATAATGATGGAGGGCATTTGAATCTTTATTGGGCTCAAAACTCTTCATTTCATGAGCCCGGCACCTCATTCGGTGTATATAATGCTTCATGCACTGAAAAAAAAAGGCCCACACCCCAACCGCGTATTCGTATTTTAAAAAATATTAGAGATTTTAAAAATTGTATCAAAAATTATACCAAATATGTGTAGGACCCATATTGTGTGACTCCCACACTCATGTGAGACATTTGATAAAAGTCTCTAACATTACTCTTGTATTTCCCGTCTCTTTCAATGCGTATTTTTCCAACCCCAATAAGAAAATCAAAAGGGGAGGGGATTTGATTTCCATGTTCCTTTATTTTTTTGTCCCAGCCCGATTATATTAATTAAATAACTTTATTATGTTCATATATTTATATATATGATTTATGAATTATTTGAGATGATTTAAATAAATATATTTTTGACTTTTTATAAAAAAAAAAAAGATATGCAGAAAAGTAGAGAGTGATGTGACCTAAATAAGGGGCAAATTACCAACAACTCTCGAGATTTGATTAAAGTACAAATTCCCCCCTGGGGTTTGGGAAATTACAAATTGCCCTCTAAGGGTTATATTTACCTAACAAATGAGGGAGCAATTTGTATGCAAATATAAACCTCAAGAAATAATTTGTTATGCAAATATAAATCTCAGGGGGCGGGATGTAATTTCTCAAATCTCAAGGAAGAATCCATATTTTAATCAAATTTCGAGAAGGGTGTTAATAATTTGCCTAAATATGTCATTTTTCAACTCTATCTCTCATCTTTAATCTATTTATTTATCAATCTTTGTTCCTCGAGATTATATTGTGTTTATGCTATTGGTCTTGAGAGTTTGGCCTATTAAATCTCCCTTCTAGGTACTAGGAATGACAATGGGGTGGGACGATGCAAATTTGTTGTAATTCGTTCCCATACCATTTTTGTCAAGGCAAAAAAAATCATGAAGATGGCGAGATCAGTAAGTGTCAGGGTAAATTTGGTACCCTTAAAAGGGAGATGATACTAATAACATAGAGATAATATAGAGAATTTTAGGAATATTAAAAAAATAAAAAATAAGAATAAAAAGAGGTACTTCTTGATGCAAACAATCTATTAGAAAACGAGTTTGAGGTCTTGAAAGCAAAGATGACAAACTCAATCTCTACTCGTTAGAAAGCCACTAGAACAAGGGTTTGAATGCAAAGGTCAAAGAAAACGATTTTCAATCCAATCTTGTGTTGGAAAATAATAGTTTTTTGGTAACTTTAATTCGAAATTAAAGTGGGACTCAACCACCGGTTGAGGTAAGTCTGAATGGTTTTGTATTCTCTCAAATGAGAAGATTACAATATAAAAATAATGGGCCGAAACCATTGAGGTATGAATGAGAATTGTCTCATAAAGTGGATATTAATAAAAGTTAGGCTTAGATTTGGACTTAGTCTTAGTTTAGACTGGGCCTAAACTTGTACTTGTGCTTGTGCATGTGTTGGGTTTGGTCTTGGACTTAATCTTAAACTTGAGCTAAGCTATGTTGTATTGGGCTTAGCTTATGCATGTGTTTGAGAATGGGGGTTTGGATCGGGTTGTAACCCAACATTGGTATCCATTGTGTGATCCATCTAGTTGGTTTATTCAAATATCATTATATGCATATTTATTTGTATATATTAAGCACATGGGAGGTTTAGACCTTTGTAACTCTCATCTTTTAATGATAGAGTTGATGGCCATATTAGTGGCCGTAGGTTTTCAACCTTAATAACTCTATTCCTAATGGCTAGAATTGATGGCATTGGTTAATAGCATTTGATGGCCCTATTGATATATAGCCTTTATGGCTAGGGATTCCCCTAACATGGGGATGTTTTGAGATAAAAAAGTTGGAGATAGTTTTTACGCCAAAAAAAAATTTCTTATCTTCTTTTGCTAGCCCCTTCTTTGGTTTTTGTTAGAGAGAGTGCACCATTATCAAATTCGCCGAAACTATTCAGAAAATGCTTTTGCATTAGCTGATTTTGACCGTCGTATTCTGGAAGATAAAAGTCAACATACCTCTAGCACCCATGGTGAGGCAGCTAATCTATTTTAAGGACATTATGATATCACATAAGTTCCAATTTAATTTCTTTACCTTTTATCGTATTATATATTTCTATGATTGTAATATTCAACATGTTTTCTCATTCTATTATATAATTTGATTAATCATGAATTTATTTATCTTGTTTAATTACACAATTTGTACAACATCTTGAATGTGTTTTACGCATCTTTATCCACAAACTCGCAATCTTGAATGTGTTTTACACATCTTTATTCACAAACTCAATCTCTACTCACAAGTGACTAAACATTCTTATCAGTTATTTTTTACTAGATCTTCACTTCATGAGGCTCTTGTTGCAATTGACCAACGGTAGGATCAACTAAATGCATTAAGAATGATCTAAATGAACTGAAAGGTATGATGTTTTTCAACAAAGTTCTGAATATATTGCAACTAGATTTCCAGGATCTGGACCGGTTAAGCCAACTCCATAACTTCTCGGGCCGTGCTTGGATTAAAATAAAAATTTAAAACAGGAATGAAAAATATATATATATAAAATATAATTATATTACATTCATATTTCTCCAATCTCTTCTCTCTTTTCAAATATTTATCCAAATTCATGAATCAAACACTTTTCAAATATTTATCCATATTCATGAATCAAACACAACATCAAATATTTACCCATATTCATAAATCAAACACAACATCAATAAACATTGGATGGAGAGGGAAAATCTAATCCATAACCTCTTAGTAAAGTTCATGAGCTCTAATCGCTTTAACTAATCCCAATAATTAACAAAGTTGTTAATTAGTTTTTAAGTGATTTCCCCAATGCAGATTCACTCTAGTCCTAAAGATTCAAGGTAACCCTGCAAATTAAGTGAAGCATTAGCTAGGGCAACAGACAATAAACAAAATAAAATTATTTAAGAAAAAAAACTCACAAAATAATATCATATGGCATGAGATGAAGAAAAAAGGCTTTAACACCCCTCCACATATTTGTTACTTCCCTTGTATTATCATAAAATCTTATCTCCTTAGTCCTACATATAAATAAAACCAGGGAACCAAAAATGAAAATCATCTCCCAACTTTTTCATCAAGCCAGGAATATCACTCGCAATGACATCTAATCTTTGAATTAGCATATACGACTACGAGTGTTAAATGCAAAAGAAAACAAAAATACATCACACCCCCATCATCCAAACAAAGGAACACTATGGGTATATGAGCAAGGAATGGTAAGAATATGCAAGTCAACTAGAAATGAGAGTAGATCAATCAACATTGCACTGGAGTCTAGGCCGCTTTGTAGGAGGTTGTATTGACGGTGGGGATGGACTTGATTGATCAAAAGCTAATGTTGATGGCAGCAATGGCGATGACGACGGCATGTAAGCATCTTGTAGTTTTCTCTTGCGACTTTTTCTCTTGACATTTTCCTCTACTTGCTCTCTTAATACAGAATCTTTCAGGCGTTTCACGTCTGAGAGTTTTACTGGCTTCAAGAGAAAGTCCTCTGCCCCTTCTTCCAAACATCTGTTACCAATCAGAAGTAATGCTGTAAGAATGTTTTCAATAGAAAGCCTATTGTCTTGCAAAATCAAAGACAAATCTGATCAAATTAACAAGGTGTGGCCACAAAATTGATATGCGACAAACATTTGAGTTCAAATTAAACTGTTAATTTTGTGATCAATGATGTGCATGTCAATATTTAAGTTGAAGTGAGGCGAAAGATAGATGAATCTCATATTTCAGCTAAAACTAGTCTGCTGTTGTAAAGACCTATGGACTAAAATCAAACTTAAAATTTGAAACACATGAACAAACATGCATCATCACCATTCAAATTCATCTGAAGCTGAATGAAAATTATGATTTGATGGCATGTGCACAAGCAATAGAATCCAATATTTGCTATCCAAATCCATTATAATATTTTCCAAACGATATTTAGCACAATAATATCAGGAACAGAACATGGTATGCCACACATTCTAAAATATATTATGATAAATATGGATGACACTACAATTTATTCAGATTCTTTCAAGCCTAAGAGCAAATTTTTGCTAACAATTACACATTCAACATTCTGGCCTCTTTTGGTAACATAGTTTTTAGCCAATTTTTTTGGTTTGTAGCAAAAGCCAAAAGTTGGCTTTTTTGGCTTTTTTTTCATTTGGAAAGTTAGCCTGCGTTTGGTTGTGTTTTGTAAATGTGATTTGAAAGTATGAGTTGTATTTTGAGTTTGTGTGTTGTAGAATTATGATTTGAGTGTAGAAAATTTGTTTGATAAAGAGTTTTGAAAATAGTTTTGGAAAAGAGGTTTGATTTGAGTAGAGAATTATTGATGTGACATTTGATATGTGATACAAAAATTTACAACTCATAACTAAACATACAACTCAAAATTATTTTAAAGCACATAAAAAATTTTAAAAATTTCAGAAAATATTTTTTCTCATTATATAAATCAATTGCAAAATAAAAATAAAAATAAAAAATAAATAAATAAAAAGATCTGGAATTCAGAGGACATCCGGGTGGACATCCCCAAGGACATCCCGCGCAGCATAAATTTCAAAAAAAAAAAAGGAACAACGCGACGTTGCAGAGTAACACAGATGTTCTGTGCAGAGTTTTCAAAACAGCATTTCAGAATCACAACCAAACACAATGCTTGAATTAAGATGTAGAATTATGATTTCAAATCACAACCAAACACAACCTTAGTTTTTAGCCGATGGTGAAATTACAATTCTACCCCTCATGGATCAAAATGTGCTCTATGAGTGAAATTATAAATATTTTAAATTAAATGGGGATAGTTTGATCATTTTATTATAATTTTACATTATAAACAAATATTTAATTAAAAAAAAGCCAAAATGAACTTTTTACCAACTTCCCAAATCATTTGTCTTAAAAAAGCCAAAAGCTTGCTTAAAAATCAAAAAGTCACTTTTTACCATCTTTCTAAAATAGGCCTCTATCATCTTCAAATTAATCACATAAAATCACATTCCCAAAAGATTCCCCATTTTACATACCAACACTGGTAGAGAGCCCTAAATTCAGCGGCTCAAATGGCTCAAATTGCCCAAAACTGCGTCGTTTTGGGCACAACACAACACAAAACTACGTCGTTTTACTCAATTTGAGCCATTTGAGCCACCTTTTTTAGGGCCCCCAAACATTATTCTTTACATATAAAGACACAATTCTAGATGCCCCTGTTACATTTTGTTTTTCCAAAACTCCACTTCTCTAGATTTTATTTCATTATATTTGAAATATTTTTCTTCCCAAACTGAAAATCATAACAAAGTGAAAGAACTAATTTGAAACAAACACAAATGTAAAAACTGAAAGCATACCTATCTATACGGGTTAATATATTCTCAGATGACATGATCACCACCGGTATTTCTCTCAAAGTAGATGACTCCTGTTCAATAAAAGTTAACAATTTTAGCATTTTCTAACAATTTGGCAAAATTAAATCATCTTCAACAGAATCATGCCTTGTTTGGTTGCCTAGATAACTCATGAAAATAAATAAATCGAAAAGCCCTAACTCAAACTAATACAGCTACTATTTTGTTAATTAAAACTACTATTAAATAATAGGAAAAATAGGATTGTCTCGTGTGGTTTAGAAATTACAATATACTTCAAGTTTCTAATTGCATAACGAATTACCTCTTTTATCAATTACAATTTGTATAATTCATTGTTGAATCAGAAGGTAGTTTAGATTTTTTTTTTTTTTTTTTTTTTTTTGTACAATATAAAATTCCAACCGAGGATATTTGTAATTTTCAAAATCACAGATCAATCCGTATTTTAAACAAATATGTTTCATCATTTCATTTTCTTCCTAGAGTTTTCTCGTCAACCAAACAGAACAATCAATCTTACAAAAATCAACCCTCATAACTAACCTTGATCTTCTTGAGCAGCTCATATCCTGTCATTCCAGGCATTGAATAATCCGTCATTATTAAATTCACCTTCAAATCCTGAAATCAAGCAATGAAAAACACCATAAATCACCATAACATCAAAATTAACTCCATAATGTTTGGCTGCAGAGAAAATCGAAATTTCAATTTCTTACATCGAATCCAACGGAGCTCTTCTCTCCATCCAAACCGAGATATTGCAAAGCTCTCCGCCCACTCTCTACAGCCGTAACTGAAAATTCCAAATCCAATCGGCTTCAGCACCAAAATCAAAACCAAACAAACACAAAAATGGCTAAAACCTAATCAGTCGATCGTAGTACCTCTACAACAAGAGATCGTCAGCAACTTCTCGATCACCTTCCGGTCGACGTGGCTGTCATCAACGGCGAGAACATGGAGCTCCTGTGAACCCGATGACAGACAATCCATTTTCAATTCTCACTCTGTGGATGTATCTCTCTGCTTCTCTATTTCTCGGTCTATAAATACAGAAAGAAATAAATACATATATCTATATATAGATGATACTGTGATTGTGTACAGGAGGGGAAAATCTGGAAATCTACATTACTTTAATTAAGGGTAAAAAAAGTGGTGGTGGTGGAAAAAAGCTGAGAGAGATTCTGAGAGATCTTGGAAAATCTAATCGAATATTTTATCCACCACTTTGTCTCTTTTTCCTGACAAAATACTATTTTCAAATCCAAATCTAATAACTTTCTTTTTTGTCTTTTTTTTTTTTTTTTTTTATCTCTCTCTCACTTTGAGACAGATATATGTGATAAAAAATAAAAGAAAAATTATTATAAATCTTAAATTTTTTATTAAATAAATAATCAAATATTTTATATAAATATAAAATTTTAAAAATGTCAACTCTATATTTAGGAGTTATTTAGGATGTTCTAAATAAATATATTTTTTAATTTTTTATAAAATATAAATTAAATTTAAAATAATATGATTTAATTTAAATAAGATGATATAATTTAAATAAAATAATAACTTTTTAACTTCTTTTTAACATTTCAATCAAGGCCTGAAGTGAAATCATTTATTTAATAAAAAATTTCATAACCTTCCTATTACCCAAAACAAAAATGTACTACTGTTTGAGTAACTGTTGGGTATACCTCCTTGGTGGAGTGTGGGACCCAATTGGTTTTAGAAAAAGAGTTTTAATTTGGCTTGGTTTAGTATAATATATTTTTATATATTATATTTGTGGAGGCCCAATCCAATTTGGATACAATTAGGGTTTGATTACAAAACTCAAGATTTAATAATATATATATCTAATATATATATATTATTTTCGGTTCTATATATATATTGTTTTTCCAAGAGAGAAAAAGTTTTGGTTTTTTTTTGGGTGGAACAGTGTGCGGCGGCCATCTTTCATGATTTCGGGAACAGTGCCGAAGTTTTGAAGATTGGGGTTCTTTGAAGCTCGTTTTTTGGGACATCTTCGGTTAATGTTTGGTTCGTTATTTTGGGTCTTCTATAACTCTGGTTCGGAAGATTTTGGTTCTTCTATTTGGTGAGGTCTTTCCTCTTGTTTATTTTTGTGATTATTTGGAATTCACCTAAGGGTGGTTTTGTGAGACCATTCGTGTCTCGTTTGTAATCGTTTGGAACCTATTTGGTTGATAGTGGAATCGGATTTCGATCCCGTGGACGTACCTCACATTGAGGGAACCACGTAAAAATTCTTGTGTTGCCTTTGATTTAATTTTTCCGCATTAGTTTATATTCCCATTGATTGATTTACTTGTGGGGATTCATCGATTTTCCCTAACAACTGGTATCAGAGCTTACGGTTTATTTGGGTCTATTTATTTGTGTAAATCAATGGAGGGGAATATGGGTCGTATGTCTAGCTTCAATGGAAGCAATTGGGTAACTTGGAAAACTAAAATGGAGGACCTCTTATTTTGTAAAGATTTGTATGGACCCATTGAGGGTGATAGTAACAAATCAAAATATAGTTCTTTTTCAAAGAAAGACATTGAGTGTTATTATTGCCATGAGAAAGGGCACATGAAGCGAGAATGCCGAAAGCTCAAGAATAAGGAGAAAAGGCATGACAAAAGTGTGGATAAGAAGCAAGAAGACACAACGGCAGTTACTACCGATGATCTCATGGTCGTTTGTGAAGATGATTGTATCAATTTTGTGGGCCAAGAGAGCAATTGGGTGATTGATTTTGGTGCTTCTTTTCATGTGACTTCTCGAGTTAATTTCTTCACTACCTACACTGCAGGAGATTATGGTTCTGTTCGAATGGGTAATGAAGGTTTGTCCAAGATTATTGGTATGGGTGATGTTTGCTTGGAAACAAATTTGGGTTGCAAATTGTTGCTTAAAGATGTGAGGCATGTTCCCGATATTCGCCTCAATTTGATCTCTACTGGGAAGCTAGATGATGAAGGCTTCAACAACAAATTTGGTGATGGAATATGGAAGCTCACAAAGGGCTCCTTGGTGGTGGCTAAGTGTAAGAAGACTCATACACTTTATTCGATGCAAGGAAAAATTTGTAAAGGTGTTGTCAATGCACTTGAAGATGATACTTCCACTGAATTGTGGCACAGGCGACTTGGGCACATGAGTGAAAAGGGGCTACAAGTTTTGTTCAAGAAAGAGCTTCTACCCGGTTTGAAAGGTACACATCTTAAAACTTGTGTTCATTGTTTAGCGGGTAAGCAACATAGAGTTTCTTTTCATAAAAATGTTGCTTCTAGAAAAGAAAATGTTTTGGAGTTGATTCATTCGGATGTTTGTGGTCCTTTAAAAGTTAGAACACATGGTGGTGCACTTTATTTTGTTACTTTCATTGATGATTATTCAAGAAAAGTTTGGGCTTATCTACTAAAAACTAAAGATCAAGTTCTAGAAGTATTTAAGCATTTTCAGGCCATGGTTGAAAGAGAAACAGGGCAGAAATTGAAGTGCATCCGAACAGACAATGGTGGTGAATACATTGGGCCATTTGATGAGTATTGTCGCAGCCAAGGTATTCGGCATCAAAAGACAGTTAAGAAGACTCCTCAACAAAATGGCGTTGCCGAGAGGATGAACCGCACCATTGTGGAAAGAACAAGGTGTTTGCTTTCACAAGCTAAATTGCCAAGACCCTTTTGGGGTGAGGCAATGAGTACAGCGGTTGACTTGATCAATTTATCTCCTTGCTATCCTTTGAATGGTGATGTTCCTGAAAGAGTTTGGACTGGCAAAGATGTGTCTTATGAGCACTTGAGAGTGTTTGGTTGCCGAGCTTTTGTTCACATTCCAAAGGATGAGAGGTCCAAGCTTGATAGTAAGTCAAGACAATGTATTTTTCTTGGCTATAGGCGTGATGAATTCGGGTATAGATTATGGGATCCGGTCGACAAGAAAGTTATTCGAAGCCGTGATGTTGTGTTTCTTGAAGACCAAACAATTGAAGACTTTGGTAAAGGTGATCAACCAGAGCCAAAAACTAGTGATCTCATTGACATGGATCCATCTCCTTCATCTCCAGTTGATGATGAAAATGGGGGAGATGTGCAGCCACCTATTGAAGAAGTGGAGGATGATGCTAATCCTAATGAAGTTGAGCTAGAAATTGAGGAAGAGCATCCAACTCAAGAACCGCCACCACAGCTTGAGTTGAGGAAATCTACAAGGGACCGACAACCTTCAAGAAAGTATCCTCCCAATGAATTTGTGTTGATTTCTGATCAAGGGGAGCCTGAAAGCTACCAAGAAGCAATTGAGCATACAAAGAAAGATGATTGGAAAAAGGCCATGGACGAGGAGATGAATTCCTTGCTTGAAAACCAGACTTATGATTTAGTGAAGTTGCCTAAGGGGAGGAAAATTCTGAAAAATAAGTGGGTTTTCAAATTGAAGAATGATGGCAAGAATCTGAGGTACAAGGCACGTCTTGTTGTGAAAGGCTTTGGGCAAAAGAAAGGTATTGACTTTGATGAGATTTTCTCGCCGGTTGTAAAGATGTCTTCTATTCGGGTTGTACTTGGCATGGCTGCAAGTATGAACCTTGAAGTTGAGCAACTTGATGTGAAGACCGCATTTCTTCATGGTGATCTTGAAGAAGAAATTTACATGGAGCAACCGGAAGGTTTTGTAGAGAAAGGGAAAGAGAAATTTGTTTGCAAATTGAAGAAAAGTTTGTATGGTCTCAAGCAAGCTCCGCGGCAATGGTACAAAAAATTTGACTCTTTCATGATGAATAATGGTTTTTCTAAAACCACTTCGGACCATTGTGTGTTTGTGAAAAATTTCCCGGATGGCAAATTTATTATTCTTTTGCTTTATGTTGATGACATGTTAATTGTGGGTCAAGATTCTATCATGATTAACAAGTTGAAGTTGGAGTTGAGCAAATCTTTTGCTATGAAAGATTTGGGACCGGCAAAGCAAATACTTGGTATGAAAATTGTTCGTGATCGCAAAGAGGGACTGATTTGGTTGTCTCAAGAAAGCTACATTGAAAAAGTTCTTGAGAGATTCAACATGGATAAAGCAAAGCCGGTTGGTTGTCCACTTGCAGGTCACTTCAAACTTAGTTCGAATCAATGTCCTACAAATAAGAAAGACAAAGAAGAGATGTTGAAAGTTCCTTATGCTTCAGCAGTTGGTTCTTTGATGTACGCCATGGTTTGTACAAGGCCGGATATTGCTCACGCCGTTGGTGTGGTGAGTCGTTTTCTCTCTAATCCGGGTAAAGAACATTGGGCAGCGGTAAAATGGATTCTAAGATATCTTCGAGGGACTTCGAAGGTGTGTTTGTGTTTTGGGGATGGTAAACCGATGCTTGATGGGTTCACAGATTCTGACATGGCTGGTGATGTTGATTCTAGGAAATCTACTTCGGGGTATTTGATGACTTTTGCAGGGGGAGCTGTGGCATGGCAATCTAAATTACAAAAATGTGTTGCTCTCTCAACTACCGAAGCTGAATTTATTGCCATTACAGAAGCTTGCAAAGAAGAGTTATGGTTGAAGAAATTTTTGCAAGAGTTGGGTTTGAAGCAAGAAAAGTATGTGCTTTATTGTGATAGTCAAAGTGCTATTCACTTGAGTAAAAATTCTACTTTTCATTCGAGATCGAAACACATTGATGTGAGATACCATTGGATTCGTGATGTGTTAGATTCGAAATTGTTGCAACTCGAAAAGGTTCACACAGATGATAATATTTCAGATATGCTGACTAAGACTTTGTCGAGGGACAAACATTTAAAGTGTCGAACTTTGGCGGGTATGGTTGATGTCTCCACCTAAGTCGGTAGGGGGAGAATTGTTGGGTATACCTCCTTGGTGGAGTGTGGGACCCAATTGGTTTTGGAAAAAGAGTTTTAATTTGGCTTGGTTTAGTATAATATATTTTTATATATTATATTTGTGGAGGCCCAATCCAATTTGGATACAATTAGGGTTTGATTACAAAACCCAAGATTTAATAATATATATATCTAATATATATATATTATTTTCGGTTCTATATATATATTGTTTTTCCAAGAGAGAAAAAGTTTTGGTTTTTTTTTGGGTGGAACAGTGTGCGGCGGCCATCTTTCATGATTTCGGGAACAGTGCCGAAGTTTTGAAGATTGGGGTTCTTTGAAGCTCGTTTTTTGGGACATCTTCGGTTGATGTTTGGTTCGTTATTTTGGGTCTTCTACAACTCTGGTTTGGAAGATTTTGGTTCTTCTATTTGGTGAGGTCTTTCCTCTTGTTTATTTTTGTGATTATTTGGAATTCACCTAAGGGTGGTTTTGTGAGACCATTCGTGTCTCGTTTGTAATCGTTTGGAACCTATTTGGTTGATAGTGGAATCGGATTTCGATCCCGTGGACGTACCTCACATTGAGGGAACCACGTAAAAATTCTTGTGTTGCCTTTGATTTAATTTTTCCGCATTAGTTTATATTCCCATTGATTGATTTACTTGTGGGGATTCATCGATTTTCCCTAACAGTAACGTGTAAACGCATCTTTGGACATCTTTTCCAATCATATGATATCTTCCTTTTTCTTTGCGCGTTACGAAATCTAATTGGGTGGTGAAAAATGTTTTCAAAAATGTTTGATATATTTAATTTACTATTTTTAAAAATTATATTTAATAAATGCTAAATTTTAATTTATTAAATATTTTATCATGTAAAATCTAATTTTAATATCATTCAATTGCGAATAATTTAAAAGTGGTAAGGTCTCGTTTGTCAACTATACATTTTAATTAAAAAGTCAAAAAATCACTATAAGTTATTACATCACTCTCTTTATTTTACTGTACATCTTTTCATAAAAAGTCAAAAAATTACTAAAATAGACTATTCCCAAACAGCAAGGCACCTAGGCTGCCCTGAGGTAAGGCGAGTAAGGCTACCACATTGGGCCTCCAAATTTTGTCTTAAAACTAGGTTCCGAAATAATTCCGATCTTAAGTTATGTTTGAAGTTAATTATTTCAGTCTTAAACTATGTTTGGTTTATTAAAATAAAATTGAATAGGGTAATTATTCCATTATAATGTTCATTTCTCACACTTGATTACTAAAAAAGATTACAAACGAAATCAGCATTCACCATTTTGAGAGAATAGTAATTTTATGACTGAATGGTTATTCCATTCAATTCAATTTCATTTTAATGAACCAAACACTGCATTATAGTATTAGTAGTTTAAAAGTAAAAGTTTAAACAAACAATTGAATTGGTGAATTATTTAAAAATAATAGATGGTTGTTTGTCAAATGTATGAATTATTTATAGAGTATTATTTGACTAAATGAGTTACAATTGTTTGTGGAGAAATAATTTTTTTTTTAAGTTGAAGTTAATCAAATTTAATAATTTAATTTACTACATTAGAAAAAAAGTGTGAATAAATTAATAGTGTTTATAATAAAAAAATATTCAATATTTATCTCAATAACTATGATTTGTTTCAATAAATATGCATACCATATGTAACAAATTTATAAAAGGTACAACCAAAAAAATAAAAATAAATTGAAGAACTCGCATTACCAATAAGTCAGTACATGACATGCTATCACCATTTGGTCTATATTGTTTTAATTTGCTTAATTTTGACAGGGACTAAATTGACATATCGTATAAACTATAGGGACCAAATTGACACATCGTTTGAGTTTTCGTGTACCAAACCTAGCGGTTGTTATTTATTGAATTAATATAACACAATACGTTATATTAATGAACAATATCGAGCAAATTAAAATAATAAGAACCAAATTAACATATTCTATAAATTACAGGACTATTTACATAATTTACCCATAAAAATATGTAAGTTAAAAATGTTTCTTTAGCTTTATATTTATAATAATCTATATGTAAACAACTTTTTTTTAAAAAAAAAAATTGTTAATGAAATGTATAGTTATTTAAATTAAAAATTAATACACGTAACTATTTTATTAATAACAAATATGAGTGACAAATTTTATTAGACTAACACAATAATAACATGACATGGTAAATATTTTAATAGGTCTTATTATTTGTAACATAAGAAGAAAGAGGAAATAAAAAAGTGAAGAATACAAATACTTTTCACTAAATTGAAGAAGAAAAAAAATTATTTATTTTAATTTTTCTATTATTTTCAAAACACGTTTTACATAAATTTTAATATCAAACAAAAACTCAAAAGCATTGGTTAGCATTTGTCAATTTTAATCTAATAACTTTATTAACATATTTCTTTGCGCACATGTTAAGAAATCTTATAGAAATTATATATTCTTTGTTATACATAAATATTGTATATTCTTTATTCTTTACTTGAATTGCATCACTTTTTTATTTTTATTTTGGTATGACTTTTTGTACTAAGTAAAAAAATTAATTTATAAATCATAAATAAAACAACACTTAATATAAGTTGTTTTGAAACGTTGATTAAAAGTTAGTTTTTAAATTTTTATTTTTTTTAAAAAAAATATATAAAAAAATAGAGTAATAATGTGATCTAAAATAGATTAAGTGGTGTTTTGAAAAGCTGACTTGTTGATTTTTTAAATTTTTTGTGCCTTTTTTTGTTTAAAAAAATTGACTTTTTGTAACTTTTTTTTGTAACTTTTTTGTGTAAAAAAATTAAAAAATCAAAAAATACATTTTTTTAACTTGTTTCCAAAACACCTAAAAGTTGACTTTTGACTTCTAGCTAAGTTTCCACGTTGAGCCATTGAGAAGTGTATAAAAAATATTTTAAAAATAGTATAAGAAACTTTAAAAAAAAAAAAAGTGTTATTAATTTAATAAAAAAGTATCTTGTATTTTAATTTAATTTTTTTTTAATCTTTTTATTGTCTTCTCAGAATACTTGTTAAGAAAATATTATTATTTTTAAATTTCTTAACGCATATTTTTATTATTGGATGCTTTTGGTAAGGAGGTAAAAAGTACTTTTTATTCATTTTGAGTCACATTACTTCTCATATTTTTTATTTACTAAAAGGTAAAATAGACTAAAAAATTCAAAAAATTAATTTTTTACTAACTTTTCAAAACACCACTATGGCCCCGTTTGGTAGAACTGTAGGAAAGTGATTATAACTTATAGCTTATAATTGTGAACATAAACTGATTTTTGACTTATAAATTAAGCTTCTCCTCCCCACTCAAAGAATAAGTTGATTTTTGACTTTCAAAAAATTATAAACTGTACTGTTAAACTGAACCAAACATATCAAAATAATTTAAATTAAATTAAAAATTAAAATAAATTGAAAATAAGCCCTATCAAATAGGGCCTATATACATTAATAGAATTCTTAATTTATAAATGTGATTATTATGATATTATTAAAACTGTAAATTGGGGGGGTTAGAGAGAGAGAGAGAGAGAGAGAGAGAGAGAGAGAGAGAGAGAGAGAGAGTCAAGAGTGGTAGAGTCAACAACCAGAATTGAATATTTGACCTACTGACTACAGACTAGTAGTCGTCAGACCTTCGAGTCAGCTTCCCCCCAACTGGCGGCGTCAAAACCTGGAAAGCCGCCCCTGTGTCCTTCTCCGCGTACCCGTAAATTTTACAAGAATGGTGTGGATTAATTCAACAAAAAAAAAAAAAAATTTAGCCCTTGTTTGGGCACTTTAAAAAAGTCAAAAAATTAAAAAATTATTATCTTATTTAAATTATATCATCTTATTTAATTCATATTACCTCTCTACTACATCACTTTAAATTCAACTCATATACAACTTATATTTCACAAAAAATTAAAAAATATACTTATTTAGATCATTCCAAATCCCCCCTTAAATTTAGGAGGAATTATATTTCAGTGGAAAATATTTGGATTAATTATAAAAATGATTTAAAATTTCATACTTTTTTTTTATTTTAAATTTCAGTGTTTCAATTCAACAAATTAAATTTTGAAATTTTATCTGTATTTTAATAAGCTCCCTCCATTCATTTTCATTTGGATTAAGTAATGGAGGACATTGAAAATAAAACATAATTTCATCCATTGATTTGAATGAAAACAAATCTTAGGCTCTGTTTAGTAAGCCTCTCAAATTATAATTTCATCCATTGATTTGAATGTGTTGTTTATTTTGAACTTTTAAATCATAATTCTACACCTATTTCTCAAAAGAGCATTGCTAGGGAGCTCAAAAGCCCTCTCCCCTGAATCCCCCGAATTCCTTTTTTTTTTTTTTTTTTTTCCAGCAGAAGAATGAAGAAGAAGAAGCAGGAGGAAGGAGAGGAAGGAAGATGAGGAGTGGACTGGAGGGGGCCATACCAGTGGGAGGAGGCGGAGGCGGAGGCGGGGCCGGAGGCGACGGCGGTGGTGCTGTGACGATCGGGGCTGGGCAGCGGCGATCGGGGCTGGGCCGACGACGACGTGGGCAGACGACCGGCGAACCACCTCTCTTCTCTCTCTCTCTCTCTCTCTCTCTTTCTCTCTTTCTCTCTTCTCTTTCTCTCCCTCTCCCTCTCTGGTTCAGCTCCGAAAATGGAAGAAGAAGAAGGAAAAAAATAAATAAAAAATAATGCCCAAAACGACGTCGTTTTGGGCATTAGAGGGATTCGGGGAAAGGAAATTCGAGCTCTTAAGCTTTATTCTTCTCAAAACTTAATTCAAAACATAATCATTACTTTTCAAAACTCATAACCAAACACATAATTCAAAACTCAATTCAAATCAATATTTTATTTTTTTAAATATTTTAATATTTTAATTTTGTTAAGATTTTAAATATTTTAATATTTGAATATGTTACGATTTTTTTAATTTTTGAATATTTTGAATATTTTTAAATATTTTAAATTCAAAATATTACGATTTTAATGTTTTAAATTTTAAAATATTTTATAAAAATAAATTCAAACTCTATTTTATAAAAATATTTTTAAATATTTTAATTTTTTTGTTATGTATTTGGTTACGATTTGAGTGTAGAGTTGTGAAAGTAATATGGAGTTTCAAGTTATGTGTTTGGTTATGAGTTTTAAAAATAATTTCTTAATTGAATTTTGTTTTATGTGTTTGGTTACGATTTGAGTGTAGAGTTGTTTTTAAATTTAAAATATTAACATTTTAAATTATTTAAATTATTTAACTTTTTACGATTTAAATTTTTTGAATATTTATTTTAATTTTTTACTTATTAAATTTTTTGAATATTTATTTTAATTTTTTACTTATTAACTTTTTTGAATATTTATTTTGAAAAAAAAATATTTATTTAAATTTTTTGAATATTTATTTTGAAAAAAAAATATTTCCTTTGTAGTATTTTCAATTAAAAAATTGATTAATGTTATTTTCTGTTAATAATAAATTTTTTTAATTGAATTTTAAAAAGAGTTTGGTTATGAGTGTTGATCAGAATTTTCAATAGTGTGAAAGTAGTGTGTTTTGTTATGAGTTATAACAATTTGAATTAAATTTTGAAAACTCTTTTCAAAACTGATAACTAAACAAATTTTTTTACTTCACATGTCAAATCAAAACTTTCAAAACTCAATTCCACACTCAATCAACACTCTATTCAAAAATCATAACCAAACAAATTTTCAACACTCAAATTATAATTCCACAACTCACAAACTCAAAATACAACTCATACTCTCAAATCATATTTACAAAACTCTACCAAATGCAACCTTAGAATTTTTTGTGTAATTAAATATTTTTTAAATTAAAATCACTAAAAATGGGGTTAATTATTGTTGGCTACATATTTTGTAAAAACCAATCACAATTCGACGCGTGGCAGAGTAAGGGTAATATAGGAAGACTATTCAAGTCTTCGATCCTGATCGTACACGTGGCAGTTAGTATTGGTTCTCACGTGATCTGAGTAGCATTGGATCAATAAAGAGGTGCAAGGTGACGTGGTTTCAACGGTTACTCATTCAAATTCAAATATAAGAGGGAAGCCTAACTGCAAGTGATGGCGTAGTAGAACTACTTATAAGGCAACATGATCAGCGATCATGTTGGAGCAATTCGACGGTTTGAAGTGCAGTTCGATGGTCATCTTTGAGAAATATAAATAGCGGGGAAGACCCCAGGAAAAGCCCCCAGACTCAGATCATACAAACCAGTCTTACTTTACATATTTTCTTTTCCAGTTTTACATTTCCAGTCTTTACATTTCCTGTTCTTTAAATTCCTACTCTTTACATTCCTGTACTTTAAATTCCTGCACGGCACTTCATTCACAGGAGTAGTTTCAAGTAGATCGTTGCTGTAAACCTCTACGAGGCTGAGTTTGAATCATTGTAAGTTTTCATTCTAATGAAATACTTCAATTGCCCTTCATTTAACTGTTATTTTGCTTAATTTCTCCTAAGTCAAGCCACCAGTAAAAGTCCTCTTCATTGAGGCAGAAAGAACTAAAACACAATCGTCTGATAATTGGTTGGCAATTAACATTTCTGTAAAGACTAATTGATCCTTGCTGGCACGCTCGCATTTACAAAAACACCATTCGAAAGCTAAAAAGCCAACATATATTTTTAGCACGCCCAGTAGGACATTTAAAATGGCTAGACGAAGAAGACAAGGAGAAAATGAACGCTTGGAGGAAGGCGTAGAAGGAGAGGTAGAAATACCTAATCCAGAGGATAATGTGGTAACACATCCTGTGGAAACTCCCATATTATCAGAACCTATGGTCAAACAAACCAGTACTTCAGGACAAGAACCACATGTTCATAGTATTGGACGAAACCAAGGAATTGGACCATCCACTGTTCCATCTACTCATCCAATAAATCCATGGGATGGCCTAGTAGATGCCATGGGACAACAATTAATGAACACAATGGAAAGGTGGGCAACATCCTTTTTGGATCGAATGAATAACCACCAACCAACAAACACAAGACACATCGAGGAAGTTTTAAATGTCCTTAAACAAAGATTGGCTAGAGATAAACAGCCTATGCTAGTTAATGGACATTCTAATGGTCAAACTAGTAATCAGAACTATGAAAGACCATCACCTCAGTCTTTGTATGAACCCATTTCGAGGCCTATAGCAGGTCAAAATGCCTCAGTACTCAACAATGAAGCTATACAAATTGGTGGATCTGACCCAGTACAAGAAACTGGCATAAGAATGGTCACAAACCCCATGTTCGAAGCCATACCTGGTACAAGGGGGTTCACTAATCCCTTATTCGAATTTATACCCGGGGGGTTGGAAGGTTTGCCTACAAATGGAAGAGACACAACACCTGTTCCAGCACCTTTCGCAGGTCCTTTCGCAGGACAGGCTCAAAGGGGTTACCCACACCCCCAGCAGCAACCTGCACCACAGGGACAACCAGTCCCAAATGTACCACTGTATGGACCAAGAGGACCACAAGCACAAGTTTGTCCACCAAATCCTATGTTTGTCCCTCTAGTAGTGGTTCAGCAGGCACAAAATATGGTACCTAGGGACCAAATTGTTGATATTGTTAGGGAAATGTGTGGACCGATGGCTCGGGGGGTCCAGACTCCTGTATACAGAAAACCATACCCAGAATGGGTAGATAGGGTACATGAATACCCAAGAGGGATCAGGATACCAGATTTTACCCTTTTCTATGGGAGTGGAAACCAATCAATAGTAGAGCATATTGTTAGGTTTGCTGCTCAATGCGGTGAATTTACTAACCATTACTATATGAAACTAAAATTATTCCCAAATTCTCTAACTGGGGGAGCATTTGTATGGTACATCAACCTTACACCTGGCTCCATTCAAACTTGGCAACAAATGGAAGAGGTATTTCATGCCCAATTCTTCCAATCGGAGCTAGAGGTTTCAATGGCAGACTTGGCAAGATTGAGTCAAAGGCCTGAAGAAAAGGCTACTTAGTTTTTTGCTAGATTTAAAAGGGCTCGAAATAAATGTGGAGTCATCCTGCCAGAGCCAGAATTCGTAAGATTGACTCAAAATGGTTTAGAGTTCAGGTTTCGAAAGAAGTTTGACTCAATTGAATTCAGAGATTTGGTGGAACTAACCTATAAGGTGTCTATGTATGAAGCATTACTAGAGGAGGAACAAGATCGAAATAATGCATCGTACAAGACATCTTATAGGGATCCTAATTATGAGATCGATGCAGCAGAGATTGTGGGCAAAGAACCTGTGATCTGTGAGGCATTAATTCATAAAGATACAACAATTGACCAGCAGTTTAAAAAGAAAGACCTTCACAGAAAGTACTCTTTCGATTTAACAAAGGCAGATGACATTTTTGATCATTTGCTTGCGGCCAACTTCCTTAAGTTACCTAAATGAGTAAAACTGCCATCTCCAGATGAACTTAAGGGAAAAGTATATTGTAAATGGCATAACTCTTGGTCTCACTCAATTAAAAACTGCATTGTTTTTCGAGACAGGATCCAAGAACAAATTCGGAAATGAAGTTTGAAATTCCCAGCCAAAACAGAAAAGGCCATGGGGATCGACAGTAATCCATTTCCAGAAGTTGGAGAGGTGGCAGCCAACGTTATTATGTCAGACTTCCAGAACTTGTCTTTGACAGAATTGGAAGAAGTCAATGTGCAGATGCATGTTGCTAACCAGACAACCATCAAAAAGGACACCAGAAATCTGCCAGTTATTGGACAAGGTTTCTCACACTAGAGGGAACACTCTGATGAAGAATCACTGGATGATGATTCCTTAGAGGCAGCGGTAATGCAAAGGATGTGTCCCAGGTGCAGACTGAGTTATAAATGGTTGAAGGGGCTTCCAATTGATGGGAAACAATACTATAGGGATGTGCAGAGACGCCCTAAACCAGCCAATGCTTATAACAAAAGGCCGTATCCAGCTAGTGTTGGGCAGCAGCCATTGGTAGTTGAACCAGCAGTCGATAGAATGCATGCTAAAGGCAAGAGGCCCTTGTATGAGTCCAGGCCACCTAACTATTACAGAATGGAGAGCAGTCATTCTAAAAGAAGACTGGAGAAGAGTTCAGGTTATGGGATCAAAGCCAGGAATTGGCCCCTTAGACCAACCTCACGCAGGACAGAAAGTGGCCACCTTCATCGAAGGCCTGAATCAGGCTCGAAACATGAGGTCAGGACCAAGCAATTGCCCTCACAGCCAGCTTCGAAGATGGCTTCGAAGGTAGAAAGAAGCAGTTCAACATCTGAGTCAGTAAGTTCGTGGGTACCTGGAGTTCCAGATCGGTTTGTGATGCAGAACAAGCCTAGGGAAGTGCCTACTCAGAGAGATGTTGGAAACCAAGGAAGAATGGTTAAACCTCCTTTGGTGGCTCCGAACAATTGGGCATTGCTTAAACACCCAAAGACGAAGGAACCAGATATGGTCCCAGTCATTTCGAGATCACAAAGGAGAAAGATTCAGCGCAGGTACACTCAGTACCAGAAAGATATGAAAGAAAATAGAGAGAGCTCTTCATTGGTCCAGACAAAAAGAAAGAAGACTCCAAAGTCAGACCATACTCTAAAGACAACTCTATGAAGCAAGGTGGGTTGCAGCAGAGAACAGTTGGCCAAGGTTCATTCTGAACTAAAAGCCAGAGAGAAATCCAGCTTAGCAGGATTGGAGAAAGCTCTGATGGAGAGTGGTAGCGAGACAAAAGAAGAAATTGGCGTAAGCCAAAAGAACGAAATGGTAGAGGAAGAAATGTTCGAAGCCTTCATGGCTGCGCAAACATTTTTGGTTGGAAAGCCAGTTGAGAAAGATCCTTCGAAGGAATCAATTAACAATGAAGTGCCAGAGTGCAGCATAGAGAATGCTTCTGAAGTAACTGAACAAGGTGGCCAAGAGGGGAAACAGGTACAGCCAGCCATCCAATTTGGCTCATTTCCTCCAGTATCAGTCAATATGGTACACATACTGCCTCATGAGTTCCAAGCTAGAGATGAGGACCAAGATGGTCAAGAAATTGATCATATTCCTGTCTCTAATGAAGACTCACAAGTGAGTATGGTACAAGATGATTCTGGAATGGCTACCCTGATGGAAACTGAAGATGAGAGTGAAGAAGAGGTAAGCATTAACCTCTCATATCCCTTTGAGTATCCCTCGAATTCTATGACACAACATGTCAAGCCTTTGTACATCAAGGCTTTCTTCGATGGGATACAATTGAACCGAGTCCTGATAGATAATGGGGCAGCAATGAATTTACTATCGAAATCTTCTTTGAAGAAACTAGGGAAAAAGAATCCTAGGTTAATCCCAACTAGTACAACCATCGCTGGCTTTGCTGGAGACAAACAGATGGCTCAGGGAATTCTACCCATCAACCTGAGTGTGGGAACCAGGGACTGCATGACAGCATTCTTCGTAATCGACAGTAATGCTAAATACAATGCTTTACTTGGGAGAGATTGGATTCACACTAACAAATGTGTGCCTTCCTCTTTGCATCAGAAAATTATGATGGCCTTAGGCAATGGAGAGACAGAGGAAATTGATGCAGATCCTCAACCTTTCATAGCTTGTGCAGACTTCGCAGAGGCCAAACTGTATATTGAGGGAGTGACACCACTCAGTATACTGAGGAAACCTGATGGCTGAGCCGAAATGACGGCTGATGAGGAAGTGACACACCTGAAGCACTTAGTCTAGGAGAGTGCTGATGAGGAGGTTGTCGTTAAGGATGACAATGATGTCTGGTTGTAGGCAAAGAAATGAAACACAAGAAGCCAAGTCTTTGGCTCTAATTAAATTCTCAACATTGGATGTAAAATCAATAGTCCAGAAAGTACAGGATCAAGAGAGAGAAGCCATGATAATTGGTTGCAAGCAGAAGCAGCAACAGGTCAAAGTTTTGACCCTTGATAAATACTGTGCATTGGACATTGAAACAAAAGTCCAGGAGATACAGGAAGAGGAAGTCTTGTGGACAGACTTTGTCTATGAGGAGGAGGGCAAAGATGTTGAATTAAAGAACCTGGGAGCAGAACAAAGCAGGGAGATTGCTTCGAAAATAAAAGAAATCAAAGAAGAAGCTTCAGTAAGTTCTCAGACACAAGACCCCTTAGAAGAAGTAAATTTAGGGGAAGGTTCTATACAGCAGCCCACCTACATAAGTGCATGTCTGAATGTTCTGAACAGGGACCAGTTGTTGGTTGTTCTAAAAAGATATAAAGATTGCTTTGCATGGTCTTATAATGAACTACCAGGATTGCATAAGTCATTAGTGGAACATAGGCTTCCTATGAAACTTAACTTCAAGCCATACAAGCAAAAACCAAGAAGAACGAGTCCAGAAGTAATTCAGAAAGTCAATGAGGAGATTTTTAGACTACTCAAAGCAGGCTTTATTAGAACAGCCAGGTATATAGAATGGCTATCTAATATTTGTACCTGTGGTTCAGAAGATCGGTAGAAAGAAGGGTTTGTGCGTTAAAAGAGTAAGTGATTTCAGAGCACGAAACAAAGGGGTTTTTAAAGCTTTTGTGTCTGAAAAAATATTGCGTAAGTCGTTAAGTACTAGAAGTACGAATACGAAAAGTTTCCTTCAATATTGATACTTTTGGAGGGAAAAACACAGCCCAGATGCTGAGACCAGCTTCGAAGTAAGGTATTTGGCTTCGAAACCAAAATTTGGCGCCAAAAGTCAAATAACATCGACTTCGAAACAGAGAAGCCGGCTTCGAAGCACATTCCATACTTAAGGATGCAAGAATGCTCAAAGTATTTGTTTACTTCAGAAAGTGAAGTCCTTCGAAACAAAACTTAAGGCCTCTTAAGGATGTGAATTGTTGTTCGAAACATCAAAACCAATAGTTGGTTGGTGTATATACGGAAAGATTTTATCTTTTGAACTAAAACAGCATGAACTATTGTTCGAAACAAAAGATGATCAATTTTAAAACTAAATTGATCATATTAACCATGATCAGATGTTGGTTATGGCTAAAATAAGCTTTAAGTATAAGATTGCTAGATTCGAAGCATTGTTTCTAGATGAAAATCAGCAAAAAGTGTCAACCGTATTCCATAAAATTGGAAAGGTTCATGTTGATTCTTAGTGTTTCATTTTTGAAACAATTGAGTCTATATTCGACGAATAAGATTGTTCAGTTCGAAGCTCTGAATTGGCTTTTAAAGACAAAAGGAAACACGGTCAAACAATGCCAAATACAGAAGAATTTGGTTTATATTCAAGCCAAGGCAATTACATCGAATAACCCTATCTGGGTATAAACTCAAGCTCATAAAAATAAGGAATGGAATAAATAACAAGATCATGAAATTTAGTCCAACAATGATCAATGAATTTTTGTTCTTTCTTTATTATATCTTCTATTTCTTCTAACGTTGGCTGCATGAGTTGATGTGCTCTTACTTCGTAGTAGAGCTCTTCAGCCTTTATTTCGAAAGCTTCCTCTCTCAATCTTTGTTCCAATTCGTCTATGACCAAATCATCCCAATACGCAGAATCTTTATTCTTGAAATCATCGAATACTTCGATGAAGTTCTCTGCTTCGTACTGGGCATGAATTCGAAGAGACGGAAGTTAGTATAAAGATTGTGTAGTGGCCATAGAATTTCGATGCCAGTAGAGGAGCAATGGAAGTTGGTCCAGGAACATATGAAGTTCTGCTTAGGCAAAGGGATTAAGGACATGGCCCCTAGTCAAAATATTACAAGCCCATCGAAGGTTCTTGAGAGGGACTTCGTCCTCAAGAACATTGAAGGGCAAGTGAGAGAAAGCTGCAAGTAGAAGTTGAGCTTGTTTCTGCTCAGCTGGAGTAGGGGATGGTGAAGGTTTGTAAGGTGGAAAGACTTTATCCATGGAAAGAGCAAGCCTCAGTCTCTCTGTCCAGCAAAGAGTTGGCGGAGGAGAAGGTGTGGATGCTTCTGTTTCAGAAGATGGAGAAGAAAGTGTGGATGCTTCAATTTCAGGAGATGGAGAAGAAGGTGTGGATGCTTCTATTATGGGAGATGGCACGGGAGCAGAAGGAACAAAGGCATTAATATAATCAAGCCAGTCAGAAGAACAAATCTTCACCTTCTGAGCTAGGAATGATGGATTATACCCTAGTACCTCTTCTGAGCGTCGGGCGGTGTGCACTATCCTTGTAGGCATGGAAGATGTGTACCATACTACAAGCAGATTCTCCTCCGAACTACGTCGATGGTCAATGGGCACGTAGGGGTAGACCACTGAACTTCGAGCGTAGGAAGGAAACTCTAAAAAGTCAGTGAACTCAACAAAATGATGGTTGATTCGTTCCCTCAAATCACAGGTCTCAGGTGTTGACCGGCTTGTCCAGTCAGAAACCCCAGAGGATGAAGAAGTCACAGCTTTATCCCATGCAGAGGTTTGTGAAGAAAAGTTTCCCAAGTCCATATTTGCAATTTTTCGAATCAAAGATTTGGGAGCAGTTTGTTCGAAGCACAAGGGTGAGTCAGAGGAAGAACTTCTTGTATCTATATTTGCAAGTTTCTGAATCGAAAGATTAAAGGCAATGTGTTCGTGATCCAAGGATCGATAATTTGTAAAGGCATCCATAGCCTGAATATAGAAAGGTGGGTAGAGATGGCTAATTAATGCGTGGAAGTTCTTTCGAGGAAGGGCAGCATCATCATATGACTCTTCGTTTGCTCGATCAATAGAGGAAAAAATTGATTCGGCCATGGAAAATGTATCAGTCTGTTCGAATACTAAGGTGGTGGGGGTGTTCAAAAGATTGAAAGAGAGTTTTAATGCAGATGATGAATGACAGTTGCATTCCTAGGGGAATGCAAACCCTATGCACGTTCTAAAAAGCGCGGGATAAAGGCTTTGATCCACTAATATCACCAAGTATTGGGTATATTAGTGCGGGGGATAATGTTGGCTACATATTTTGTAAAAGCCAATCACAATTCGACACGTGGCAGAGCAAAGGTAATATAGGAAGACTATTCAAGTCTTCGATCCTAATCGTACACGTGGCAGTTAGTATTGGTTCTCACGTGATCTGAGTAGCATTGGATCAATAAAGAGGTGCAAGGTGACGTGGCTTCAACGGTTACTCATTCAAATTCAAATATAGGAGGGAAGCCTAACTGCAAGTGATGGCGTAGTGGAACTACTTATAAGGCAGCATGATCAGCGATCATGGAGGAGCAGTTCGACAGTTTGAAGTGCAGTTCGATGGTCATCCTTGAGAAGTATAAATAGCGGGGAAGACCCTAGGAAAAGCCCCCAGACTCAGATCATACAAACCAGTCTTACTTTACATATTTTCTTTTCCAGTTTTACATTTCCAGTCTTTACATTTCCTGTTCTTTAAATTCCTGCTCTTTACATTCCTGTACTTTAAATTCCTGCACTGCACTTCATTCATAGGAGTAGTTTTAAGTAGATCGTTGCTGTAAACCTCTACGAGGCTGAGTTTGAATCATTGTAAATTTTCATTCTAATGAAATACTTCAATTGCCCTTTATTTAACTGTTATTTTGCTTAATTTCTCTTAAATCAAGCCACCAGTAAAAGTCCTCTTCATTGAGGCTGAAAGAACTAAAACATAATCGTCTGATAATTGGTTGGCAATTAACATTTCTGTAAGGACTGATTGATCCTTGCTGGCACGCTCGCATTTACAAAAACACCATTCGAAAGCCAAAAAGCCAACAATTATAAAATAAAATCAAAAGTTTCACGTATTTTTCACTTTAAACTCCCTCCGTTATCTTACATAGACGAAGATAGATGAAAAATACAGATGAAACTCCAAGGTTTAATTTGTCAAAATTGAAACGCTAGGGTTTAAAGTAAAAAACACGTGAAACCTTGGGGATATTTTTATAATTAATCCAAAATTTTGCACAAACATTATACCCCCACAACCTTTCATTTACACTCCATCACAAACCACTTGCACCCTACGTATTTTTATAATTTTTTTGGTATTTGAAATTCCCCTTTAGCTTAAGGGTTGTTTGGGAATTATCTAAATAAGAGCTTGTTTGGCATGAATTAAAAAAGAACATTTATATATCATTTTTTTGGCACATTATCTCTCTATTTTTCTACACAGTGTTTTGTAAAAAGTTGAAAAATATATTTATTTATGTCACATTACCTCTCTTTTGTATAGCTTTTTTGTAAAAAGTTAAAAAGTACACTAAGGCCTTATTTGAGAACAGACTTTTTTAGTAACTTTTTGGCTAAAACATGATGTAAAAAAAACTAATATGTTTAGAATGACTTTTTGGCCTTTTACGAAAAGATATGCAAAAAGTAGAGAGAAAAAAAAATCTTTGATTTTTTTATATAAGTTGTTGGTTTTTTGATTTTTTAAATATTTTTTGATTTTTTAACTAAAAAAATACTTGCCAAACAAGGCCTAACTAAGCAAATCCCAAACAATGCTTAACGTGTAATAAAGGAAAATAAATTGCAAAACTCTTCGTACAAATTTTTTTTATAAGAATAATGTGGTGGTATCAATGCAACTCAAGAGAGTTGTGGCGGATTGAGAAACTGTCACGCCAAGCTTGAGTTGTAAGTGCTATTCAAGCTCAATTTAAAACTTAATGTTGTATGTCCAAGCCCAACCTGAGTTAGATTTGAATTATCTAAATTATTTGAATTTAATCAGTTTTTATTTTGTGTTTTTTTGCAATAAGAATAATTAATTTGTTAAAATTAGACCCTATTAACAATATTTAGAGTAAAACTATTAATAACATCAAAATAAATAACTTATATGATGTAAGAGAGATTAAAAAAAGAGAGATTAGAATTGGGAAACCAATATGACACTGAGCATCTCCAACCCAATCCTCTTAAAGAGGATGAAAATAATTTTTTTTATTCAAAAAGTAAATATAGAAGATGTTACTATTTATTCAAACTCCAACCACAAACCTTCACAACCCTTCATCTTCCCTTCATCAAAAAGTAATTTTTGTTCATTAACAAATATTTAATTTTAAAATTTTTGTAAAATATATTTAATATTATACTCATTTTAAAGGTATGATTTCATACTTTTTAATGATACCAATTTTATAAAAATTAAATTTACATATTAAAAGTTATTTGTATAGTGATCCCGGTTTTCCCTTTCTGTAGTTGTTGTATTCCGGACTCGGTTCCGTGGAGTTGGTAGTTGTGTCTACCTTGTTGTCGTCCTTTAATTCCCTATGTTTGAGTTTTGGGATGTTTGGGGCAGGTGTATTACAAGTTGGTTGAGCCTGAGTCTCAAATTCGGTTGTCCAGGTTTTTGGTGTTACGCTCGAGCAGGTTATTCTGCGCTCGAGCGGATTTTGGTTTTTGGTTGTCTGCTCGAGCAGGCCTTCGTGCGCTCGAGCGGGTTTTACACACTTCCAGTATTTTGTGCCTCTGCAAAACTTCTGCAGGTGTGTTTTTCACGCTCGAGCGGGTTTCTTTACGCTCGAGCGGGTCGCGCTCGAGCGGGTATGTTGGCGCTCGAGCGGGTAGTGCTTTGTTTGTGAAAGTTCTGGGATGGGGAAATCTACGCTCGAGCGGATTGATCTTCGCGCTCGAGCGGATGTACTTTATTCTTGTGTCTTGGAGATCGAGCGGGATTTCTTGCGCTCGAGCGTGTCCAGATTTTTGTGCTTGACGCTCGAGCGTCCTATTCTCCGCTCGAGCGGGAATGTCGTATAACAGAGGGCAACTGGGCATTTTTGAATCATTTTCTACACTTTCTCTCTCTCTCTTACTTTCCCAAAAACATTTTTGAGAGCTTCTCTCTCTAGAAACTCCCTTCTCTCTAGGGCTTGATCTAGTTAGAGTGCTTCCCTTCCCTTTGACCTTTGTAAAAGTTGTGTTGATCGTCGAGGGCTTCGTTTTGATCCGTGGATCTTGGAGTTTGGAGCATTTTGGCTTTCTTCATCTTCTTCCCTTGGACTCCGAATTTGAAGTAGGGATTCCTACTCACTCTTATGGGTTTTAACCTAGATTTTGAGCTTGTTGTTTAAATGGTTGATTTTGGGACCTAGGGTTTCAAAATGTATTAAAGAGGGTTTTGTGATTTTGGGCTCATAATATGTATTTTGGGTTTCAAAGTGATGTTATAGTTGTTGGTTGTTAATATTGGAACCTTTGGGTTAATATTGAGAGTTGGGGGAAAAAGCCCTAATTTGTTGTATAAATTAATTGATATAATTAATTTGGAAAATTTGTGATTATTTGGAATTGAGTTGGAAATGATGAAATTGACTCATTGTATTGTAAAATGGTGGAGTTGGATTTATTAATCGCTCACTTTTGAAAACATTGATATTTTATCTGTTGGAGTTTTTATTATCTGTTTAGAAATAATTGCTTGAGGCTACCGGTGGAGGGTAGTTTTGATTGTTGTAGACAATGCATAATGATTAAGCAAACTAAAACTAATCAATTGGATGAGTCATAGAGTATGACGGTTGATAGAATACATTAACGTTATGTATTGATTGATTGTGTATATGACCTATGTATATATACGTTGTGTTGTGTGGGAGAAGATAGGGGATGTACTCCACGGTTTAGGGGAAGATAGGGGATGGACCTCTAAACTGGATGTTGTTTGGGAGAAGATAGAGGATGGACTCCGCTGATACAGCTCATATGCTTGTTAGTTAATGTGTTGATATAACTCATATGCTTATCTGTTGAAGTGTGGATATAGCTTGTATGCTTATCTGTTGAGATGTTGATATAGTTTATATGCTCATCTATAGAAGTGTTGATATAGCTAGTATGCTTATCTATTGTGAAATGGGAAATGTTTAATATGAGTCACTATCTCATATAGATTGTTGGCCAGGTTCTGAGCCGTCATTGTAAATTGTGAACATGATAAGAAATGGAAAATGAAATGAAACATGGACATAGTGGTCATGTAGTGGAAATGGGTTATGAATTGATTTATGGGAATTAAGCATTTATCAATTGCTAATGTCTTAGTTACTGCTCATACTGTGTTTAGCATATCTCTACTGGGCGTTGGCTCACCCTATATGGGACACTATTTTCAGGTACAGGTAGCATGTCACCTCCAAGGACTTAGCTTGGATGGATGTGGGAGTTGAAGACTCTTTTTGATTATTTTGTTTGTATTACATGTATATCAAGCCAAGGGCTTATTTTATATAGAGTTAGTACTCTTCTTTTGTGTAACCAAGTATTGACTTGGAAAGCTGTAAGCCCGTAGGGCACTTGCTTTTGTTGTTAACATGTAATAGTATTGTAAGAACTACTCTGATGAATGGAAATGTGTTGATTTTCTTATATCACTGCATGTCTAAATGATGGGTATTATGTATTATTTTGAGGGCGTTACAATTTGTAATATGGTAAAAAATATAGAATGAATAGTGTTTTGGAGGGCATCCTCTATTTTTCATCCTCCCTCCAAATATGGAGGATCAACTCATCTTCCTCCCAAATAGAGATGGATTTAGAGGATGGGTTGGAGGAGCAAATCCTTCATATTTGAAGTTATGGAGGATGCATTGGAGATGCTCTAATAGTCTTTGTAATTTATGAGTGAGAATAAAATTTAAGGTTTTGTATTATGCTACTTGATATAAAATATATATGTATACATATATATAGAGTAAATATGATCTAATCATTCAAATTATATTTACATTATCCGACGGCTAATTTTATTTTTATTTTTATTATGTATAGTTAATATTTATATATACAATTTGGGATTTAGGTTAATTTTTCTGTCCAAAATCTAAATTTAATTTGGACTTCTAAATTTTTGCTTAAACTCAGACCAAATTAAAAAATATGTTACCCAAATTGTAAAATGTTTTAGCTGGGTTCAGGTTGGTTGAGTTGAACTCATCTAATTGCATCTCTATATGATAGTGGCATATTAAAAATTGTAAGCCACTTTAATAAAATTTTTGTTTTAAAATGAATGAAAATATATTTATCACTTCATTCTGCATGAATTTTTGTGTTTTTTTTTTTTTTGTTTTTGTTTAATCTTTATGTTTTTAAAGTCTTGTTAATTAGTGTTGCACAAGATAAAGATAAAATAAAGTGAAAAATATTTGACAACTTATATTAATTTCAAAATACTTTTTAATTGATTTTAATTTTTCTAACTTTCTTATTGTTTTATAAACATATTTACACAAATACTAGTTATAGTTATTATTATTAGAACAAATTATATTTTAGCCCCCTAAACTATTTTTTAATATCATTTTATCCCCTTAAACTAAAAATTGTAACATTTAAATCCTCTCATCTATTAATTTTTTTCTATAGCTTTAGTGACGAATATAACCTTTTAACTATAAGAGTAAATTATTAAATTTCAACTCTAACAAATTAACTATTTTAGTTTTGGTGGATTTAACTCAATAAATATAGCTAGTGGTTGGACATTAAAAAATATAATTTTTGATATTTTGGAATTATTTAGATAGAGTTTATAAAAATAATTTTAAATTAAAATTTTAAAAAAATTAAATAGCATGGAAAAATGATAGAAAGTTTGTTAAAGAGTGTATTTAAAATGTTTTTAGTCAAAATAAAAATGTAATTTTTAAATTAAAATATAATAAAAATTTAGCTAATTTGATGAGGATGCTAGAGCATCCACACCAATCTCTTTAAATTTTTAGTCAAATTATAACTAAAAAAGTCATTTTTCTATTTTAGCTAATTATCCCGCTGCATCAAACTCTTTATTCTAACTCAATCCTATTAAAATATTTGTTATTCTTTTTTTTTTTTAATTAAATTGATGAGCTGATAGCCAAATAATTCTTATATTCCTTTGTAAAGGTAAAACTGGAAGAAATGTATTAAAAAAAAAATGCCGTTGAGCGGTTGACCGAACGGACTTCCAGACGGACATCCGGCAATACACAAGTAGCGATGAATAATACCTCACTTGTTGTACCGAGATACTATAGCAAATGCAAATTTTGACGAGTTGCAAGCAAGACCGATGGAGGTAGTTTTTGAAATTTATATCATTAATTTAGTTAAGAAGCGATTTTAACAATCCTGATGTTGATGCTCTTAGAAAGCTTTTTAAATAATTTGTATGTATAGATAGGTAAAATAAAAAATAACATTGGAGTATATAAATAAAAAAAAATTAAATAAAGAACATACTTTTTTATATTTAGCTAGTGAAAAATGAAAAAGTATGATAGGAGATATTCTTACAATTTATAATTGAATGGAGTAAAGTGATAAAGATCCCTTCAATATTATCAGTAATATTATAAATTCAGACTTAATTATCTAAATTTTTTTAAAAAATTGTTATCTTGTAATTTAGATTTATTTTACACATTAAACTCATACTATACAAATTTAATCTCTATCACATAGGCGGTGTTTGGGAAGGCAAAACGGGGCTGATTTAGCCACATCGCGACAAAATTGGCTAAATCAGCCACGTCGCGACAAAAACCAATTTCACGGGTTAGCTTCTGAGTTCGGCATGTACATTTACCGAATTGCCCCCCGAGAGGTTAAACCCATTTCCCAAACGCTTGTAGCCTCAGATGGTACAGAGCACCCTCATACGCGAGAGAGAAGACGAACGGCGCTATCCTTGCAGGGGATCTCAGCGAGCTTGGCCGACGAAATCGCGACCGGAGTACGCATCCGCGGCGGCGACGAGCAACGAAGCGTCTGAAACTCAACCCGTTCTGCAGGTAATGCTCTATGGAGGCTCTGATTTATCTTCTTATTCTTCCCATCTGCATACAAAAATGTCCATAACAGCATCGGTCCATGGCCGATCTGTTGCTTTACGGTCCTCGTTGGGTTGATTACGCTTAGATTACACACAGACGGGGCACCGATCTGCCTCGGTGAAAAATCTGCGATTCTGGATCTGTTGTGATGTTGAAAATCTGTTCGCTAATCAGAAATTTGGGGCTGATTTGTATGTATACATACATACATATATATATATATATATGTTCTGATTTGTATATATATCTGTTCTGATTTGAATGTATACATACATATATATATATATCTGTTCTGATTTGAATGTATACATACATATATACATATATCTGTTCTGATTTGTATCTGCGATTCTGGGCTGATTTGTATGTATAAAATATATCTGTTATGCTTCAAATATTTGTTCTTATTTATGAAAATCAGATCTGTTCATCTTATTTGTTCTTATTTATTCTGAATCAGAAATTTGGGGCAGATTTATGCACAAATCTGTGTTACATATCTGTTATATATCTGTTATGATGGAAATGCCAATGTTATGTATCTGTTATGATGTACAAATCTGGTCTACAATTTATGTATCTGTTCGGTTATATGTGCACATCTTATATATCTGTTCGGTTATGTAACAACCCTCGTACTGATTACCGATAAACTACTGAATTACCTACTGATTACTGCTAAACTGAACTGATAATGACTGATAATTGAATTAACTGAAGTACTGAATGGACTGATTGAAATCGAAATTGAAATTGAATAAGTATATCTATTGTATTGCATTTCTATCTGTTTGATTGGTCATTTATCTGTTCGTGTTTTATGTTTAAACTGCTAATTGAAGGCCTTATCGGCGGCCGAATCAGAAACCGTTTAGTGTTTTGGACTCAGTAGAATATTTGTGATTTAATGGTATATTTATCTGAAAATTGATTATGAATGATTAAATTAGATTAATTATTGGTTAAAAACTAAGTTTGGCTTAATTACTAAATTGCCACACCTAGTGGCCCACTACTTGGACCTTCTTGAGCCTTGTATACACTTGAAACAAACATTTCCCTCAGCCTTATTCTTGTTCCAACCGACCTTAGAGAGAGAGAGAAGGAAGAGAATTGATTTTCATCACATTTTGCTTGATTGTGCTTGAAACTTAAGAGAATTGAAGTGTTGACTCCATTATTGATCTCCTAGGCTCTCAATTGAAGACTTAGGTAAGTGAATCCACCTTCTTCTTGTTGTCTTTGAGTTCCATCTTGCATGTATCATGGTTATAGAGAAGTTAAGTCATGAATTTGCTCATATATGTTGAATTGGAACTCCATGGTTGCATGCATGCTTGAATTGGTACATTTTGGCGTTGAATTCATGATAGATTGTACATGCAAGCTCATGTTTTCGTTCAAGCCCATGTTTTCATTTTGTTTTCCAAGTATTGAGCTCAATTGAGCTAGTATTGAAGCTTAAAAATGTTTAAAGTGCATGCATGTCATGTTTGCATGTTGTTCATGAAATTTGGGTTTGAAAATGAGTTTGATTAAACACCCTTGGGCTTTGATTTCTTAAATTGAGTTTTGAAACATGTTATTCTATGTGTTTAAAAGAGTTTTTCCAGAAAATAGCCCAAGAGGATCGAAAACATTGCTTTTGAACTTGGTTTTGAGTTTGGGACTCAAATCTGGAATTTCCAGATTTTGGTTGTCCGCTCGAGCGGAAGAAGTAACGCTCGAGCGGAGAAATCGAGCTCCCAGCATCTTGCACTGTGCATCAGTCCGCTCGAGCGGAGTATTAGGCGCTCGAGCGAAAGACTGGGTGACACGCTCGAGCGGGCGTCGAGCGGAGATTTCACCTATTCAGTACTTTTTGGTCCGCTCGAGCGGGGATGTTGCGCTCGAGTGGGGACCTTTGTTTGCTTGTCCGCTCGAGCGGGGAAACCTGCGCTCGAGCGGGACTCTGTTTCACTGAAAATTCTGGAATTGTTTCCGTAGTGTATTTTCACATCCTCATTCCATCCTAGGCATTCTTAGGCCTAGTTTAAGACATCTTAATGAGGCTATAGACGTAGAACACACCGAGGCATAATAGGGAGTTAATTATTGTACTTCCCCAACTGTTAAACTTAGAGTGTGTTCATTTTGTTAACTGTTTAGGGTTGGCACTCGGGGACGCGCTCTAGCATACTGTAGCCCAATCTCTATGAGTAACGATTGTGTAAAGATATGTTCAAAATGGTTATCTTTTGAATACTGAACTGAACTGTTTATTGAACTGATATTATTTACTGAACGAATGTATGTCCTGTATTCTGAACTGTATTGTGGCATCCTTAGCACTTACTATTTACCGTTACTGTTACAGAGCTCTGTCGGTTCCCTTGTGGAACCATACTGTTTACTGATTGATGGCCATCATTACTGTTGGGTCTGTTAAGACCCGATCCTTTTGGACCTACTGTTTATAGGCTAATGGGTGTACCACATACGACTGATTGACTGAAATACTGAAGGACTGAAATACTGTTTAATGAACTGTTTTCATTACTGTAAGGACATTCATTCATAACCTCTTTACGCTTTATGTTATTCACTGGGCTTTAGCTCACTGCTCATATATATATGTAGGTGTACAGGCACCGGATCAAAGCTAGAAGCGTCGGAGTAAGCTCCAGTTTTGTCAAGCCAACCAATGTGCCTCACTGCGAGGTTCCGAGTTGCCATGCCATGGCTTGGGGTGTTTTTGTGTCCCCCATCGGTCTCCTTACTGTTTTGTATCACTGTATAGACTGTCTACTGTTTTACTGTACTGTTGTCGAGGGATTTGGTCCCCGTACTGAATGTTTGTATATGATTGTATAGACTGTATATAGACTGTACTGTTCTGAACTGTATGAATGCATGAAAATGTTTTTGGCATACAGATTTCCACAGCTCAATGGACACTAGTTACTTACTGTATTGGCTTCCGCCAGGCCCTGTACTCTGTTTAACTGTATTACTGTTCAGTAGGCCTTCGGTAATCTCGGATTACTGGCCAGTTACGGTGCTAAACCCATAGGGCCGGGTTTGGGTCGTGACAGAGTGGTATCAGAGCGATACTTAACACGAGTTATACCGCACGCACGTGTCCAAATGAGCTATAGGGTGTCCTAGAAAAGCAATTAGGGCATCTCATGAACTTGAAAAGTGTGTGCTTATGACTGACTGATTATATGTTAACATGTTAAACTGTTTAATTATACAATCGCTTGTAATGATAACTGTTAGAACTGCTTATAGTGAAATGGATAACGCAACCACTACAAATGAAACTGAATCATCCTCTGAGGCCAGAATGGCCAGACTTGAACAAATGATGGGACTGATAATTGAAAGACTAGATCAACAACCGAACCAACAGCCCCCTCCTCCTCCTCCGGTGCAACCGGAACAGAATGTACAGAATGTGAATGCTAATGAGGTGGACATTATTGCACTGACTCATAAATTCAGCAAGATGAAACCGCCGTCCTTTCAGGGAGGCTTAGAACCGCTAAAGGCTGAAGCATGGGTCCTTGAAACAGAAAAGCTATTTGAAGTGTTTCCGTGCTCTGAGGCACATAAAGTACTGTTAGCTACCTTCACCCTACAAGAAGAAGCTAGAAGGTTGTGGATGTTGATCCGTGATACAAACACTATTATGACTTGGGCTCAGTTCAAGGAGTCCTTCTTTGAGAAATATTTTCCTCAATGTGTCAGGGACAGAAAGGTAACTGAATTTGAACAACTGAAACAGGGCACAATGTCTGTTGCCGAATATCAGACGAAGTTCACCGAGCTTGCTAGGTATGCACCGCATATGGTGGACACCGACTACAAAAAGGCCATGAAGTTTGAAGGCGGCCTGAATGTTGCTATCCTTGACAGAGTCAACATGTTGAAATTGCCAACTTATGTGAATGTTCTTGACCGGGCCTTGATGGCCGAATCAAATATTGAAGCACTGAAACAAACTGAACCACCAACAACTAAATGGCGTGGTAAAAGACAGGGTTTCAAATTCAAGAAAGGCAAGCATAACTCTGCAAACAAGAAACAGAATACGGGGTCAACAACTAGCCCCAGCCAAGGGAGTGGATTCATTCCACCCTGCTCTACATGTGGCAACAAGCACAAAGGAGTTTGTCACAACATAACGGGAGCCTGTTTCAGATGTGGCAAGGTGGGCCACAGAATCAAAGACTGCCCTTCTGCTCCACCAGCTAGTAGTAAAGCTACACCGAGCGCAGCAGCATCAAATGTAGCACCAAAGCCTAACCCCAAAGCTACCGGGAAAGAGCCTATGAGGCAGGGCCGAGTATTTGCCCTAGTACCGGGAGATGTGCAAAATACTGAGACCGTTGTGTCAGGTATCCTCTCTATTTGTACACAAAATGCATATGTACTGATTGATTCGGGGTCTACACATTCTTATGTGTCGCATGCCTTTTCACGAAAATTAAATAGACCCTTAGAACCCATGAATTATCTGCTAGCTGTATCATCACCTGTTGGGGGATCCATGACATGTGCATATATGTACCCTGCTTGTGAAATTATCGTTGGGGATATGCATCTGTTTATTGATTTACTGCCATTGAACATTGATCACTTTGATGTAATATTGGGGATGGATTGGCTACAAAAATATCATGCCACTATAGATTGTGTAACAAAACAAGTAGTTTTCCGTCCGCCTGGTTTGCCTGAATTTGTGTTTAATGGGAGTGGAGTAGTACCTCCTCCGTATTTGATTTCTTCAGTGAAAGCTGTTAAATTAATTAGAAAGGGGTGTAAAGGATATCTGTGTTCTGTGCTGACTGTGTCTACTGATGATAGTGTTAAAACTGATGTGAATTGTATTCCTATAGTCAGAGAATTCCCAGATGTATTTCCAGATGATCTGCCAGGGGATTTGATTGACAGGGAGATTGAATTTACCGTTGATGTAATTCCGGGAACACAACCAATGTCTAAAGCTCCTTACAGAATGGCCCCAACAGAACTGAAGGAGTTGAAAGTGCAATTGCAGGAACTGTTAGACAAGAAGTTTATCAGACCCAGTACTTCACCGTGGGGTGCACCTGTTTTGTTTGTGAAGAAGAAAGATGGCTCACTGAGACTGTGTATTGATTACCGTGAACTGAACAAGGTAACTGTGAAAAATAAATATCCATTACCTCGTATTGATGACCTGTTTGATCAGTTACAGGGAGCTCAGGTATTTTCAAAGATCGATCTCAGATCGGGGTATCATCAATTGAAAGTTAAACCAGAAGACATTGACAAAACTGCTTTTAGAACAAGGTACGGACATTACGAATTTTTAGTTATGCCTTTTGGAGTTACCAATGCACCCGCAGCATTTATGGACCTCATGAATAGAATCTTCAAACCGTACCTTGATGACTTCATTGTGGTATTTATTGATGACATATTAATTTATTCCAAAAGCGTAGAAGAACATGAACATCATCTGAGACTTGCCCTGTAAACCCTAAGAGAACAGAAACTGTATGGTAAACTGTCTAAATGTGAGTTTTGGCTTGATCATGTTATGTTTTTGGGGCATGTTGTTAGCAAAGATGGAATTTCTGTTGATCCGCAGAAAATTGAAGCTGTAGTGAACTGGCCTAGACCAACAAACGTGACTGAAGTCCGAAGCTTTTTGGGATTGGCTGGATATTATAGAAGATTTGTCAAAGATTTCTCCAAAATTGCTTTACCATTGACTCAACTGACACAGAAAGGGATATCATTTGACTGGACTGACCAGAGGGAATCAGCGTTCCAAGAGTTGAAAACCCGATTGGTGACTGCACCTGTCCTTGCTCTACCTTTAGGTACGGATGGTTACACTGTTTTTAGTGATGCTTCTCATAAGGGTTTGGGATGTGTTTTAATGCAGAATGGGAGAGTAATTGCCTATGCTTCCCGACAACTGAGACCTCATGAAAAGAACTACCCAACCCATGACCTGGAACTTGCTGCAGTAGTTTTTGCACTGAAAATCTGGCGTCACTATCTGTATGGGGCAACATGTGAAGTATATACCGACCACAAGAGTCTGAAGTACTTCTTCACCCAGAAAGAATTGAACATGAGACAGCGGAGGTGGCTAGAACTGATTAAAGACTATGACCTACAGATTCTGTACCATCTGGGAAAAGCCAACACCGTTGCCGATGCTTTGAGCCGAAAATCGATTGGGAACTTAGCCTGTTTGCTGACTGGACAGAAGGAGTTGCTTTGTGACCTTGAAAAGTCTGAGATTGAAATTGTTTTGAAGGAACAAGGTGGAACCTTAGCTGCTATTTCTGCTCAACCAGCATTGATTGAAGAGATTAAAGAGAAACAGCAACTGGATGACTTCTTGAAGAAGATCATCGAAGAAAGAGAATCTAAACCAAAACCGGGATTCAAATTTGAAAATGATGTACTGAAATTTCAGGAAAGACTATGTGTACCGAATGATTCTGAACTGAAAAGAAGAGTTCTGCATGAGGGCCACAATTCAAAATTTTCTATCCATCCGGGGAATACGAAAATGTATCAAGACTTGAAATTGAATTTCTGGTGGCCGGGAATGAAGAAAGAAATTGCCGACTTTGTGTCCAAATGTCTTCATTGCCAACAAGTCAAAGCTGAACATCAACGACCTGCTGGATTATTGCAACCCTTACCCATACCAGAGTGGAAATGGGAGCACATCACGATGGATTTTATCGTTGGATTACCTCGCTCCAGGAAAGGTATGGATTCAATTTGGGTCATTGTTGATAGACTGACCAAATCTGCTCACTTCTTACCTGTCAAGACAATCTATAATGCGGACAAATTGGCTGTTATCTATATTGATGAAATTGTGAGACTGCATGGAGTGCCTGTATCTATTGTTTCTGACAGGGATTCGAAGTTTACATCGAGGTTCTGGCAAAGTTTACAGACTGCATTGGGTACTGAATTGAGGCTGAGTAGTGCCTATCATCCTCAGACAGATGGACAGTCAGAAAGGACCATCCAAACTTTGGAGGATCTACTGAGAATGTGTGTCCTTGATTTTCAGGGAAATTGGGAAAGTCATTTGCCATTGGCTGAATTCGCCTACAACAACAGCTACCATTCGAGTATTGGTATGGCGCCCTTCGAGGCATTGTATGGCAGAAAGTGTAGATCTCCAATTTGCTGGGCAGAAGTTGGAGATGGGCCTTTGCTTGGGCCCGAGATTGTATATGAGACGACTGAAAAGATAAAACTGATACAACAGAGACTGAAAACTGCACAGAGTAGACAGAAGAGTTATGCAGATATTAGAAGACGAGACCGAGAATATGAAGTGGGTGATCACGTTTTTGTGAAAGTGACACCAATGAAGGGCCAGACTCGTTTTGGAGTCAAAGGCAAGTTAGCGCCGAGATACGTTGGACCTTATGAGATTGTTGAGAAAATCAATCCGGTGGCGTATCAAGTTGCACTTCCTCCTGAAATGGAGCATATGCATAACGTCTTCCATATCTCTATGTTGAGAGATTATCTTCGGGATCCATTCCATGTGATTGAGCCTACTCGGATAGTGTTGAGTAATGACTACACTTACGAGGAGAGGCCTATACAGATTGTAAATAGACGGATCAAGAAACTGAGAAACAAAGAGATCCCACTGGTGAAAGTTGATTGGCAGAACCATGGTGGTGTGTATGCCACTTGGGAAAGGGAAGATGACATGGCTAAAAGATACCCAGAACTGTTTCCACTGAATCCTGTTTTCTTCCAAACTGAAGGTAACTCGAGTTTAGAGGACTAAACTCCTTGTAAGGAGGGGAGACTGTAACAACCCTCGTACTGATTACCGATAAACTACTGAATTACCTACTGATTACTGCTAAACTGAACTGATAATGACTGATAATTGAATTAACTGAAGTACTGAATGGACTGATTGAAATCGAAATTGAAATTGAATAAGTATATCTATTGTATTGCATTTCTATCTGTTTGATTGGTCATTTATCTGTTCGTGTTTTATGTTTAAACTGCTAATTGAAGGCCTTATCGGCGGTCGAATCAGAAACCGTTTAGTGTTTTGGACTCAGTAGAATATTTGTGATTTAATGGTATATTTATCTGAAAATTGATTATGAATGATTAAATTAGATTAATTATTGGTTAAAAACTAAGTTTGGCTTAATTACTAAATTGCCACACCTAGTGGCCCACTACTTGGACCTTCTTGAGCCTTGTATACACTTGAAACAAACATTTCCCTCAGCCTTATTCTTGTTCCAACCGACCTTAGAGAGAGAGAGAAGGAAGAGAATTGATTTTCATCACATTTTGCTTGATTGTGCTTGAAACTTAAGAGAATTGAAGTGTTGACTCCATTATTGATCTCCTAGGCTCTCAATTGAAGACTTAGGTAAGTGAACCCACCTTCTTCTTGTTGTCTTTGAGTTCCATCTTGCATGTATCATGGTTATAGAGAAGTTAAGTCATGAATTTGCTCATATATGTTGAATTGGAACTCCATGGTTGCATGCATGCTTGAATTGGTACATTTTGGCGTTGAATTCATGATAGATTGTACATGCAAGCTCATGTTTTCGTTCAAGCCCATGTTTTCATTTTGTTTTCCAAGTATTGAGCTCAATTGAGCTAGTATTGAAGCTTAAAAATGTTTAAAGTGCATGCATGTCATGTTTGCATGTTGTTCATGAAATTTGGGTTTGAAAATGAGTTTGATTAAACACCCTTGGGCTTTGATTTCTTAAATTGAGTTTTGAAACATGTTATTCTATGTGTTTAAAAGAGTTTTTCCAGAAAATAGCCCAAGAGGATCGAAAACATTGCTTTTGAACTTGGTTTTGAGTTTGGGACTCAAATCTGGAATTTCCAGATTTTGGTTGTCCGCTCGAGCGGAAGAAGTAACGCTCGAGCGGAGAAATCGAGCTCCCAGCATCTTGCACTGTGCATCAGTCCGCTCGAGCGGAGTATTAGGCGCTCGAGCGGAGGACTGGGTGACACGCTCGAGCGGGCGTCGAGCGGAGATTTCACCTATCCAGTACTTTTTGGCCCGCTCGAGCGGGGATGTTGCGCTCGAGTGGGGACCTTTGTTTGCTTGTCCGCTCGAGCGGGGAAACCTGCGCTCGAGCGGGACTCTGTTTCACTGAAAATTCTGGAATTGTTTCCGTAGTGTATTTTCACATCCTCATTCCATCCTAGGCATTCTTAGGCCTAGTTTAAGACATCTTAATGAGGCTATCGACGTAGAACACACCGAGGCATAATAGGGAGTTAATTATTGTACTTCCCCAACTGTTAAACTTAGAGTGTGTTCATTTTGTTAACTGTTTAGGGTTGGCACTCGGGGACGCGCTCTAGTATACTGTAGCCCAATCTCTGTGAGTAACGATTGTGTAAAGATATGTTCAAAATGGTTATCTTTTGAATACTGAACTGAACTGTTTATTGAACTGATATTATTTACTGAACGAATGTATGTCCTGTATTCTGAACTGTATTGTGGCATCCTTAGCACTTACTGTTTACCGTTACTGTTACAGAGCTCTGTCGGTTCCCTTGTGGAACCATACTGTTTACTGATTGATGGCCATTATTACTGTTGGGTCTGTTAAGACCCGGTCCTTTTGGACCTACTGTTTATAGGCTAATGGGTGTACCACATACGACTGATTGACTGAAATACTGAAGGACTGAAATACTGTTTAATGAACTGTTTTCATTACTGTAAGGACATTCATTCATAACCTCTTTACGCTTTATGTTATTCACTGGGCTTTAGCTCACTGCTCATATATATATGTAGGTGTACAGGCACCGGATCAAAGCTAGAAGCGTCGGAGTAAGCTCCAGTTTTGTCAAGCCAACCAATGTGCCTCACTGCGAGGTTCCGAGTTGCCATGCCATGGCTTGGGGTGTTTTTGTGTCCCCCATCGGTCTCCTTACTGTTTTGTATCACTGTATAGACTGTCTACTGTTTTACTGTACTGTTGTCGAGGGATTAGGTCCCCGTACTGAATGTTTATATATGATTGTATAGACTGTATATAGACTGTACTGTTCTGAACTGTATGAATGCATGAAAATGTTTTTGGCATACAGATTTCCACAGCTCAATGGACACTAGTTACTTACTGTATTGGCTTCCGCCAGGCCCTGTACTCTGTTTAACTGTATTACTGTTCAGTAGGCCTTCGGTAATCTCGGATTACTGGCCAGTTACGGTGCTAAACCCATAGGGCCGGGTTTGGGTCGTGACAGGTTATCACACATTTCGGGCAAATTTGTTATATTTTTTGTTGATAGTTAATGCTAAACCCTGAATTTTTTGTAATAGAAATACTCATTTCCCATTTGTGACAAATATATAACAAACATAAAAAATTCCAACAGATATATTTACTAAAAAAAATATATATTAATATTTTGAATAACACAATTTAAAGGAAATGTATATAACAAATTAGATATAATTATGAAAAACTATATCATAAATATATTGAAAAATGTTTTGAAAATATCAAAAAAAATATATTGAAAATATATTACAAATGAGATGTATTAAATATATTGAAAAAATATATTGAAAATATATTACAAATGAGATGTATTACAAAAAAATATATTGAAAATATATTACAAATGACATATATTGAAATTATATTACAAATGACATGTTTTGAAAATATCAAAAAAAATAAAATTGACAAAATATATTTTCAATATATATCAAAAAAAAATATTGAAAATATCATTAATATATTGAAAAAAAAAATATATTGAAAATATCAAAAACAATTTATCTACATATATTAACAACAAATTACAAAATATTACAAATTTAAATTACAAATAGATTAAAAAAAACAGTTGATTAACAAATATATTAAAAAAAATATTAGACACATATTAAAAATATAGTAAATTATATATTACAATTTTAGAGTTAATTGTCAAATTTTATTACATGTACAATTCAAAAAAACTTTATTAACAAATATATTAAAACTATATTACAAATATATTAATAATATAATAAAATAAATATTAGAATTATTGATTTAAATAGTACAGACTGTCAAAAATATATTTCAAACTAAATTTCGGAAGGAAGGTCAATATATTACAAAGTTTTTACAAATATATGACAAAATTGGTTATATTAAAAAAAATATTACAAATATATTAAAACGATGTTAAAAACATATTAAAATATAAATTTGCGTTACTCTTCGTATCTGTTCATGTTGATTCATGTAAATTTACTTTATATTAAAGCGTAGCATGGCGTCGTTCACCTCTACTGCAACTTCCAGTACATGGCCACAACGAATGTGTGCCTGTGGATATGGCGCGTGTATTGTTAAGATTTCCAGGTCCACAAAAAATCCAGGGCGTTCCTACTTTGTCTGTCCCCGCCCTGTGGTGAGTGACCCAATCTTTACCGGTCATAACTTTATGCACATTAACAACCCATGAAACTAATAGTTCAATAATTTTCACTCATTAGCCCTGTGTAAGTTGGATTGGTTGGTGTGAAGAACGAAGGCAAGAGACCCAAGGCTATGCGTCACCCGGAGATGAAATTGCCATGCAATTGCGGGCTGATGTCATAGACATTCAACAATCCTTGCGTGTCCTTAAGACCATTGTGTATGTGCTATGCATTGTGGTTGTCATTTTGTTGTGCCGTATGTAAACACCGTTACCATGTTTGTAGTATGTACAAAGAACTTAGTATGTTGTCGGTATGTTGTGGGTATGTTCGTATCATGTTGGTAGTATGTTGTCGCATCTGGGAGCCGTAAAACATAACAGTCATATTTTTGTCCACTACTAACTTCCAGGGAACCTGTGTATGTACGCCAGTAATGTTCAATGCTTTGGAACATATTTAAGTTTAGCATCATATATCTCTGTTTGTTGTTATTAATGTGTCATGGCTTATGCGTGTGTATATAAATCCTAAAAACATATGTGTGATGGTAATCTTCAGCATCATATATCTCTGTTTGTTGTTATTAATGTGTCATGGCTTATGCGTGTGTATATAAATCCTAAAAACATATTTGTGATGGTAATCTTTTGTAACCGTACATTAGTAATGGCTTCGACACGTACTTCGCCGCGTAACCACTCCAAAAGCAAAGGCGTTGTCACTGACAAGTCAACCAGTGTTGAAGAAACACAAAATCAGTTAAGCCACAAGGCGTCATGGGACACTAATTCAGTACGAGTTTTCCTCCAGTTGATTGCCAATGAGATTAGTAAAGGAAATCGCCCTTTCTTAGTCCTAAGCCAAGCAGGGTACAAGTCATTGGCAAGGAAATTTGAGAGAAAAACAGGAAAAAAACATGGACTGAAACAATTGAAGAATAAGTACATGACGTTGAAGAAAGAGTGGCAAGCGTGGACGAAGTTGATGGATTCAAGCAAGGGAGTGTCTGGGATAGGCTTTGACTATGACACCAGGTTGTTTCAGGCACCTGACGAGTGGTGGGACAAGATGGAATCAGTAAGTATATGTACAAACAAGTTTTATATTTGTCATTTACCAGTACATTATTTACTTCTACATTTCAGTTGAATAGAATTTATTTATATGAAATATAACGTCTGCCTCTTTCATACATCTATATTTCTGCAGATTAACAAGGCGTGTGCGAAGTTCAGGAAAAAAACTTTGGAACACCGTGACTTGATGGAGACGGTTTTCATGGGGGCATCAGCTATTGGGAAGCATCATTGGACCCCGGGCGAGAACCTTCCCGAACCTGCTGAGGACTCCTCTGATTCAGTGCGTAGTTTGGGAGCCCAGCCATTTGCTGATCCGATACCCCCAGGCGTACAGGACGTGGATTCTGATACTTCACTGGAGCATGTTCCCATTGAGAAGGCAAAAAAGAGAAAGACGCTGTCATCAAGTGTTTCAAAGTCGAAGAAGGGAACAAGTGGTGCGTCCGTTATTGCAGAAAGCATGAACCGAATGACAGATGCGGTGCGTGCGAAGAATCAGCAGGTCACGGTGAGGCACCTCACAGGCAACGAATCGCTGTACACTATTTCCGAGTGCATGCATAAACTTAGCAGTATTCCATCCCTGCTTGGTACACCGTTATTCCACTTCGCCTCCACACTTATGGATAACGCCGATTACCGGGAGGTCATGATGTGCCAGCCTGATGACGACCACATCATTGGATGGCTTACACAGAAGCAGCTACAGTGTACTGCGTCGGCGCCTTTTGCAAACCTGTTTGGAGGTCGCCGGATGTGACGTAGCGGTGTTACGAGTGTTGAAGATGCATGTCCTTCTCTTCATTTTTAAAAACTTTGACTTATGGTATTGTTGGCACTGTAGTAAAACAGGATGGTGGTGTGTGCATGTTTTCATTATGTCGTTTTTTGTTTTTTTATTACTACTTACGGGCAGGAACAAGTTTTTGGTATGTGCATGGGTTGACGGAACGGAAGCATGGTTGTGCTTCGTTTTTGGGAAATGACTGGGATGTTTATGTTTTAATATTTTGAATGCCTATATGTCACGTTATTATTTTGTAGTTTATTTTGCTGGCTAGTTTTCTAATTGTGACCACCATGGGCCCCCTGTAAACCATAAGTTGAATAGCTTATTTTTTGTGTGCAATTCATATGATCATGTGTTCCAAATGCCATTGGTGAGGGCATTATTTTGCATGAAAACAATGTCGGCATTTTCAAATTGCAAACTTAAATAAAATTTAAGTAAATGAATCACGTGCCAACTGATTGAAAGGCTGCCACTCTTGTAGGTTTCGCATCAACGAAGACGCGATGAATCCCTGGGATGGAAGCAACCATGATGAAATAATGGAAATGCTTAATCAAATGGCGGTCCAGGTGCAACAAGAACAGAACTGCACATTTCTGCAAGCATGTCAGATGGCGACAGAATGGTACCAAAAACACATGAATAAAACGCCGTGTCGCACTTCAATACTAATCGGGAATAGATGGATATGCGAACTATATGCGGGGCATATGGGTCGATTTGAGGAAAATGTTTGCATGCCGAATGAAGTGTTTGCCGCATTGTGTGAGACATTAGTCAATGATTTTGGGTTACAAGTCCCGCAACGTCCCCATGGCTTAGCTGTTGAAGAAAGCGTTGCGATGTTTATCCAAGTGTTGAAAGGGAAGCAAAATCGGGAAATCCAAGAACGGTTTCAACATTCCGGGGAGACTGTGTCGAGGCACGTGCATAACGTATTAAATTCCATGAAAGAGTTCACTGTTGTTCATTGCCGGCCCACATATAGTCAGCATCGTATACATCCATACGTGCGGTCTAGACGGAAATACATACCGTTCAAGGTACTTCTTAAAAACATGATTCATATATAAATGAAGACACTATATTTTGTTGTTGTTATTATTTGGACGTGACGCTTTTAAAAAAACGAAACAGTTGTTACCCACTTACGCAACAAAACAATGTATCCATGTTTGCAGGACTGCATTGGCGCAATAGACGGAACGCATGTCAGTGCATGGGTTACGGGGCCAGATGCGACAACATATTTCGGTAGGAAATACTGTCACACGCAAAATATAATGGCCGCTGTCGATTTTGACATGTGTTTCATATTCATTTCCTGCGGATGGGAAGGAAGTATGCATGATAGTCGCATATTCAACGAGATAATAACAAATGATAATGTCCCCTTCCCACATCCTGACGAAGGTAACACATGGTCCTGTTATTAGATTTATTAACAAATAAAATTTTCCCGAGAATGCGTTATATGAAAATGGCGCAGAATGTTCGTTTTGGTGTCATACATTGTTGTCATGTCTGCAGGCAAATATTATCTTGTCGATTCTGGCTATGCAAACCGGATTGGTTACTTAGCACCATTCAAAGGCCACCGTTACCACCAACAAGAATTCCGACGTATTGCACGGAACACGATGGCAAACACACCAAGGGAATTATTTAACAAAGTCCACTCGTCCTTACGCAGTGTGGTGGAACGAACTTTCGGTGCATGGAAAAATCGATGGGGGTTTATTCGAGACATGCCTCGGTATGACTTTGCAAATGTGCAAGTTCAGTTAGTAGGTGCGTCAATGGCATTACATAATTATATACGGCGCAACACAGGTAACCCAACAACTGTTCAGCCAATCTGTGACGAGGAAGAGGTAATGACAATAGTAAATGCCATACCAGAAGTTGAACATGACGAGGATGGTTTAATGGTTGGAGATGAGAACCCCCATATGGCATTGGTCCGCCTTCACATCCGCGACAAATTATGTTACATGCGTAATAACGGAATGTTAGGAAATATATAGTAGTTGAAATAATTTTCGTATGGTTGTCACATAATGATACACGTGGAACAAACTGTATTAAAATATATTATCATGTACAATATGTATGAGTTTGCACGGTAATGTAACCCGTTCCAGTTGATGACGTGCCTAATTTTGGAAAACAACAATCCATACGAATTTTGCTTGTGGAAAAACGAAAAGGTGAAAAAAATAAAAACAAATGAAAAAGAAAAGTAATACATAAATTGTCGAAGAAATAAAAAATTAACGCAATATCCGCCTACTCCAAACTAAAAAAAAAAATAAACAAATAACAAATAAGAAATTTGGATTTGCAAAATTCGGCAGATCGAAACCCAACATACAAAAATAAAAAAAAATAATAGACAAAAAAAAAATTTGGATTTGTATTTGGTAAAAACAAAAATACAAAAAAAAACAAAATACAAAAAAAAAAAAAAGCCAAAATTTGGATTTGTAAAAAAAAATACAAAAAAAAATTACAAAAAAAAAAATTTCCTCACCAAAAAGCCAAAATTGTACAAAAGAAAAGAAAAAAAAAAAAAAAAAAAAAACGGGAATAATGCCAAATCCCAACCCAAATTAAAAAATAAAAAAAATGGAAAAGGGCAATTTGGTCTTTTAACAAGATGACACCTCACTAAAAAGCCAAAAAGCCAAAAGAGCCAAAAAGCCCTTCCCAAACCAGGCTTTTTAGCCCCAGGCTAAAATAGCAAAAAAAGCCAACCCACTTCCCAAACGGAGGCATAAACACTTGTCTAAAAAAAATTTGGAAGGATATATTTGATTTCAGACTTTTCCTAAGACCATCTCCAATGGTTGCTCAGCTTTGTCATCAAATTTGAATTTGGTGAAAATGATCATTTTTTATGCTCTAATGGTTTCATCAAATAGGTATTAACTCCATGATTTCACTTTTCTTTCATCAAATCACTGTTCATGACCGTTTGATTTTCGCTAACGGATATCCCCCAGATGTACCCCCCAGATGTCCTCTTGAATGACTACATCTCAAGGTAAAAATTTGCAAAAAAAATTATACTGGCCGGTCGGCTGCCCAATTGACCATCTCAAAAAAAAATAAAATAAAATAAAAAAATAAATAAAAATTACACTGGCCAGTCAATCGACCGAACATCCACCTAGTCGTCCGTCTCGTCAATCAGTATTCTGATGAAACTCTAAAATTCTCTATTAGAATACTTGTTATCAAAAGAAATTTTTATTTAAATGTAATAAAAAAAATTAATACACCATTAAAGACACTCTAATATTGGGCTATTTTGAAAAGTAGATTAAAAGTCACTTCTCAATTTTTAAACTACTTTTCTTTCTCACAAAAAAATCAAAAAAAATTAAAATGTAACTTTTAATCATCTTTCTAAAATTCCCAATTATTATTAATGGAGTTGAAGCAAATGATTTGCATTTGATGTGTAATGTTTTTTTTTTTTTTTTTTTTTCTCTTTTTTACTTTTTACTTTTTTATTTTTTAAATACTATAAATGGAGTTGTAGAGAATACGGATCAAGCTTAGATATGATACGAATGCCGATGGCAACTGGTGGTGGTGGTGGTGCTGTGGAAGATGATAGATCAGATCAGATTACAGATATCAGGGGATCGGATCTAATCGCATTGGATCTCCTTTGCTGTGGGAATAGAGACTATCTCTCGTCATTTCTTTTTCATTCAGATTTGTGGGTCCCCCACGCCCTCTCATTAATATTTTAATTACTATATCACACTTTCCCTCAAGTATCTTTACCATTTTTCTTATTTTAGTCCCTAAAAAGAAGATTCTCTGTCTGGAAATTCGCTTTTTTTTTTTTTTTTTAATTTATTAAAATTATTAATAAAAATAAAATAAAATAGTTGATAAAATAAAATATCACATCTAATTTATAATAATTTATTTTTTCTCTCATAATTATCAAATCAATTATAAAAAAATTCAATCATGTTTTCAAACACAATTATTTTAATCATATTAAAATAATTAAAAAAACTAAATAATCAATTAAAATAATTAACTCCCCAAAGAAGGCCTTATCACTTTGATCTTTGGATTTGGAGTGGTTGTTGTGCAACCAAATAGATTAATTTCGAGATTTATTTTGATGATTTGAATAATTGACATTTTAGGGTACATCAAGTAAAATATATTTATAAAAAATTAAATTAATCGGATATTGTTAATTTTTTCATCCACTCATATTTATATATATATAAAAATAAATGACAATTGTGATTTAAAGTATTAAAATAAATACAAATATGAGTACATGAAAAGGTTAACGATATCCGATTAACTTAATTTTTTACAAGTATATTATATTCAATGTACTTTAAAATATGAACAATTTGAATTATTAAAATTAACTCAAAATAAACCCAGTGAACTGCACAATAGAAACTACTGTGCAAGAGGCAACTATCCCCTCAAAAAAAAATAAAATAAAATAAAAAAATAAATGATCTCTATGCTATCAAACTCTTCATATTTTGTTCCAAATTCTAGATTTGGTTCCAGTTTTTAGAAAATTCTACTTTTTTTATTTTTCGTATTTTAATGTTTTCAATGAATTTTTTTAATATTTTAAGCAAATTTTTTTAATTTTTAGACACATCTAACATAAATACACTTAAAAAGTATAATATTTGTAAAAAAAATCTTTAAAAAATACACAAAATACCAAAAAATAAAAAACTATGAAAATTTAGTACATTTTCTTATTTTTTTTGTATTTATTAATTTTTTAAAATATTTTTTCGGAAATATTTTATTATTTAGATACATCTAAATAAAGTGTATATAAAAAAGTAAAAAAATTACTTAAAATTTAAAAAATATTCACTAAAAACAAAAAAATACGAAAAATAAAAAACTCAATTTTTAAAAAATTGAATTCAAAAAATAAAACCAAACACACTTATTTACGTTTTTATCACTTAACGTAGATTACCCTTTTACTATCATAAATAAAAACAGAAATGCGCCATACACCCAGTGACTGGGCACCCCCACTACCCCCCCCCAGTGCCACGTGGCACTGTGGGATTGGACTGAAAGCAAAAAAAAAAAAAAAAAAACAATATTAGCCAATTGCACTGTGCCACCTCACTGGGAGTCGACCCCCAGTGGGTGTAGGTAGCAGTGTTGAAATAAAAAATTCTCACTTTGATCTCCAACTAAAAAATAAATAAATCAACAATTATTAATAATCCTTGGGATTCTTTCGCTTGCAATATTTGTAGGTCAATTTATTTGACCTTTCAACGTAATAAGCTCAATATATATATTTATTTGACCTTTCAACGAAATAAGCTCAATATATATACATATACATATAAAGAGATCTTTTGGGAAGTGGTCAGAAAAGTTAATTTTTTGGTTTTTGTGTTTTTTTAGTTTAAAAAAATTAGTTTTTTTACTCAAAATAATTCAGTTTTTTTGTCAAAAAAAAAATCACTAAAAACACTAAAAACTCAAAAAATTATTTTTTTACTAACATCCTAAAACACCACATATTATTATCATTTGGTAGACATGGCCAAAAAAATTTCTTCGAGAGGAAGTCAATGTATATCCAAAACACAAGCCCCACTAAAAATAAAAAAAAATAAAAATAAATAAAAAATGACGAATTACACTAACCGTACCTATAATTTAAGACTCGTGTTACTTTAATTCTTAATTTTTCAATTATAATATATTTGATTCTGAATTTTAAATCTTGTTCCAAATAAAAACAATGAATGATACCATTACTTAATTTCAAGAGCAAAATTGTCAATTTGATAAAATATAAACTAATTTGATAAAAATGAATGTCGAAAAAATAATTTTGAATTTTTAAAAATTATTTCTACCTACTAAACATTAAAATTAATAAATCTTTTAGACATTTATTTATTTTTTTTACCAAATTAATTTTTATTATGTGTTTAGATGATGATCATGTAATGAGTGAATGCTGGGATTTTAATGTGTAATCGATATATTTAATATATAAAATAGTTTTAGTTTTGGATTTTTTATTTAATGGATTGGTTTAATAATTATATTAAAATTGTCGTCATATTTGACTTTTGGAAAAATATAAACTAATTTAATGAAAATAAAAACAACCACTCATTACATGATCATCATCCAAACATATAATAAAAATTAATTTGATAAGATAAGTAAATAAATAAATGTTTAAAAGATTTATCAATTTTTTTATAATTTTATCTTTAGTGGATAGAAATAATCTTTTAAAATTCAAATATTTTTTTCACATTTATTTTTGTCAAATTAGTTTATATTTTACCAAATTAAAGATTTTGCCCTTGAAATCAAGCAATGATATCTTCAATTGTCCTTATTTGGAACAAGATTTAAAATTCAGGGTCAAATGTGTCACAATTGAAAAGTCACTACAAAAAATTAAGGTTTTAGAGACCAAAAATTAGAGACAAAATTATTTTTTAGGGACCAAATAATTTTGTTGTGAAAAGTGTGATTATTATATTTTTAGCAACAAAAATTGGACATTAGTGATGAATTATTATCCTTTTGAAACCAAATTTTTTGTCTCAAAAAATAAACCATTTTCAAACCAAATTATTTTGTCCCTAAAAGTCTATTTATTAGTGACATTTTCAAAATTTTGTCGTTAAAAGTCTTGTTTTTTACTTTTTGGGACGACCTTTTAGCGACTATCTTCATGAAGATGGAAATCGGTCCCTAAATATCTTTTACAACAAAATTTTCACTTTTAGAGACCAAAATATTTGGTCTCCAAAACTCTTATATGTTGTAGTGAGTCAATGACCAAAGTGATACAAGTCCCAAACTATAGGGACCGTTAGTGTAATTCGCCAAAAAAAAAAAACAAACAAAAAACAATGCATTACTGTGGAGAAATTCTATTTCCACACACCAAATTATTTCTGTGTACATCTTTTCTCAATCTACATATTTATTAACTTGATTTTTACTTATTTATCTTCGTCTATACACTTTACATTCCAAATATATCCTCACCTTCTCTGTGCACATCATCTCTTATAATAATTGATTTCCTGAGTATGTGTAATATTTCATATATAATATTATAATGAGTATGAACTAATGTGAAATGTCAAGTGAAAAACAGTTCGGATCCTCTGCTATATTTTTATCATAGTAATCTCTTTGATTTAAGCATTGCATCAAATTTTTTTTTTTTACTACATCTCAACAGTGATTCAACAACAACGAGTTATAATACAGAGCAACCATGGAGACAAGGTTGTGGGAATATTGCATGAAACAGGTTCTAAAGAACTTGTAATCTTATGCCATGGATTTAGATCCTCAAAGGTTGGTAATTGTAATTGGAGCTGTGTTTTGATTTGACAAATAATATGAATAGCAACTGTTGGTGGTGTTGTTTTATTTTTATTTTTAATGATCGTCCTTTGTTATGATTTTCAGGATCGCACTCCTATGGTAATATTTGCGGCTGTTCTAGGGAAGCAGGAATTAGTTCCGCTTTGACTTTGCTGGCGATGGGTAAGATTTTGGAAGTGAAATCCAATAGAATTATGGAAAAATTATGAGATGTATGGGTGAGATTGTAGTGGGTGAAATAATAATTTTGTTAAAAGATAAATTTATGATTTTGAAAAAATTTATTAAGTGTGTGGAGTAAAGTAATTTATTGTGTGGAATAGAATTTATCATTACTATGGCCTTGTTTGAAAGACTTTTTTTTTATTATTATTTTTTATTTTTTATATACTTTTAGGGTAAAATTTACAAAAAATAAAAAATAAAAAAAGTTAAAATAGTTAATAAAAAAATATTACATCAAATTCATAATCATTTCACTTTTTATCTCACAAATATAGTATCACATTCAATTACAAAAAAATCTAACCATCTTTTTAAATACAAATATTTTAGTCTACTAAAATAGCCTACAAAAATAACTAAGGCTTGGTTTGGGAAGTGGGTTGGCTTTTTGGCTTTTTTGACTTTTTTAGTCTGGGCTTAAAAACTTAGTTTGGGAAAGGGCTTTTTGGCTTTTTTTAGTTTTTTTGTGAAAGAAGAATGTAATGATTATGGGTTAGATGTGATGTTTTGTTTGTTATGGCTAAAATAGCTTATTTTGTTTTTTGTGGCTAAAATAGCCAAAAAGCCTGCAAACCCACTTGCCAAACACAGGCTAACTTTCCAAACGAGACCTATGTAGACAAATTGATCATTTGCATTACAAAAATTTAGGGTTCGTTTAGGATGTGAATTTGCTTTTTGGTTATTTTAGTTTGGGGCTAAAAAATCTTGTTTGGGATTAACTTTTTGACTTTTTTGACTCTTGTAAGAGAAAAAAATGAAATGATTATGATTTTGATGTTATATTTTATGTTATTGGCCCTATTTTGTCTTTTTATGACTATTTTCGTCTCGTAACCTTATGCCAAACGAATGCTTAATAATTTTACTAAATGTATTTAAACTAACAAGTCATTAACAAAAATATACATATGTATATTAAAAAATGTCATAGGTAAAGCTTAGCTTTTATGTTAGAATATTTTTAGAATTTTTTTTTGTGTACCAACAAAACTATAATATATATATATATATATATTATACACCATTTCTTTTTTTTTTTTCTTTTTTTTTGGTTACATTGGAAAAGGAAACAATAAACAAACGAACTAAGGGAAAGAAAAATTAGGTACCCCTAGGACACTGCCTGTGATAGCTCTGGCCAACTATATCCGCCACTACTTGGCCTCGAATTTCTTCCAGGTGATCGTCCATGACAACCAGTACTTCATTTTGATCTACGCCCATTTTGGCTAGTCCGTTAGCTCTCTTGTTGCCCTTCCTTATGGCATGTTGAATTGTGTAGCTGCATTTTTGGATGAGGAACTTGGAATCATCCGCTAGACTTCAAAGTGGAAATGTGATCTTAATGTTCTCCTTTAGTATATCAATGGCATATTGGGAGTCCGTTTCGATGATAAGATTGTAGGATGACCCGGGTGTTACGACTCCAACGTGTATATTATTTTTATATATTATTTTATTGAGCATATGTGCATAATTCTGTGTTTAGTTGGTGTTTATCTGTTTGTTTATGGAATATCTGTTAGAATACCAACTTTGAATTTGAAATTGAAAGCCTAAACGAATTCAGAAACCAAAATTGACTAGTTCAATAGACTAATTGAAATATTTAGAATCATATGATAAGTTTGATTAAAATTTGATTCGGATCAAAATAATTAGATTAAATCAATTAGACTTGATTAGAATTAAGGTTAATTAATTAGCACTAATCTCATTTGATTAACTTAACTTAATCCAACCATATATATATATATATATATGTTAGAAACATGTTTAAAGAGCACATTCCTCATAAAAAAATAGGCTGAAAATGTGAGAGAGAGAGAGAGAGAGAGAGAGAGAGAAAGCAACATTTGTAGAGAAAGAGATAGAAGAATTATGAAGAATTGAAGAAGTGTTGAAGAATTAAGCAAATCTATACCTACATTCAAACTCTAGGTAAGAATCTCACCTATAATCCTTGTAGATAATCCTCGTAGAAGTTGAATTCGTGAGGTTGTAGGATCATTTGCGTGAAATTGTTAAAGAAATGCTAGGATTACTTTGAATTTGGTAAACAAGAGCAAAATTGGGATATGCATGCATAATTCATCATCTTTAAGTTTGATTTCCATCAAAATCTTTACATGGATGAAGCTATATTTGCTATTTTTGAGAATTCTTCATGATTTTACACTTATCATCTCATTTGATCATGCTTTGAAGGGAAAGAGGTTGAATTTATTACACGCATGGCAAAACTATGGAGTTTTGAGTTTTGTTTTGGAAAATTTGAAAGAGAATTTGAATTATAGTTTTTAGTTATTAATTATTCATATTTTATAAAGTGTTCCTTCATGTTTTCTTTAGCCATGCAAGCTTTGGACTTGAAACTCATGTTTTTGAACTTCAATTGTAATTATGGAAAACTCAGAATTCGTCCACTTCGCTTGAGCAATGCATTCGTCGCTCAAGCACACTTTACATGCTCCAAGTATTTTACAGACATTTGCACTTGGCTCGAGCGACCGAGTGATGGCTTGAGCCAACTTGAACACCATCCAATAGTTTTGCAGACAGACCACTTTGCTCAAGCGACCAAAGTTACACTCGAGCAAATTGCCCTGTTTTTAGCATTTTTGAAACACACTCCCTTGTACATATTTTCATCCTTATGCTCTCTTAAGCATTTTTGGACATTGTTTAGACAACATTAATAAGAAAATGAATTAGAAACACATTAAAGGGAATTGAATTAAGATAGAATGATTGATTGAGACTTGTGTTTCAATGTGTACTTCGTTATGTATGTCACAACCCGCTCCCCGTACCCAAGGGTTAAACATCGTAATGGCCAATAACTGAAATTACCTCCTGCCAATTCTTAAACAAATTACTAAACGCGAGTGGAAAAAATATTTAAGTGAGGGTACCAAAATAATCATTGAAGCTTCTACTTTTATAACAAAATTTATTGACCAAAAAGACCGATATTTACATATGAAGAATAGAATTATAAATACTATAAAAGTGTTGTGTGTGCCTATTCTGCAGCCCCGCGTCTAAGACTCTTCAAAGTTATTTTTGAATTGCGTTGCTTCTTGAAAATTGGTAAATGTAGACCGCCCGAACTCCCTCCGTGCGTGAGGGCACAAATTGTAGTTCTAGCTACTACAGTTCGGACTCCTGTCACGGTTCTGAATCTAATCTCACAAAGTGCAATATAAGACTGATAAATCACTAAAGAGTCCAAATCCGACAAATCGTTTTGGAAAATCGATTTTAATCAAAAAGTGCCAAATATGGACTGTTTTGCCAGATTTTAGAGTCGCCACCTAAATATTTTGTTTTTGGAAAATTTAGGAAACCCTGACTCGTGCCTAAGGCCACGTGTCGGTCATCACCAAAGTTGCCTCAGCTCGGGAACTTGGGTACGAGAGGGGAAGGTCCTAAAACGAGCACCCCCGCTCGCCCCACAAAAAATCGGCCTCTACTAACATGATATGTTGTTTTTGAACACACATGCATTCTTATTCTGGTTATTAATCTATCATTACTACGTGATGTGCACAACACACAAGTATAGACTAAATCACTCGAATTGGAACAAAACATCTCATGTTTGTTTTTCGAAAATGGTTTGAAGATACTACTCGCAAGTAGGCTAAAACGCGGATTTGCCACCAAACAAGGTGGGCTTAAAACATGATGATTTGCCACTCCAAGTGGGCTTAAAACTCACATTTTGATGAATTGTTCCAATTCAAGTAATGAAACCTTCATCCACAGGCATTCATGCAGTTAATCATTTAAGCACATAGCCTCATGGCAAGCATGCTATCATGGCAGTCACTTACACACATGCAAGGATGTTAAAGCATAAATACTTACAGTGTACTCTGAGCCAAAACAAAAGCTAGTTAGAAATCAATGCATGATCCTAGCTATGCCAATAATGCCTAATGCAACACATACAAAAATGCAACTAAAATAAGCTCGGCTATTCTAAGATGGCATATGAATGCAACACTCGATAACATGCTTTGAAACACGTATTCAAGTAAGTATTGAAATACAATGCAGTTTGAATGATGCGCCGAGCCCGGTGTATGCAAAACAAATGAATGATGCACGCATGCATAACATAAGGTATGCTAATCGAAATATGCCCTAATCTAACCATCGAAAGCGGGTAAATAAAAGTGAGAAAAACGTGGGGTTGGAAGACATTCACGCACTCACGCACACTTATTACAACATTTTCCCTCTCGACGGATGGTCCGAATAAATAAGAGCTAAGCTAAGCTACTTATTACAAATCAACTAATTAACTATGCTAAGCTAATTAATTACAAACCGAATTGAAAACTAGCTATGCTAAGCTAATTAGAATATTACAAAGATGAATTAAATTAGCTAAGCACATTAACTAATTAATTACAGAAAATCGACAAATTAACTAACTAAGTAAAGTAGTTAAAATGGCCTCGAGGGGAGGGAAACATGCATGCTCGGTTTGCTTCGCTTGGAAAATGCATTGCCTTGTCATGAGTTATCTCTGTTTGCACTCGCGGTGATCTCAGAACATCAAACACACTTTTAGGTTGCATCTGCCTCAAAACAGGAGCATTTTGGAAAATTTTGCTGCAAGTGGCCGGCCGGCCACTTAAACTAGTCGGCAGGCTACCTTAATTGGCCGGGCAGCCACTTCAAGTGGTCGGCAGGCTAGTGCAAGTGGCCGACTGACCACTTCCCTTTCCAGAATCTCAACTTTGCTGCAACAGAGATCAACAAAGGCACAACAATGCATTTGCTAGGAAATGTGTGTGCAACTACTCTCTTTATCATTTCTCAAGCTCAAAAGAGCGTAGTACTCGACTCTCAAGCCACCAATCACGCATCTCAATGCACGATGCCCAAAGAGCCAAGCTCGCACAATGTTATTGAATGCACAAACAACACATAAGAGCCTCCACCTCTTCATGCATGATCAAAGGTATCGGCGACCAAGAAATGCAATACGTTTCATCACTTTAAGTATGAAACGTGCCACATTCCTCATGTTTGGATTAACGTCCAATCCAAACACAATGCAATGCAAACAACATGCTCATGTTTCAATGCTAAAGTGGCATGCACAAGACTCTAAGGCCACGGCCTTATCATGAGCGATCAAAGGCAATGGAGGCAAAGGGGATTGGCTCACTTTCATCACTTTGAGTATGAAGTGGGCCAATCCACTTTGTGTTCAACATAACGTTCGGTTGAACACAATGTAATGCAAACAACATATGTAATGCATGCTCAAATGCTAAATACGTTAAGCTACTAAAGAGCATCACTCAAGAGGCATGCATTATCAATCTCAAATGACTAAACCAGCCATGGATAGGGCTAAACCATGCCAAAATAATAGTCCAAACATGCTGAGGTAGAAGCTCAAAAGGCTAAGAGAACATACACACATGTTAGCCCTTAAGTAAAGCATACACACATGCTAGCCCCTAAGTAAAGCATAATACACAACCCTCAAAAGTAATGAAGAAGTGAAGTATATGAGAGTGTGACTACACTATATGCGCTGAACTTACATGCTAAATGGTGCCATACCATGTAAACATCACATGCATATCATGTTGAAGGCTTCAAAACCGAAAGCTAGGCAAGGCCCTTTACATTACAACTATACTAAGCAATGCTCAAATGACCTTAACCATCCAAAACAGACCTAAGGCAGGTCGAAATAGTAACAAAAACATGCTAGACTTGTAGCATAGATGGCAAGAAAAATATGCTCAAGTATTGGCTCACAAACAAAGCATGATGCTCAACTTCTCAAAAGCATTGAAAGAGCGATACATATAAGTGTATGACAGTGAAACATGCTCTGAAATCATATATCAAATGATGTCATATCATGAAAGCAACACAAGTAAGGCATGCTAGGGGTCTCAAAACACAAGTCTAGCAAAGCCAATTACACTATAGCCCTACAAGGCAAGCCATACATGACCAAGGCCACTTGGAACAGAGTTTAAGCATTCTAAATCAAGGCCAAAAACATACTGAAACAGAGCTAAAACAAGCTAGAATGATAAGCCAAATCACCAAGTACACTAGGTTAATGAGCATGATTGCACTACAAGTGCAAGAACCAAGCAAGAGGTGACCCAACCAACCAAAATCAGAGTTAAAGCATGTTAAATAATGGCCAAAAACATACTGGAGTAGAGTCAATACATGCTAGAATGAAAGGCCAAAACACCAAGTATGTAAAGCTAGTGAGTATGATTGCACTACAAGTGCAAAAAACCAAGCAAGAGGTGACCCCACAAACTAAAATCAGAGTTAAAGCATGTTAAAACAAGAGTAAAAGCATGTGGAAGCATAGCCAAAATAAGCTAGAATGATGAGCCAAAGTAGCAAGCATGTAAGGCTAAATGGCAAGATTACACTACAAGTGTGAAAAACATACATGAGGTGAACCAACTAGGCCAAAATAGAGTTATGCCATGCTAAAATAAGACCAAAAATAAGCTGAGAACAAGCCAACACATGCTAGAAAAACATGCTCACTAATTAGGCCAACAAGGCATGCAACCAAGACAAGAGGAAAGGGGACCACCCCCTCCCATTTTGGACCTCAAAACCACCTTTCCACCACTAAAATTCCTCTGGAATTCAGTGGTTAAAGGGCCAAAAAGAGATGGTTTCAAAAGCTTAGGAAGTTGGCTCAAAAGGCTTTACAAGCCAAAGAGTAAATGGAGAGACAACCCCCTAACACAAAAGGGGCTTAAACTATCATTTTTAGGACTGAAAAATAGAGTTTTTTTCAGTTCAACACCACCCCAAAAAACAGCCCCAAAGTAGTTGAAAACTATGGCAAAGCAAGTATGCAAAACAAGCTAAAAGGGAGAGAGTTCTTACCCTTGAAGCACAGCAGCAACACAGGTCCAATTCTGAGCTAGAACCACCTTTTGGAGCTCAAACAAGGCTCCAAGGAATCTCAGCCCAATGGTGATCAAGTTTGATCAAGGATGCTTAGGCAAAGTAGAGGTGTATCTCCAAGTGTATCTCTTGTATGCACACAAGGGCAAGAGAGAGTGAACTCTAGAGAGAGGGGCAGAGATTTAGCTATGAGAATTTTCTAAAGAGAGAGGATTTTTTAGAGAGAGAGGCTCCCAAAATTTCTTCAAATGTTCTCTCCCCTTCCAAAATATGAGATATGGCTCCATATATAGCAAAAATGGAGCTTTGGTCGAAATATCTGAGTTTGGAAATATCTGGAGCAGTGTACAACAGCTGGAGGGAAAAGATCTGCAAAAAAAATGAGTTTTTTGAAAAAGTGGCTGGTCGGCTACTTCAACTGGCCGGCTAGCTACTTTTCTGGCCGATAGCAAAAATCTACTATGCTGGTCAAACTTCAAATGGGCATATCTCCTTCATCTGGACTCCTTTTCAGGTCATTCTTGTGTCCAAATTGAAGCCTTGGAAGTAAGATTTCCAATGGTGTAGCCTCACATCAAAATTCTAACTGTGAAAAAAGTTATGCCTGTTTTGGTGAAGCCGCTCAGTTTCGATCCTTCCCAGATTCATGCCGAACTTCTCCCAAACTAGTTTTCTTCTCTCCTCTCCTTTTCTCTTCAACTCCAAACCCCTAAACAAGGTGTTTTGAAAGATTTTTCAAAGATTTCATCTCTCTTTCATTCATTTCCACTTTGTCCTTGCTCGGTTTACCGAAAAGCGCTACATTTAACAAAATGCGAGCGTCGGAACATTGCAGGAACTTTGTTTTCAAAAGTATTTTGAAAGAGAGGGTTTTAAGGTCTAAAAATCTTCAGTCAAAATAGTTTTGGTCCAAAAACGGGGTGTAAGGTTGGGATTTGACTCTCTCATTGCCGAAGAAATCTAACATTTGCACTGCACACCTTTCATCAACAAGTAAACCATCAGTAGCACCCAAGTCTTAAGGGCGGTCAAAAATGGGGTGTCTACAGTTGCCCCTCTTTGACAGAGCTCAAAGTCATGAAATGACGTGAGTGAATGTCAAAGCCCAGAGATGACCCATTTTTGACAAGGCCAAAGACTTGGACAAACAAACAAAATACAGATGCAGAAACAAATGGTTGCGCCCGCGGGCTGTCTATGTATCCCTTTGCAAGGAATCAAACCAGCGTAGTTCAGGGGGCAGAATGCAAAATGATACACAATGCAACAAAACAACGCGATGAAATACAACGCAATGGAATAATTAAACCATAAACAGTGCAAAACCATACAAATATCATAAAGGGATGGAGATGCAACATCAAACTACGTTTAACATAGAAAATGTGTCGGAACGCTCTAACCACAATTCTCTTAGTGGAATAGGCGTATGCATATACAGAACTATGTGTTTCGCAGAAAGAATACAAGTAATTTGGTGGCATTATATAAGTGAGGAATAATCTGCTGTGGAAAGATCATGATCCTAAATGCTGAATGCAACAAAACAAACTACGATGCAATGGATGCAATGGATGTAGTGAATAAGGCGTAAGCCGAACCACATTTTACCTAGAAAAGGTATGGACACAAACTAGACCGCGTCTAACACAAAAATGTGCCGACACCCTCAGACCACAACTCTCGTAGTGGAATAGGTATGTACACATTATCACAGAACCATGCTTCAACGAAGGAAATGTATGAGCACATGCCAGACTAAGCTTAACATGGAAAGGATGCAGGTGATAAAACAGATATGATGTAACAGATGTATGCGATAAATTTTATGTACAATGCAATGGACGTAAATAGATGATGTAGCAGTTAGGAAGTGAAAGTACCTCACAGGGGCAATTGGCAATGACTCACCTTATGCTGTTAGGGACCTTCCTCTTCCGCATCCTGCGTTTCAGAACCATAAGTACTACTTTTCTTCCCGGCTGTAGTCGCAACTTTCTCTATTTTTTAACAAGGTGACAGACTAGTTTGGTTCAGTATCCAGAATTGAGGCGCATACCCGCTACCTCAACCTATGGGGCTGCCATACAGATTTCAAGCCGAGGATACACCCCTGGGTATTTAAACCAAACTTTGGTATCAGAAATCCCGAACATTTCCGTTCTAGGCATCGGCCATTCGAACTCTAGTTTCTACCGTCTCAGTTGATCTCCTACGAACTCACCGCAAACACAGACAGGTGGCTATACCAGACCACCGAAAGTTGTTCGGGCACGACAAACACCAAAGGAGTTGCACCTTCAAAGGATTTAAGGTCTCCTAGACCAGAGGGTGCAAAGACAGTGCGATGTGCAAGAAAGCGCGAGTGTAAACTGCACAAGAAAGGGTGATGCGCAAGAAAGCGCGAGTATAAACTGCACAAGAAAGGGCGATGCGCAAGAAAGCGCGAGTGTAAATTGCACAAGAAAGTGCAATGCGCAAGAAAGCGCAAGTGTAAAGTGCACAAGAAAGTGCGATGCGCAGGAAAGCGCGAGTGCACAAGAAAGTGCGATGCACAAGAAAGAGCGAGTTCAAAGTGCACAAGACAGTGCAATGCGCAAGATAGCGCGAGTGAGACACAAAGTATAAGTGCACAAGACGGGGCGAGTGAGGTATAATGCACAAGAAAGTGCGAGTGAGTTAAAATGCATAAAAAAGTGCGATAAAATGCATTTTTTATGCAAATGAGGTGCATTTTCTATGCGAAAGATATAAGCATTTTCTATGCAAGTATGGAAGAGTGCATTTTCTATGCAAAAGATATGAACATTTTCTATGCAAGTATGGGGGCAAGCATATTCTATGCAACATTGAAAGCATATTCTATGCATATTCAAAAACGATGCGTGGCACGCATGCAACAGAAGTGTATATGAAAATACACATTCTATTTAAGAGAAGGGCATCAAATATGTACTTTGGTGCCTCCAATTTACCTCTCAGAGGACTTTGCAACACGCTCAGCTCAAAAAGGGAACACCCTATTCATATTGGCGAGAGATAACATTTGCATGTAAAAACCACAGGTGCTACTTGGACTGCCATTCTGACTTGAAGCAGGCTTAAACTTGGGGTCGAGATACACTCATACTCCAGAGAAAGGCGAGGCCTGAGAAGGTGCACCTGGAATGCAGTCTCGGATTTTGCTGGAGTTGAAACACACTCAGATGCTCCAAATTTTCCCTTTTTTTTTTTGCTTTGCAGTCCGGAACCTATATAGCTTCAGATAGGTCCTGGTTCTACTGTTCTCACATGACCTGGGTTGAACCCTGCAGTTCATGAAAGAAAGGATCCTGTTTTGTATAGATGTGGAGAATGACACATCACTCTAAGCACAAAATGATTTTTTGAAATTGATAAATGAGTTCTTAACCGAGTATTGAGCCTACGACTGACCAAAGCCAAAACAACTCAACAAAGGAAAAACAAAGGTAAAACAACCTAAACACATCTATTGACACTCAAAACGACTCAAAACGAGAATCGAGACAAACAAAAACACACATACAACACTCAGATGTGTTCCAATAGTGGGAGACCCCTCAGTTCACGAAGAGCCTGTTTCTCCGGGTATTGTTTCCCGCCATTTCTCATTTGTGATTCTCACATCACTTTGGCACTTAATCTTTAGTTTTCTGAAAAAACCCTTTTTCTCACTTTTTCTCTTAGTGCACATCTCTCTATTCTTCAATCTCTCTTGTTTTTTTTTTTTATCCCTCCCCTGGGTGGTTGATGGATAAACAGGAAGTTGTGGGCTCTTGCCCCTAGTATTCTACTAGATTCTCATTCTTCCGCTCACAACTCGTGAACTTTCCCACAGAGGGGTTGCGGTGCGACTAGATGCGCAACAGATCTACAACTAACATCGGTTGATGAGGTCCTTGGCCAGTTTGGATGTGATTAGACCTGTCCAGATGAGGGAGTGGAATATCCTACTCCATTCCAGCTTGTGCTTTGCACTTAGCTTGATACCTCGCTGCTTGGAGGATGTGAGAGCTTTCGGCCCTTTGCTATTAGCTTCAGTTGTGCCCTTTTCTGGCAAACAAGGTGCCCTTTTTGGCAAGTATGGTGACAGCAGGAAAAAGACAGAAAACCTGACTCAACTGTGCCCCTAGTTCATCATTTTGACCATTTTTTTGTTTTGACTTTCTACTAAAACAATTTTGACCAATATGAGAGTTGGATTAACACGCTTGTTCGATTTTCTGATTTGAAATCATGTAAGTCAGGTTATGAGCACTAAAAATTTTCCTTTTTTGGGTCCAAGAAATGGTCCAGTTTTGAAAAAGATGGAGTAATTTTTGAGAAAATTAGTCAACTTCATTAAAAATCCTCAAAACTATTTTTGCAAATAGCCACTACTCGACCAACATAGAATTTACTTTTGAAATGCACAACCTCAGATCTGAACTTGAATCACCTCACAGCCGAAACTTTCTAACAGAACAGGACAATCCGATTTTTGAACGAAGACGAGCCAATTTGCGCATGGATAAGATAGCTGAGTTGAACAAAGGTAAACCAATCAACATGGATGAGCGCCAAGCAGGCTGAAAATGATTGGGGCCGAACTTCAGGATAAAGTTGCCTATGTATCCTAAACATGGGAATCAGGCCTGACGTAGTTCCGAGTTAGGGTGCGCTCGGGTGTTAACACTCTCCTTTTACGCTCTAATTTTTGCCAAGGCCGCCCTTCCGGGTTTTCAACCTTGCGAGTTCTGTTTTTCTTTTCTTTTCATTTCTTTTGTTCTTTTCTTTTTCTTTTCATCTTTTCTTTTTTCTTTTGATTTTTTGATTTTCTTCATTTTTTCATTGCTCTAACTTTTGCCTGGGTCGCCCTTCCGAGTTTTCGGCCCAACGAGCCTCTCAAGGGTAAAAGTTTAACTTTGACCATGTTGGTCGATCACAGGATCTCGAAGCCAGCTGAATCCAGGAGAATGGTTATTGTTCGCTGATGATGTAGAAGTCCATCCAATGGGGGCTAAATTTGCCCCTAGTGTTATGGATAGGAACTCGATTCTCTCCGTTTCTCGTATTTGGCTTTCTTGCCAGTCTTCATTGGTTTGCAGAATGATCCATTTTTTGAATCTTCGAGCACATTTGACATTTTTGCCCCTAGTTCAAGGGCTACTTCTGATCTAGCTTTGCAAGCTTCTTTTGATCATATCTGATCTTCTTGATCTGGATTTTCTTGCCCCTAGTTCGAGGGTTGCTTCAAATCTGACCTGGCGGGCCTCCTTTGATGTCATATGACCTTATTGCCCTTAGTTCATGGGCTTTTTCCAATCTGGCCATACAAGCCTCACATTGTGGTTGACCGTTGAATATTTTGAATCCAAGTTCAAGATTTGAAAGCAAAGGGGGTCGAGTCTTGAGGCTAAGAGCGATCCTATGTTGCACAATCTCAAGAGCGATTCCACACAGGTTTTCGCAGGATCACGCAAAACATTTTTTTGAAATGTTTTAAGAAAGCGACTAGTCGCTCACGCCGAAGACAATGTAGAACCAATCTGGATCAAGCCAGGATCCTTCTCAGTACTCACATTAACAAACATGATTTCATCCATTAAGGGCTTAGCATGTCTCTCTTTCTCTCAATTGATCAAATTTTTGCAAATCCAGAGGAATTCCTCTTTCTTTGTTTTCATCACAGTGCTCGAAAAGTTTTGAAAAACTTAGGTCAATGCAATGACTTAAAGGCACAAAAAAGTAGGTGAAAAGAACTGTCGTTTCATTCAAATCTTCTGGCACAACTGGCTCAAAGGCAGAAGCAGACGCAAAAGAAAGGGTGTAAAAGACAAACACAAAACAAGAAAGTGATGCCCGAGGTAACACCCCCGGAATCACCTGACTCTAACACAACAAGACTGACTCAATACAACATGATAGACGCAACTGACTCAGTACAAAAAGACTAACTCAATACAACATAACAAGACTGACCCAATACCCAAGTCAGAAAGTAAAATAACCAGCATTCGCAAAATGCTCAAAACAATGCGTGCCATTCCCAAGTCTGGAGTAAACCGAGTGCCATCCGCAGGTGGTTCATCCCCCGATCACATGATCACATTATCCCTCAAGTTCATTGATCCAGTGCCGATAGACTTTGTAGGACCTGGCGCGACGATAACCTCGTTGTCAATCAGATCTTGTGTTTCGTGGCGAAGACGAAAACACATGTTAGTGTCATGGCCGGCTTGTTGATGGAAGGCACAGTACTTGGCCGGATCATGGGAGGGAGGAAGTTTATTCGGGAGAGGCCGAGGCTCAAGGGGTTTGAGATGGCCTTGTCCTATAAGGATTTGGAAAGCTTTAGACAAAGTCATGTAAAAGGGATTGAAGACCTTCTGGCCTCGGGATGGGTACTTCGAGGTTTGTGGAGTTTTGCTGGATGCACCAGCAAAGGGATTGGTAGGCACTGACTGGGTTTGCTGATCTCTTCCGAGCACGAGATTAGAGCTAAAAAGAACATTCCTGGTACGACGGCCCTTCTCCCGGCTTGCCCCTTGATTCAAACTGCTCTCATTCTGAGTGGCAAAAGTGCTGTCCACAACCTTTGCAACAACTGCAATCACTTGCTGTTTGTTCAGCCCTTCGGCTTTCAAAGCCTCAACAACCCACTGAAGGTGTTCATGGGGACCAAAGCCTGCCCCTATCTTGTTCTTACCACTTGCCTCCACTTTGCCAAAGGATTAGCCTTCTTCCAATGCAACCCGTCCCAAGATTGGGGAGCCTTTTGGCGTGAAACTTCTAGCATGTGATGTAGGCGATGATGGAGCCAATATCCCAGAGGCCAGATCTGCCACAGTTCTCTGAAGGTCTTCAATCATTCTCATCTGCTCAGAAGTAGTGGGTTCACGGGTTTGGGATGATTGCGGTTCGAGTGCATTCATCATGCATAAGTCCATGCTTTTCGGGATAAACACCTCAGGCTTGGGTAGATGGGCCGGGATGATGTATATGCTCGGGTTGTAGGCAGATGGCAATATACGGATGAGGTTGAGGTAGGCAGGAGATGTTTGGTTATTGGGGTCTGGTGGTGGAGCTATTGTCCAATTATCGATGAGATTCTGGACCACATGATGAAGGCGGTAGCAACGATCGATGCCATGACCGCGCTGTTGATGATACACGCAGTATTTAGAGGGGTTATGTCTGGCAGAGACTGGGTCAGGCAGAGGTTGAGGATCAAGGGGTTTGAGATACCCTCTTTCCATCAGGACTTTTAGTGCGCTAGTTAGGCTCATATAGAGGGGAGTGAAAGTTCTACCCTGAGCCCGGGTTAAGCTAGCTGTTTGTAGGCTTGGTTTGGCAAAAGAGTCGGCTGTGGCGATTGTATTGATTTTAGTGGGTTTGGAAATAGTGCTACTTCCAACATTCGTACTCCCTGCAAAAACCCTCTTTATCGGTTTACTTGTTCTGGGAATAATCCCTGTGTTGAACGTATTCTCGATCTAAACCCCCAGTTCATGCAAATTTTTGAAAGTGGATAGTGGAACGACTATCAACTTTTGCAACATATCAGGCTCAAGGTTCTGCACTACTATCCGCACTTAGTCCCTCTCAGAAGGTCGATCTGTCATCTGTGCTGCCTTTGCTCTCCACCTTGCAACAAATTCCACAAACGGCTCTGTTGGGTTCTGGCGAGTTGCTTCAAGCTCTTGGGTAGTCATTTCAACCTGGGTATTGTAAGAATACTGATCGACAAAGGCCTCAGCCAACTCTTCCCAGTTTTGCTTCACTTTATCCTCCAACTTGGCGTACCAAGTGGCTGCTACACCCGACAGGGTTCTTCCATACAAGAAGAGTTTCTGTGGCTTAGTCAGACCCATTGGTTTCAAAACATCCAAGAAAAGCCGGATATGTACCATAGGATCTCCAGACCCGTCGAAACGGTCAATGCGTGGCATTTTGAATATGTTTGGGAGCCGTATAGCAGCCTCGGTATACCCATCGTCAATGTCGGGAATGGAGTTAAGGCCCTGTGCCTTTTTGAATTGCTTTTCAAGGTTAGCAATTTTCACCGCGGTTGGATCGAGCTCATTAACATCAAGGGGATAAAGCCTCTCATTAGGCTGCACCAGGGGTCTGAAAACCTGAGCTTGAGCCAACCTTTCTTGGGAACCTAGACCCTGCAAATTTTTAGCTGGCGGAAGTGGGTCAAAGTTCGGCTGGGGTCCCGAAACTGGATGTAAGACAAATGCCCCAGATAGGCGTTGCGTTTCAGCATTGGTCTCATCTTGCATGGCAGCTCCCTAATTTAACGCTGCTATCACGGCCACAACTTCTTTCGAACCCTGTGCCATCACGGGTCTGCTAATGATGTGACTGATGACTATCGGATCAGTTAAACCGATGAGCCCTGGTTGGCCTTTCTTTGCCTTGCCTCAGTGAAGGAACACTGGTTGCCCTTGAACTCAATCTCTGACCTGACAAAGTCTATCAACCCAAATCCAATGTACCCGGGGCATATTGGAACCTTCTGAAGCTATAGTTCCAGGACTACCTTGCAAAAGAAGAAAACAGACAGCATTTCAGCCTGATTTCACCAGAACAAATATAAGCATAGCTGAATGACTGTGCTCTCTACTGAATTCTGCCCAAAATTTTGCCTGTAAATTGATACCCTCAGGCCGATACTCAGACTTGCAACTGATACATACAACTTGTAGAGACGCACTCTGACAGCACATACCAAGCAAGTAAAAGCCAAAACAGCCCTATGGTGGGGTAGGGTTTCCCTGTCCTAATTTCGTCAGGAACTAGGGTTTCACTACGCATGCAACGGTTTCAAACAACCTACATTCGGGTAAGCAACCTGTCCTAGTTTGGATTGGTCACTATGGCTTCCGATATGCAACTAGGTCGAATGGTCGAAAAGGGTGCCTCGGTGAAAACCAAGGTTTGTGTTCCCATCATGGCAGAGCCCGTAACCGGTCAGCCTTATGACACGCTTTTCCAAGCAAGCCTCCGGCAAATCGTTCAGGAATAACAGATGATAGACACTGTGACTTAGGCGCACCTATGCAAGTGCAATGCAAAGAAACACATAAGTGTAGACAAAACAACATATCATGAGTTCGAGTCAAGTTCTCTAAATCCCCAGCAGAGTCGCCAGAAATTGTAGACCGCCCGAACTCCCTCCGTACGCGAGGGGGGCAGGAAAAATAGAGGTTTTTGTAGTTCAACACCACCCCAAAAACAGCCCCAAAGTAGTTGAAAACTATGGCAAAACAATAGTGCACAAAGAGCTTAAAAGGGATAAGAGGTTACCTTTGAAGCACAGCAGCAAATCAGCCTCTTTTCTGAGCCAAACAACCTTCCAATAGCCCAAAAATAGGTTCCAAGGGACCTTAGCCCAAAGATATGCAACTTTGATGAAGGATGCCTTAGCAAACTAGTTGTGATTCTCTACTTCTATGCACAAAAGGGCAAGAGTGAGAGAATTCTAGAGAGAGAGGCAGAGATTTTGCTCTGAAAATTTTCTAGAGAGAGAGGCTCCCATAATTGCTCAAAAATGTTCTCTCCCCTTCCAAAATATGAGATATGGCTCCATATATAGCAAAAATGGATCTTTGGTCGAAATATCTGAGTTTGGAAATATCTGGAGCAGTGTACAACAGCTGGAGGGAAAAGATCTGCAAAAAAAATGAGTTTTTTGAAAAAGTGGCCGCCTGCTACTTCAACTGGCTGGCCGGCTACTTTTCTAGCCGACAGCAAAAATCTGCTCTGTAGGTCAAACTTCAAATGGGTATATCTCCTTCATATGGACTCCTTTTCAGGTCATTCTTGTGTCCAAATTGAAGCCCCGGAAGTAAGATTTCCAATGGTGCCAGCCTCACATCAAAATTCTAACTATGAAAAAAGTTATGCCTGTTTTGGTGAAGCTGCTCAGTTTCGATCCTTCCCAGATTCATGCCGAACTTCTCCCAAACTAGTTTTCTTCTCTCCTCTCCTCTTTTCTTCAACTCCAAACCCCTAAACAAGGTGTTTTGAAAGATTTTTCAAAGATTTCATCTCTCTTTCATTTATTCCCACTTTGTCCTTGCTCGGTTTACCGAAAAGCGCTACATTTAACAAAATGCGAGCGTCGGAACATCGCATGAACTTTGTTTTCAAAAGTATTTTGAAAGAGAGGGTTTTAAGGTCTAAAAATCTTCAGTCAAAATAGTTTTGGTCCAAAAACGGGGTGTAAGACTGGGATTTGACTCTCTCCTTGCTGAATAAATCGAACCTTTGCACTGCACACCTTTCATTACCAAGTAAACCATCAGTAGCACCCAAGTCTTAAGGGCGGTCAAAAATCGGGTGGCTACAGTAAACAGCTATAAGCACATGGCAAAGTGAGAAATATTATACTAAGAGCATAAGGGTATAAAATTCACCAACCAAGGTTTGATATTAAAATACAGAGTATATAATATAGATATCATTTGACATATAATACAGAAATCATATAAACAAAATAATCATAACCATGGTATAGAACGAAACAGAACAGATGTATGGACTTAAGAGGTGGCTCGTACGAACTCTAGAAGTGGCTCCCACCATAGCGTAACACTTAGCTCCGTACAACACTTTGTTCCACACCAGAAATCATAACCACGGTACAGAACAAAACAGATGTATGGACTCAAAAGGTGGCTCGTACGAACTCTAGAGGTGGCTCCCACAATAATGTAGCACTTAACTCCGTACAACACTTTACTCCACACCAAAAATCAGAGTGTCAGTGGATCCATGACAGACAGAGGGTCACAAAGTGACTAATTAGAGGGCCAATGGTTATTTAAGTCCCCCAAGGCATGAGACGCCTGTGATGGTACTTACAAAACATAATTGTTTATAAAATCATAATGAAATAATTATTAAAAGTTAAACAAACATATCCATAGGTTTCAATTAAAACATATAGAGGTCAGAAAATAATCCACGTAATCGAGATATTAATATAATTTATAAAATACAAATTACGTAAAATAAATTATGGTAACTCAAAACGTACGTAAAATATATTATGATGACTCAAGGTATAATATAACTCACCTTTATATTTATCCCTTATCGAAACATCCTCCTTTACTGACTGACTACTCTTTCCTTACTCATCATTTCTCACCCGAGGCACCTTTTTATAGGTGTTTCCCAACCCTTTTGATTCAATTCACTTGTTGCCCAAGTAACCACGTGGCCCTTCACTTAATTCACTCAAATGCATGCTTATCCATACGGCTCCCTTATCCATTGATTTCTCTTTTTTCTTATTTTTTATTTATTTTTTTTTATTTTGAGCTTATTCGAGCTTTATCTATAACAACTATTGGCTTAATTCTACATTGACTCTAATTAATAAAATAATTGCACAATAACTCTTCATGTAAATTAAATTACACTTTATTATATACCATCATAAAATTAATTATTTTATTTTACTATTACTACCATTATTATTATTATTGTTATTATTATCATAATTAATTGTGGTACTAATTAAAATCTAGGATTTATCTCATTTATAATTAAATAATACTAATATAAAATTTAAGGGACAACTTAAATTTTTGAGTTATTACAATGTGTATTATGTAGATGGACGTCTAAGGCTTAAAATCGGTATAACACACTGTAAGTAATGTCTTTATAAAGTTATGTTCAAAAAGTATTTTGAATTGGTTAAGAATGATATTTTGAATCTTATTTTGTTATCTATGAATGAATGTCGTTTTTGAAATTGTAATCATGACATCTTTTAGTGAGGCCCTCGCTTGAAGGAAACAATACCATGACCCATTGGATTAATTGAAACACAAAGATCTCTGATGTTAGACCTTAATGGTCCACATTGAATTATGGATTATTGATTGACCCGTTATGGTCCCATTGGATTGACCTAGTGGTTCTATTGGCTTTGGTACATCGTTTCATTATTACTCTATTGGATGTACTATGTATAATGATTCGAATGATTATTGCTATAGCAAAGGAATGATATGATTGTTAATCGAATTGTTTTGCTTATAGAAATGAATTATTTCAGGAAATTAAAGATATGTTTTGTATCATATTGGACTTCATTCATTTAAACTCTTTGTGTTGATATTACTCACTAGACTTCAGCTCACCTCTCTACCTTATATATATATATAGGTGAGCACATGGAACGTTAAGTCTAAGGCAGCCTTCAGAGTCGACCCCTGTAAAGCCATTTTTGAAGTGCTTCCGTGATGGAGCTTGTTTGGACTCAAGAGAAGTCAAGCTATGTCAACCTTTCCTTTTGTTTTGTTTACTTTTGTTATTTTGGAACTTGTTATGGATGAATGTTGTATAAGAAGTCTATCTTTGGTGTAATGTATATAAGCATGTATGAAGTTTAAGGTTTTAAATATTTATGAATTTGGCATATATGCACTGCTCAGTGGACTATCTTTTATATTTGATATTGCTTCCGTTAAGCCCAGTTATAATATTATGATTGATTTTGTGATTGAGGCCGAAGGTAATTTGAAATTATTAGCCGGTCATGACCTAAACTTATAGGTGCGAGTTCGGGTCGTGATAGAGTGGTATTATAGCACGAGTTATATCTCATTCATTTGTCCATCAAGCAATAAGGTTTCTAGAAAATACTTAAGGATTGCATTCATATGCATTGGAATATTAGAATGAGAACTTCTGTAATTGTGTATGTGAATATATGTACATATATTGTGTTTGTTACAAGTACAAGGTTCATATAGATAATAGTGTGAACAAGAGTGGATGAATTGGAGGAATCTACCTCCTCTCGACTTTATCAAACGGAGAGAATGATGCATGATATGGCCAAAAGCTTAAAACAACAACAACAATGGCAGCAACAACAACCACCACCCCTATTTTCAATACCCGTGCCACCACCTGTACAAAAACAACAATCAAATGACCGAACCATTGCTCTCACCAAGGAATTCAAAAAGATGAAGCCACCTTTGTTTCATGGAGGAGTAGACCCACTCAAGGTTGAAACTTGGGTCTTGGGGATTGAGAAATTATTTGAGGTGTTTCTATGTACTGAGCGCAAAAAGTCCTATTAGTCGCATTTACTTTGGAGGATGAAGTGAGGAGATGATGGATGTTAATTCGTGACGATAATAAAGAGATTGGCTAGACCCGATTCCTAGAAATCTTTTATGAGAAGTATTTCCCATAATGTATTAGGGACAGAAAGGTGTCCGAGTTTGACAACTAAAGCAGGGGAACAAGACAGTGGTTGAATACTAAGCCCAATTTACAAAGTTTGTACGTTTTGCACCATGGCCGATATAGATTACAAAAGGGCTAAGAAGTTTGAGGGAGGTCTTTGTGATTCAATCTTGGAGAGAATTAATGTACTTTAATCACTAAAGTATGTTGATGTACTGGATAGAGCATTGATGTTAGAAGCAAACATGGTTGCTCACAATCGGAATTTCAAATGAAGAGGTAAAAGACAAAACTTCAATGCAAATAAGGAAATGTCCTCGATGAACAAGAAATCAAAATCACAAACTTCTGGTAATTCAAGTTCAAATTAGAATGTCAATTCAGTACCCACTTGCACTGTATATGGAAAGAAGCATTGAGGTGTTTCTTACTTTACTACAAGAGTGTGCTATGCGTGCTATCAGTGTAAGAAAGTTGGTCACATGGCAAGAGATTGTACACAACCACGACAAAGCAGTAATCAGGGTGCTACAAGTTCAATCGGGTCAGCTCCAACAATGAAATCAAATGCAACACCTGCTGCAACAAAAAATGATTTAAGGCAAGGAAGAGTCTTTGCACTTATTCTAGGGGATACTCAGAACACAGAGGCTGTGGTTTCAGGTACACTTTCTATTTGTGGCCAAACTGCGTATGTATTAATTGATTTAGGATCCACATACTCTTTTGTTTCTATGGTATTTACTGATAAATTGAATAGACCTATGGAAACCTTAAGATACATATTGTGTGTTGCATCACCAACGGAAGGATCTATGTTGTATTCATCTGTTATTCCTGCATGTGAATTATTACTTGGAAAAACCACCTTATATGCTGATTTGTTAAACCTTGATATGAGACACTTTAATGTTATTTTGGATATGGACTGGCTATCTAAGTACCATGCAACTATTGATTGTGCTTCTAAACAAGTGATATTTCGATTTCTAGGTCAAGATGAATTTCATTTTGAGGATAAGGGTGCAGTTCCCCCACCATATCTAATATTAGCAATGAAAGCTCATCAACTGATTAGTAAAGGATGTCAAGGGTATTTGTGTAGTGTAATAATTGATCAAACCATGGATATCACCTTGGACAGTATTCCAATAGTAAGAGACTTTCCAAATGTGTTTCCAGAATGGTTACCAGGACAATTGATGTAGTACCGGGTACTCAACCGATATCTAAAACTCCATATCGTATGGCCACTACAGAAATGAAGGAACTGAAAATCCAATTGTAGCAATTATTTGATAAGGGGTTTATTCGACTAAGTACATTGTCGTGGGGGGCACCAATCCTTTTTGTAAAGAATAAAGATGGCACCCTTCGATTGTGTATTGATGTAGACGTCCCCGAACGCCCCGGGAGGGTTAAGTCCCGTTCCGTTCATTTGGGCTCACTACAGTTCAAGGACTCGATTGTCAGAAACTGTAGACAGGGCTGCGGGGGACCTCGCTACAGCTCGGACTCGATTCGTGTCACGGTTCTTAATCTTGAACCAAAGAGTCCAAATCCGGCAAATCGTTTTGAGAAAACAGATTTTTTTGAAAGAAGTGCCAAACATGGACTGCTTTGCCAGATACAGAGTTGCCACCTAAATATTTTATTTTGGGAAATTTAGGAAACCCTGACTTGTTGCCTAAGGCCACGTGTCCGTCATCACCAAAGTTGCCTCGGCTCGGGAACTTGGGTACGATTGGGGAAGGTCACTTCGTGAGCACCCCCGCTCGCCCGATCAAAGATCGGCCTCTACTAACCATGATATCTAGTTTTGAAAACATTATGCGTTCTTATTCCGGTTATTAGCCTAGATTTACTATGTGATGCGCACATCATACAAGTATAGACTGGATCGCCTGAATTGGAACAACACATTTCATGTTTGTTTTTGAAAGATGGTTTGCTACTCGCAAGTAGGCTTAAAATGCAGATTTTGCCACCCTCGGGTGGGCTTAGAAAACATGGTTTTGCCACTATCTAGTGGGCTTAAAACTCACAGTGAATGATTTGTTCCAATCCAAATAACCCAACCTTCACCCACAGGCATTCAGGCAGTTATATCACATAAGCAGTTAGCCTCATGGTAAGCATGTTATTCATGGCAGTCACTCACACGCATGCAAGGATGCTAAAGCATAAAACTCACCGAGTACTCCAAGCCAAAACAGAAACTGATTAGAAATCCATGCATTCCTAAGTATACAGAAATGCCTAATGCAACACATGCAAAAATGCAACTATAGCAGGCTCGGCTATTCTAAACATGGCATATGAGATGCAACAGTTGACAAGTATTCAATTTGGAATTGAGATACATATGCAGTTAGTATGATGCGCCGAGCCCGGTGCATGCAAAACAAATGAATGAATGCAAACATGCTATCATACTGTATGCTAATTGAAATATGCCCTATTCTAACCATCATAAGCAGGTAAATAAAAGGGAAGAAAGACGTGGGGTTGGAAGACATACATCACACACACGCACGCTTATTACAGCATTGCCCTCGCACAGAGGGTCCGAATAAATAATACAGTCCCAAATGAATAAATAATACAGTCCCGAATAAATACAAAAATCCTAATTAATTTACAAATTAATCTAGGAAAGCTATAAAGTGGCATGCAAGCCAGGGACTGCCTCGACTCTGATGAATGATGTATGTTTGGGCTGCCTTGCGCGGAAATCCACTAGGATGCCCTGATATGCCTCTATTTTGCAATTATCTTTGGAAAGCGCGCCAAGCTCCGGAAGGCTGCTGATTCTTGATTTGCTGCAACAGAGAGCAGGAAAGGGGCATAGCAATGTATTTTCACATATGTATGCATACCTCGATCCTCGTGCCACCAATCACGCATCTCAATGCATGATGGCTGAGGAGTCGAATTGCACGACTCAATATGGAATGAATGCACATGAAAACACAACAAAACCTAAACTCCATCATGGGTAATCCAGAGTGTCGGCGACTGGGGAATTGAGACACGTTCCGTCACTCGGAGTACGAAACGTACCTCGTTTCCCGTGCTCGGGCTAACTCCTATCCCAAACACGATGCAATATGCATGACATGCATGAATGCAACTAAGATACAACCTAACATGCACAATGCTATGAAATGGCATACACGATGCATGAGGTAACATGGCATACACAATGCACTAACATACAACCTAGCATACGCAATGCTATGGAATGAAATGGCATACACAATGCATGATGGACTTACACCAACACAAGTGGACCTCAGACACACTCACATAGGAGGCCATTAGATGAAAATGAGACACTCGAAATGCGTGCACATATGTACGTAAATCGAGGACCGACCCTAAGGCACGAATGCCACTCTACCAAAACATGGCAAGGCATGGAATATGACATACTAGCATGCAAATTTCAGAGGCAAAATGAGATGAAAAACAGCCCCGAATCATGGCAAAATGATACCCGATGCATGGAACGAATCCCGAAACATGAATTTTGGCGCATGAAATGGCCTATAGCTATACAATGCATACATAATTTGAACATGAGATGAAAATACAGAAGCAAGGAAGCCCCGAGACAAGCATTTTTACAGTTTAGAGTGAGGCCAAACAGTGGGCCCAAGTAGGGCTAAATTAGCATACAAAAATGGCTCCGCAAGGGAGGCAATGAAGCAAGTGGTAGATGTAAAGCCCAAACAGAAAAAGACCCTTCTACAATGTTGAAGAGGGGCCTAAAATATGACCACTTACAGTTTATGGTAACCCCCAAAACAATATAAAAATATGCTCAAAATGTCATGCAAGATAGGGCCCGAAAGAGGTTATAACACAAAGTATACAAAACATGCCTCAAACAGGAAAAGACCCTTAATGAAACATGGCAAGGGGGTCAAAATATAGCCACTTTCAGTTTGGATCAAGGTCCAAAAACAGAAGCTCAATAGGCTAATAAATCATGCAAAAATGGGGACCAAAGAGGGGTACAATGGAAAGTGATACATGGAGGTCCCAAACAGTGGTGAGCCCTTCTTAAATGTTGAATAAGGGCTCAAAATAAGCCTATCTACAGTTTACCTCATGCCCCAAAACAGATAACACATAGGCCAAAAATATCATGCAAAAATATGGCATACAAAGGGGTAATGAAGCAAGTGCAAAATGGGGGTCCCAAACAAGGTAAGACCCTTAATGAAAGATGAAATAGAGCTTAAAAAAATTCCACTTTCAGTTTTGGTCGGAGCTCAAATGTATAAGCAAGAAGGGCTAAGATATAGACCAAGAAAAGAGCAAAAAAGGGAAAAACGAGACTCACCCTTGGAGAACCAAACTTTAGCAGCCTCTTCGTCCAAAATACAGTACTTCTAGCCTCTGAGAAGGTCCTCTAAGCCGCTAGAATGGAGTGGTGGTGGTGGTGCTAGGTGGTGGTGAAGAAATGGTGTAGGACTTTTAGGGTTTTGGTGCTTGAAATATAGAGAGAGAGAGATTGTATATATGAGACTCAAACCAAAGTCTTCTAACCTAGAAAAAATGCAGCTGGAGCTCTGGTTTTATAGACAAAAAGGGATGGAAAAGAGGGGGGGAAATTCGGATTCAAAATTCCCCCCAAAATGGCCAACAGGTGAGCTAAAGGGGCAAGTGATAGCTGCGGGTCCCAAATGGCCGAGATCCCTTCAACAAAGTTGAAGAGAGGCTCAAAATAAGACACTTTCTAGTTTACATTAAGCCACTAAAATAAATACAAGTAGGCCTAAACTATCGTGCAAGAAAAGGGGAAAATGGAGGGGTAAAGAAGCAAGTGATAGATGGAGATGTCAAACATTAAGAGGTCCTTAATCAAACATGAAAAGGAGTTCAAAATATGACTATATCAAGTTCAGGTCGGAGCCCAAAAATGTAGAATGAAGGTTCGGGAGCCGAAACACGCAGTTCGGGGCCCCGAAAGTGGGCTGTTAGGCACCGGGAGTGGTGCTCAACCACGAAGTTGGTCTCTCGGACCACAGTGTCCCTCAAAAGGGAGTAAATAAGATAAGTGCCAAAAACCGGGGCAAACGGAGGTGGTTAAGCGGTCCCGAACCGAGGCACACGGCCTGACGGCTCCGAAAACCGGGAACCGGGCTCCGAAATGGGAAAAATGGCCTATGACCACGAAACGTAGCCCACGGCCATTGAGAGATGATCTACGAGACCTCTCCCTCCCTTCGGGAAGAGAAAACAGAGAAAACAGAGCCTGATTCGCAAACCGAGGAAAAGCACAAAAGAGTCTGGAAGTCCGGAGGCAAGGCTCGCAGCCGGGATTCCGCAACCTCAGAACGAGCACAATATGCAACATCACCAAGCGCTCAATCGGTGACGTCTGAGTCTTAAGGTCGGTCAAAAATGGGGTGTCTACAATTGACTATCGGGAACTCAACAAGGTAACTGTAAACAAAAAATATACTTTTCCATGTATTGATGACTTGTTTGACCAATTACAAGGGGCTCAAGTATTCTCAAAGATTTATTTGAGGTCAGGATGCCATCAATTAAAGGTTAAAGCTGAGGATGTTGAGAAATCTACTTTCTGAACAAGGTATAAACATTACGAATTTTTAGTCATGCATTTTGGAGTCACTAATGCACCTGCAGCTTTCATAGATTTGATAAACCAGTTCTTTAAACCATTTTTAGATGAATTTGTTGTTGTATTTATTGATGACATTTTGGTTTATCTAAAAAGTAAAGAAAAACATGAACATCATCTAAGGGTAATCCTTCAAACAATCAGGGAGAAACAATTGTATGGGAACTTTAAAAAGTGTGAATTTTGGTTAGATGAAATTACATATTTAGGGCATGTTATTAAGAAAGATGACATTTTAATTGACCCACAAAAAATTGAAGCGATTATAGATTGGCTTACTCCAACTAACGTAACAGAGGTTCAAAATTTTATGGGATTGGTAGGTTACTATTGGAGATTTGCCAAAGCTTGTCGTTGACTCAACTAACACAGAAGGGGGAACCGTTCGAGTGAACAGACCAAAGGGATCTGCATTCCAAGAGTTGAAAGCAAGACTGACCACAGCTTTAATCCTTACTTTACCGTCAAGTACCGAAGGATTTGTGATTTTTAGTGATACTTCTTACAGAGGTTTGGGTTGTGTCTTAATGCAAAATGATAAGATGATTGCTTATGTATCTCGGCAATTGAAACCACGTGAGAAGAACTACCCGACGCATGATCTAGAACTTGCTGTTGTTGTTTTTGCACTAAAAATCGGGCACCATTACCTTTACGGGGCAAAATGTGAGTTATACACGAATCACAAGAGCTTGAAGTACTTCTTTACATAGAAAGAGTTGAATATACGACATAGGAGATGGCTTGAATTGATCAAAGACTATAATTTGCAAATTCAATATCATCTGAATAAGGCCGACACTATAGCCGATGCACTCAGTAGAAAGAATATGGAAAAGTTGGGTTATGTGCTTATAGATCAAATAGAACTCTTGCAAGAATTTGAAAGACTTGAAATAGAAGTAGTGCCTTATGAGCAAGACAATTTATTAGCCGCAATTTCAGCATAACCAGCAATCATAGAAGAGATCAAAAAGAAGCAAGTGAATGATGATTTCTTTAAGAAGATATGTGATGAGTTCGAAACTAGACCTAGACTGGGGTTCACAATTGAAGATCAAGTGTTGAAATTTCAGGGAAGGCTTTGTGTACCTAATGATGCGAACTTGAAAAGAAGAATTTTAGGGAAAGCCCACAAATCAATGTTTGCTATGCATCCGAGAAATATCAAAATGTATCGAGACTTGAAGCAAATATATTAGGAACATGAAAAGAGAGATTGATGACTTTAACTCCAAATGTCTCCAGTGCCAACAAGTCAAAGCGGAACACCTGAAACTGGCAGGCATACTTCAATTCCTTCGTATTCCAGAATGGAAATGGGAACACATAAGCATGGACTTCATTGTCGGTCTACCTTGGACATCTAGAGGTATGAATGCTGTTTGGGTTATAGTAGACAGAATCATAAAATCTGCTCACTTCCTTGTTGTGAAAACTTCATTCAATGCTTATAGACTTGTTACTATCTATATTGATGAAATTATTTGATTACATGGGGTTCCAGTGTCTATTGTTTTGGATAGGGATCTTAAATTTATTTCTAGATTTTGGCATAGTCTACAAAATGCAATGGGAATGGAGTTAAGATTTAGTATTGCCTCTCATTTACAAATTGATGGGCAAACAAAGAGAACCATCCAGACCTTAGAGGATATACTTCGTATGTGTGTTTTGGAGTTTCAAGGCAGTTGGGAAATGTATTTACCATTGGTTGAGTTTGCTTATAACAACAGTTTCCATACTAGTATCGGCATGGCACCATATGAGGCATTATACATAAGGAAATGTAGGTCTCCAATTTGCTAGACTGAGGTTAGGAATAGAGCCTTGTATGGATCCGAACTTGTACAAGAGACAACCGAAAAGATAAAGATCATTCAACAACGGCTTAAGACTTCTCAAAGTCAACAGAAAAGCTATGTGGATTAGAGGCGAAGGAATTTGGAATATGAAGCGGGTGATTGTGTGTTTATCAAAGTCACACCGATGAAAGGGCAAAGGAGGTTTGGTAGAAAAGGAAAATTGACTCCACACTACATCAGACCATTTCATATTCTAGAGAGACTTGGCCCAATCACCTACCGAATCGCTTTACCACCAAGAATAAAACAAGTGCATAATGTGTTTCACGTATCGATACTTCGAGGTTATCTTTGGGATCCATTTCATGTAATAGACTACCATCGGATAACGTTAGATGATTATATGAAATACGAAGAATGGCTGGTACAAATCATTAACCAACAAGTGAAACAATTGAGAAATAAATCGATTCCAATGGTAAATGTGGAGTAGAGAGAACATTATGGGAATGAAGCTACTTGGGAGAAAGAGAATGAAATGCGGCAACGATATTCGCACATTTTCTCGAATGGAGGTAACTTAAGTTTGGAGGACCAAACTTTCTAAGGGGGAGAAACTGTGACGACCCCAACGTGTATATTTTTTTTATATATTATTTCATTGAGCATAAGTGCATAATTATGCGTTTAATTGGTGTTTATCTATTTGTTTATGGAATATCTGTTAGAATATCGACTTTAAATTTGAAATTAAAAGCCCAAACCGATTCATAAATCAAAATTAACTAGTTCAATTGGCTAATTGAAATATTTAGAATCATATGATAAGTTTGATTAAAATTTGATTCGGATCAAAATAATTAGATTAAATCGATTAGACTTGATTAGAATTAATTAGAATTAAGATTAATTAACCATAATCTCATTTGACTAACTTAACTTAATCCAACCATATATGTGTTAGAAACATGTTTAAAAGCTCATTCCTCATAAATAATAGGCTAAAAATGTGTGTGTGAGAGAGAGAGAGAGAGAGAGAGAGAGAGAGCAACATTTGTAGTGACACAGAAGAATTGAAGAATTAAGCAAATCTATACCTAAACTCAAGCTCTAGGTAAGAATCTCATCTATTATCGTTGTAGATAATCCTTGTAGAAGTTGAATTCATGAGGTTGTAGGATCATTTGTGTGAAATTGTTAAAGAAATGCTAGGATTACTTTGAATTTGGTAAACAATAGCTAAATTGGGACATGCATGCACAATTCATCATCTTTAAGTTTGATTTCCACCAAAATCTTTACATGCATGACGCTATATTTGCTATTTTTTAAGAATTCTTCATGATTTTACACTTATCATCTCATTTGATCATATTTTGAAGAGAAAGATGTTGAATTTATTGCACACATGGCAAAACTATGGAGTTTTGGGTTTTGTTTTGGAAAATTTGAAAGAGATTTTGAATTATAGTTTGTAATTATTAAGTATTCATGTTTTATAAAGTGTTCCTTCATATTTTCTTTAGCTATGCATGCTTTGGACTTGAAGCTCTTGTTTTTGAACTACAATTGTAATTTTGGAAAACCCAGAATTCGTCCACTTTGCTCGAGCGATGCATCCATCACTCGAGCGCACTTTGCATGCTTTTTGTATTTTTGCAGACATTTGCACTTGGCTCGAGTGACCGAGTTATGACTCGAGCCAACTTGAACACCATCCAGTACTTTTGCAGACAAACTACACCACTTGAGCAATTAAAATTGCGCTCGAGTGAACTGCCCTGTTTTCAGCATTTTTGAAACATTCCCATTAGGGGTGTAAAAATAGCCCGAGACCCGTGAGCGGGCCAAAGCCCGCTTGAGGCTCAAGATAGGCTGGGCCTGTTTTGATCCGATTAGGCCCAGGCCCGATCCCAGCCCAGGACCTTAGACTTGGGCCTAGGCCTTCCATTTGAAGCCCGATCCAGTCTGTTGACCCATTGGCCCGACCCAAAAAAATTTGGGCTCTGCAGACGGCTTGGCCCACCCGACCCTCTCTCTGCCAACAGTTAAATTTAAAAAAAAAATTAAAAAAAATTAAAAAATAAAAGGCAAGTTGCAACGGTTAAAATAATTAAAAAATATAATAATAAAAAATAAAATAAAATAAAGGCTTGATCTTGCAACAACGGTAAAAAATAAATAAATAAAATGGTTATTTCCTTGCAGAAAGGCAGAGCTGATCCCTTGTCATGGATCATTCTTCACTCACATCATCATTGCAAGTTGTAATGAATGAAAAAAAAAAAAAAAAAAGATTCTGCACGTCTGCTGCTGTGACAACCACCTCCTTAATTAATTAAGTTAATTATATGATTTATGTTGATTATGTGTTAAATTTTAATTGAGAAATGAGCCATGTGATTAATTTGTATGTAGCTGTCTGATTCGAAATATCTATTGAGATTCTTGTATAGAATTTAAAATTGATGGCCTAATTGATATCAGAAATCAAAATTGATCACTTTATTGTGATCAGAGTAATTTTTAGAGTCTATTGTGAAATTTAATTAAAAATTAATTCATATCAAATTAATTAGATTAAATTCAATCAAATGAGACATGAATGAATCAGTAATTTATACAAGATTAAATTAAATAGCGGAGATAGGCAAGTAGAGCCTAATTCATATTAGTGTGATTAAATTTAGCTCAATTTACATTAGATTATGATGTATATGATGAGAATTGAGTTAGTTAAGTAGATTTGACATGTTAAACTATACTTGGGATTAATTAAGACCTATAGGAATTATTAGTGGCTAATGAACCCATTAGCTCAATTCAATAAAAGATAAGTCTTGAGGGAAAGAGACCAGTGGGTTTTGTTGGAAAGTTATACAACATCAAAGAGAGTTCTATAGAGAGAGAGAGAGAGAGAGAGAGAGAGTATGTGAGAGATCAAGAAAGGAAGAAAAGAAGAGCAAAAAGAATAAAAGCTTTGATCTCTATAAATTCATCAACTTACGGTAGGAATTCTCTTCTAATTTCATGAATTTGACTTGTTATACTCATGAACCCATGGAATCTAAGTTTAATTAAGAAGGAATCAAGCCTAATTGGAAGTATTATGGAATAATTGAAGTAGAAAACATATGTATGAATAAGATAAGGAAGAAATTGGTGAACTCTCAAGTATATGGTTTAATGGTGTAAATTAATGTTGAGAACTCATATGAGCATACAAGAGAAGAATTGTAGAAATTAGTTCAAGATTTGAACATGCATGGCATAATTTCCATGAAATCCATGATCATCTAATTGTTTCCTTACTTCTTGCTTGAGTTTTCAAAATGTAGAAGGAAAACTCCATGCAATTCAAAGATTTGGAGCTCAATTTGTACAAATTATGATTTTGTATTTAATTTCAAGAGATTGACTTTTTGCATGGATTTTGGGCTTCAATTTGAAGTTATGATTTTGTTTAAAGCTAGATATGTTACATTCAAGGTGTTTTTGACAAGTTTTGGGACTTGAATTACATAAAATTGAAGTTCGAATTGCAAAATTGGACCTTCAAAATAAGAGTAGATTTTCAAACTATTTTTGAAGCAGAACCGCATGTGCGGCTTAAGGCCCCACACGTGCGAAGAACAGGACAGGTGAGAGTATACATACTGCTTTAATTGCACGTACGGGGCGCACGTACGGTAGTGGTTCAACACGTGCGGCCAGTACCCTAGTTTCATTTTTGCTCCATTTTTCTAACTTCCAGGCCTCCGTTTACATGGTTTTCCAATGTATTTCACATTATGAACATAAAAGAAATCAATGAACGATAATTATAACCAAACAACAAAGCAACGAATAACCACATAGGTTTAAGAATCAATTGAACGAATTGAATGTAATTTTGGGATATTGTGCTTGAACATATTGTGTAGGTCGCGTGCACGAGGAGTATCATCCGGCCAAACACTGTGAGTAATATCTTTGTAAAGATAGTTTCGTATATGAATTACTTTGAAAATGACTATATCATCCGATAATTGGTGAAACCTATGTTTTGTTATGAAATGTTTGATATGACAAAATTTTGATTAAGAACGTCGGAACTGTTAAAATATGCTTGAAACTTTGAATTGTATACGATACGATATGTTTCTGAAAATGAGATTTTGATAAGAATGAATGAGATCCCCGTTTTTTTTTTATTATCGAATGTGACACCCATGAATATATGCTTGAATGTTCAGAAATCTCCGTTATGATTTTGTCGATCCATAGTGGTCGTTATGTCAATGTCAACCCGTTGTGGTTGTTTTGTCTAAGTCTAACAATTGTGGTTGTTATGTATATTTCGATCTGTTGCGATTGTTATGTATATGTCGATCCCTTGCGATCGTTATATATATATGTCAATCCGTAGCAGTCATTATGCCTATGTCCTTGATCCATTGTGGTCGTTTTGCTAATATTCTGTTTAGTACTATTGGTTATATCACGAAATGTAAGTAACTTTGAACGGTTTGATGATCATATATGATAAATGCTTCATTTCGTCGTGAACGTTCTGTATAGTATTTTGTCAAAGGTTTACTAATACTTTTGAAAATGTACCACACTATGTGTTCAACTATGAAAGGTTCTCAGAATGTTTGAGGAACTTTATTTATTATTACACTTATTCGGAAAATACTTTGCTCATATTAAGAACATTGTTTGATTTTATAAGCTATGAATCTTATTTATTTAACCTCTTTACATTGAGATTATTCACTGGGTTTTAGCTCATCGTTTATTATATGTATGTAGGTGATCAAGCACTGGATCGGTCTTGGAGGCGTCGATCCAAACTTATTTTTTCAAGCCAACTACTGTGCCTCACCGTGAGGTTCTGAACCGTCAAGTTTTAAGGGCTTTTGGGTGGTTTCTAAGTTCACCCTTTGACATTATCTTAAACTGATGTTAATGTTGCCTAACTTTTGTTACTACCGTTTTGGAAATGGGATTTAAATTCCCTACCTGTTGTTTTCATTCTGTGTATAAGTGTATTATGGACTTAAGTGTTTATATACATATTAAAGTTTGTTTGTTCATGTAAGTCCTCACAGCTCATTGGACGATATATTTTATTATTTATCAACTTTCGCCAGCCCCTATTATTGTATTACTGTAAAGCATACTGTAAAGCAGGCCTTTGGTAATATCGGATTACTGGCCAGTTACGACGCTAAACCTAGAGGGGTGGGTTTGGGTCATGACAGCTGTTGCCCAGTGCCGTCCGCCTACCCCTGCTCTCTTGTCAATGTCATGCATCACTCACATCAAGTTCAAAGTTGCAATGAATGAAAAAAAAAAAAAAAAAAAAAAAATGTCGCACTGTTACCTAGCAATGCCATCGGCCTCCTCCTGCTCCCCTTTGCATCAGTCACATCAAGTTCAAAGTTGCAATGAATGAAAAAAAAATGTCTACACCTCTGCAGCCTTAAAAAAAATTAATAATAAAAATAATATAATGATCATATTACCGTTTAACACAACAGTATTTTTTATTTATTTATAAATTTACTTCATCTTTCAAACTTCTATAAATATCCCCTCTTTTCCAAAATAAATCTCACAAACAATTCTCACTCTTAAACTCTTAATCTCTCTCAACTCTCAATTAATTTTGAAGTGTCATTCCTAAGTGACAATTGCAATTGTGTAATAAGGAACTTTTATTAGAAGAAACTAATTTTTGTATCGCATTCGCCAGTCGGTAACATTAATTAGTTTAATTAAATTTATTAGCTACTCATTTTTTTTCATTAATTATTTGTGCACATATATTAATTATTATTTTTTACTCATTGTATTTACACATTATTTAAATTAATTGTTAGTTCTTATATATTATTTTACTTACGTTATTATGGATCCTAATATTCCTAATATTTATGTCGACGTTGATACATATACTATACAACATGAATCTGTTGATTCTCTTTCTAATGTCCATCTTCCAACAGTTGGATCATCATCTAGGGGCACAACTAGTAGTGTTTGGAAACATTTTGAAAAAATATCCATAAATAATCCTGATGGTACAATTACATATTTAGTAAAATGTAAATATTGTGCACATTTATTTAGTGCTACATCTGTAGGGGGTACTAGTCATCTAAAAAGGCATGCTAACAAACATTTATAAAGTCAACAACTTGATATTAGAAGTCAAATGCAATTAGGGGCTTCATCAGCTGGTAATTTGCAAACATTTTGATATGATCCTATACGTGCACAAAATTCTGTAGTTGATTATATTATTAAAAAAGAACAACCTTTTATTATGATTTTATCGAAATGATTCACGAAGTTTTGCACCGCAATATCAAAATTTTTTAAGAAATACTACTAAAAACAGGATTTTAAATAAATTTGAGATTGTTAAAATGAATTATTTGACATCTTTAAAAAATTGAATGGAAGAGTTTGTTTAACATCTGATCTATGATCAAATAATGGTTTAGAATATCAATGTATCACTACACATTTTATTGATAATGATTGGAAATTAAATAAAAAAATTATTTCATTTAAATTAGTTGAATTTTCATACACTAGTCATTCGCTTAGTGTAGAAATAAGAAATGCATTATATGAGTGGACTTTACAAAATAAAATATTTACAATTAGTTTTGATAATGCAATATATTATAATCAAACTGTAACCCATTTAAAATCAATTTTACAATTATTTGTTGATGGCGATTTATTTCATGTTTGTTGTTGTGTTCATATTTTAAACTTGATTGTTAAAGAAACTATGCATGTATACGAGACTTTTGTACTTATAATAAAAAATGCAGTTGTTACTATTATGTCTTTTGCTAATCGAATTTTGGAATATAGAAAAAATTATCAATGAGAAAGTATGTCATTTAAAAAATTAATTTTAGACATAGATAGTAGGTAGAATTCAACATATAGTATGTTAAAAAGAGCTTATAAACAAAGAAGAGTAATAGATTTTCTTTGCAACAACATCAATAGTAGAAGTATTAACTCCTACAGAACTTAATTGGTGCCAAGTAGTCTTGTATAAAGATTTTTTAAAAGTTTTTGATACTTCAACAAAATTATTTTCTTATATATATATTTCTACTTCACCATTTGTTTTACATATGTTAACATAAATAATTAAAGTTTTCATAAAATATATTGGTAATGAATATTATGTAACCATTATTACTTCAATGAAAGCAAAATTTGATAAATATTTTGATCATTTGCCTCATTTTTTAGGTTTAGCCATAATAATTAATTCTAGATATAAAGAAATTGGTTTACAAGAATGTTTAGAACGTATTTTCGTTGATCAAACACACTTTGCCCATATTATGCAAACATGCAACATATTATTTGAAGAATACCGGGCAACTGCATATATATATACATCTACACACACTACATTAGCAGTCTTATCTCAAGGCAGGAGATTCAGTGTTTTTTCAATAATAAAAGTAAAAGAATATCTCAATATACAAGCGTAAGTAGTTATAAATTACAACGTTATTTGGAAAGCCTCTCAGTTGATGATTTTGACATTTTGAAATAGTGGAAACAAAATGAAATTACATGGCCTGTGATTTCACAAACGGTCCGTGATATACTAACTGTTCCTATTTTTACAGTTGCTTCGAAATCAGCTTTTAGTATAGGTGGATGGGTGTTGAGCGATTACCGCAGCAGGCTTTCACCCCAAATGGTTGTGGCACTGATGATTTCTAAAAATCATATGCATACGTTTACGAGAAGACAAAATTATAGTGAAAAATAGTGAATTCAAAATGATTTAGATGACATATCCTCAGGCAATGCGACTGAATTGTCTGTCTCTTCCAATGATTGATCAACAATTTATTTTTTACTATTTTATTTCATTTCATTTTTTTATTTATTAGATTATTGAGGTGGAGTATGATGTAAATGATTGGTAAGCCAGTAGCTGCCAACCTAGTTAGGATGTGCTTGACCTATAGTGATGCAATTGCCCTACCATCATAAATAATCTACACATATTTTATTTAATGATATAAAATTTTGTAATATTTTATTTCATTTTGAAATAAAAATTATTCATTCAATAAATATTATATAATTAATTTAATATTGTAATATTGAAAGTTTCATTTTCATATATATAAAATTATTCATTTCAAAAGAAAAACAATTACATAATTGCATACTTTTTTAGTTATAAATTCATAATTAAAAAAATATAAGTCATACATAATTAAATTTAAATACCACCACAAAACATAACCAAACAAAAATCTCATTAATCTTAACTAAAATACTATTGTATAAATTGTCTTTTATTTTTTATCCCTAATAAATAATCTACATAGATAATGTATTTATTGTTCATTGTTCCAAAAAAATAAAATAAAATAAGGCCATAGGCCTGACCCTATTCTAAGTGGGCCTAGGCTTGGGTCTGGGCCCCACTTTTTGGCCCATGGGCCAGCTTGGCCTGACCTGTTAAAAAAGCAGGAGCCTACGAGGCCCGCTTAGGCCTGCTCGAGCCCAAGCCCAGATGGGCCAAGCCAGGCCATTATTGCATCCCTAACTCCCATTTGCATGTTTTCATCCTCATGTTTTCTTAAGCATTCTTGGACATTGTTTGGACAACATTAATAAGGAAATGAATTACAAACACATTAAAAGGGAATTGAATTAAGATAGAACGTTTGATTGAGGCTTGTGTGTCAATGTGTGCTTGATATGTGTATTGTGTAAGTGGACGCCCGATGCTTAATATCAATACAACCCACTGTGAGTAATGTCTTTATAAAACTATATTCGAAAAGTATTTTGAATTGTTTAAGAATGATATTTTGAATCTTATTTTGTTATCTATGAATGAATGTCCTTTTTGAAATTATAATAGTGGCATTCTTTGGTGAGGTCCTCGCGTAAGGGAAACAATATCATGGCCCATTGATTAATATGCCTTCGCTTAGAGGAAACAATACCATGGCCCATTGGATTAATTGAAACACAGAGATCTTTGATGTTAGACTTTGATGGTCTACATTGAATTATGGATTATTGACTGACTCGTTGTGGTTTCATTGGATTGACCCTAGTGGTCCTATTGGCTTCAGTACATCGTTTCATTGTTACTCTATTGGATGTACCACGTGTAATGATTCAAATGATTATTGTTATCGCAAAGGATTGATATGATTCTTAATCGAATTGTTTTGCTTATCGAAATGAATTGTTTCGGGAAATGAAAGATATGTTTTGTGTCATGTTGGACTTCATTCATTTAAATCCTTTATATTGATATTACCCATATGGGCTTTAGCTCACCCCTCTCCCTTATCTATATATATGTAGATGAGTAAGTGGAACGTCAAGTCTAAGGTAGTCTCGGAGTCTACCCCTATAAAGTCATTTTTGAAGTGCCTCTGTGATGGAGCGTGCTTGGACTCGAGAGGAGTCAAGCTTTGTCAACCCTTACCTTTGTTTCGTTTACTTTTATTATTTTGGAACTTGTTATGGATAAATGTTGTATAATAAGTTTATTTTTGGTGTAATGTATATAAGAATGTATGAAGTTTAAAGTTTTAAATATTTATGAACTTGGCATGTATGCATTGCTTAGTGGACTATCTTTTATATTTGATATTGTTTATGCTAAGCCCCATTAAATTATTACGATTGATTTTGTCATTGAGGCCGAAGGTAATCCGGGATTACTGGCTAGTCATGACTTAAACCTATAGGGGTTGTTTCGAGCACCTGGGGTACCCGAGCGCGCCTGATAGTTCAGACTCCTGATCTTTAATCTAGTCTCACAATTGTAGTGTGAAACATAAATAAGAGTCCAGATTCAAAAAATCTATAAAAAAATCCACTAATCGCAAGATATGCCAAAAATGCACTACATTACTAGATCTTAAAGTTGTCACCTAATTTTTTGAAAAATTTAGGAAATCTATGACTCATGCCAAAGACTACTGTCCGTCATAACCAAAGATGTCTCGGTTTGAGACCTTAGGTATGAGGGAGGAAAATCATGAATTGAGTACCTTCGCTCACCCGATCAAAGGATCGGCCTCTACTAAGCCATGATATGAATTTTATAAACAATATATGCTCATGCTTTGATTATTATTAATGCTACAATTATTATGTGAAGCAATCAGGTATAGACTATGTCATTCACTTTGGAACGCTTTGATTTCATGCATTTTAAAGAAGTTTTAAACAATGTACAACTTAAAGAAAACTGAGCTTACAAGCATAAAATCAACACCATTCTAACTTGAGTGACACAACAGTCATCCACTGGCAATTATAGAAATAGATCAATTAACCAAGTAGCTGCATGGTTGTAACAACCCTCGTTACCGATTACTGACTAATCACTGACCACTGATTTATTATCGATTACGGTGAAATTGAGACTGCTTGTGACTGATAAATGAAACAACTGAAATATTGAACAGACTGATTGAAAACTGGAACTGAAGTGACTGAGTGTGCCTATTGTATTGTATTTCCATCTGTTCGACTGTTTAATTATCTGTTCGTGTGTTTACGTTTAAACTGCTAATTGAAGGCCTTATCGGCGGCCGAATCAGAAATGGATTAATGTTTTATAATCATCATAATTAATGTGATTTTACGGCATATTTAATTGGAAATTGATTTGGTATGACTAAACTGGATTAAATTTGATTAATGGTGATAGAACACAAGATTTGGACTTATTTACCAAACTACCACCTAGTGGCCCACTACCTTAATATATTGGACTTCATTACATTCCATCAAAACACTTGTTCAGCCACTTTTCCTTGCCTTAGCCGACCATAGAGAGGGAGGAAATGAAAGTTTGAGTTCATTTGGTGTTTTGCTTGGAAATTGGAAGAAATTGTAGGAGATATGCCTAATTGAGATTCTACACTTGTAATTGAAGATCTAGGTAAGGAAACTTAACCTCTCATTGTTGTCCTTAAATTGATTCTTGCATGATTCATGTCAAATGGTAGAGCTAAGACATGATTTAGTCTAGTAATGTTGTATTGTAACTTGAATCTTGCATGCATGTGTATATTGAGGAGTTTTGAGTTTGATTTCATGGAAATCTTGCATGCATGTCCATCTTTTGATCATAATCCATGATTTCACCATGTTCTTGAGGAAATGAGCTCAATTGAGCAAGCTTTGAAGCTTTAAATTGGTTTGAATTCATGCATGTTTGCATGTTCTTCATGTTCTTGGAAATGGGTTTGAAAATGGTTTTAATTGACTCACCCTTGGGCTTTGAATTCTCAAATTGAGCTTTGAAACTTGTTGTATATTGAATTGAGATGTGTTTTCCAGAATTTGGGCCCAAGAGGTCGAGTATAGAGTGGGTGAATGCTTGGTTCGGACTTGGAAGACAAATCTGGAAATTCCAGAATTTGGCCTCCTCGCTCGAGCGACCATCGTTTGTTCAGAGCTCCGCTCGAGCGAATAAATGGTGGCTCGAGCGTAAAATTTCAGCATCCAGTACTTTTACTGTTTCATCAGACCGCTCGAGCGAAGGATTCCTCGCTCGAGCGAACCCTTTGATTTTGGAAGCTCGCTCGAGCGAAGGAAGGCTCGCTCGAGCGAGGCCCTTATTTTCAGCAAATTTTATAAAGTGCTTTCTAAGTGCATCTTTGCATCCTCATCCCATCCTAGGCATTCTTAGGCCTAGTTTAAGGCATCGTAATGAGGATATAGATGTAGAACACACCGAGGCAAATTAGGGATTAAGTTACTGATCTTTCCCAACCGTATACTGTGTAGCTTAGTGTGTGTTCAATCTGTTAACTGTGTAGGGATGGCTTACCGAGGAGACGCTCTAGCTTACTGTAGCCCAGAACTCTGTGAGTAACAATTGTGTAAAGATATGTTCAAAATGGTTATCTTTCGAATACTGAACCGAACTGTTTACTGAACTACTTACTGAACTGCTTACTGAACTGGAATTATTTACTGAATGAATGTATGTCCTTTATTTCCGAACTGTACTGTGGCATCCTTAGCACCTACTGTTTACTGTTACTGTTACAGAGATCTCTGTCGGTTCCCTCGTTGGAACCACTACTGTTTACTGATTGATGGCCATCACTTACTGTTTGGTCTGTTAAGACCTGGTCCTTTTGGACCTACTGTTTATAGGCTAATGGATGTACCACATATCACTGTTTTGACTGAATAACTGTTATGGCCTGAAATATGAGCCACAAACTGAATGACCGATTGATTGAAATACTGATTGATCGAGATACTGATTGACTGCAATACTGAAAGATTGAAATACTGTATAATGAACTGATTTCATTACTGTAAGGACTTTCATTCATAACCTCTTTACACTTATCGTTATTCACTGGGCTTTAGCTCACTGCTCATATATATATGTAGGTGTCCAGGCACCAGACCGTTGCTAGAGGCGTCGAGGTATCTCCAGTTTTGTCAAGCCAACCACTGTGCCTCACTGCGAGGTTCCGAGTATAATCTAGCTTAGACCGTCTTTGGGGTGTCTTAGCTTCGCCCAACTGCCATATTACTGTATAGACTGTTACCGTACTGTATAGACTGTTACCGTACTGTATGGACTGATAACACTGTACTGCACCGTTTACTGTAATGTTAATAGGGATTAGGTCCCTGTACTGAATGTTTGTAAATGTTATGCATACTGTTCTGTACTGAAAGTATAAATATATGAAAAAGTCTTTTTGCATGCAGACTGTCACAGCTCATTGGACATTGTTTATTTACTGTATTGGCTTCCGCCAGGCCCTGTACTCTGTTTAACTGTATTACTGTTCAGCAGGCCTTCGGTAATCTCGGATTACTGGCCAGTTACGGTGCTAAACCCATAGGGCCGGGTTTGGGTCGTGACAGAGTGGTATCAGAGCGATACTTACCACGAGTTATACCGCACACACGTGTCCAAAGGAGCTATAGGGTGTCCTAGAAAAGCAATTAGGGCATCTCATGAACTTGAAAAGTGTGTGCTTATGGCATGACTGATTATATGCTAATGTGTTAAACTGTTTAAGTATGTAACTGTTTATATTTATAATTGCTGCCACTGCTTATAGTGAACTGAAACGAAACCTATATGCATACTTAAAGAAGTTAAATGGAATAACATGTAATGTTAATGTTACTACCGACTGTGGAAATCTATAAGAAGTGAACGTGTGGAAGTAAAGGGTCATGTGACCATACCTGAACTGAAATGAAAGTCTACACATGTCTGATATGGAATGAAATGTGAAATCAGTGAGAACTTCCCTGTGTTGATCAAAGAAACATGTGGGAACCTAATTTGTGGAATGTTAAACCGTAGAGTCTCACGCCTTTGCTGAATGACCTTGAAAGTCCGATTGGAATCACGTTGGCCAGCGTTGCTTCGAGTCGGAAATTCTTGGTAAATTCCTGGGGAATGAATAGGTTAACTGAGAATCTGAAATAACAACAACAAGGGCGAGGATTGTGAACGAACTGAAACTTCTAATCTGAGGATTAACAGGCTAGAATGACTGATTGAGGCCTTAAACGAAAATCCGAGAGAATAAAGGCAGACATACGTGCCTGAACCAACTGAATATGAATTGATGATACTAATACTGAAAACCCAAATAAACTGAAACCACCGGAATTTCTGGGGGTACTGAACCACTGAAAATTGAGACTTGGGTTTAGAAACTGAGAAAATATGTGAAGTTCTCTTCGAAAGAAAATGCTTTCCCCAATACATCTGAAATAGGAAAGTATCCGAGTTTGAACACTTGAGTAAAGTGATAGGACTGTGGTCGAATATGAGGTGGAATTTACCCAGCTAATCTGATAGGCAACCCACATGATAGACACTGACTGGAAAAGAACTGGAGATGGGAGTGACCTAGATGTGTTTGACATCGTCAACTGAAATTAGAAAGAATGAAACAGTAGTAACAGAAAGTGGAAACGACCGGTAAATCAATGACCTCCGTGAATGGAAAATCTCGACAATAGCTTTGACCAATGAAGGTCAAAGAAGTAAGGTGAACAACGATATACTTATCTGAACCGTGTGTGGGAAATACCAATGGGGCATTGCCACCGCCTATCTGAAACTTATTCTGGGCATGGACAGGAGGGATATTGGCCTAAGTCTTGCCCACAAATGCTCGGAACACTGAAAAGACTAACGTAGGTATTACCTGAAACAGATGAAATTGCTTATACGAACGTTTGTGCGGGGGAAATTGTATATTCTGTAATTTGTTATAGACTGCGAAGATATTGACTGCGCTAATTGAACTACTGGAATTATGAACCATACACTGAGAACTGTTAGGACTTGTGAACAGCGAGAACTTGCTGAGGTAGGTCCTGGTATTGTAATGCAACGACTGAATGTGAACTGTTAGATGTGACCTTTTGAACTGTATTAGAACTGTTGAACATGGGTATACCTTATGATTGGCTGTAATTCGAGAAATTTGTACGACTATGATTTGTACTGAACTGTTACATATTGACGGACATTATTGAATGAACGGACCCTTGAACTCGAATTATATACGTGAACTGTTTGTGTGTGGGACTGCTGAAACTGAGAACCCATATTGCTTTGTAAAGATGAACTTCTGCTTATAAATTTGTGAACGAGTGCCTACGTGGAAACCGATTTTGAACTCACACCTATATGTATGTTCCCATGCTTGTAACACTGTTAAGATTGAGAGGAATAGACTGTGAATAATGGACCTTTTGAAATCTACTGTTGATGCGGACTATATGTGCGACATCGTAAAACCTTATGTTAGCAATTACCTATGCTCTGAAAACTGTTTAGACTTATGTACAAACCTGCATACCTTTGCTTAAGGATGTTATTAGACTGAATAAATATGTGATTGGTTATCTTAACTATCGTATCTGGAGGAACTATTTTGTATTGTACATTGAACCCGTGAACCTGTAATGGGACTGTTAGTAGATTCTGAACATGCACATATATGACTGTACCTTTGCTCGGAATGACTGATTAATTTGTTTGATAATTTAACCGTTGGGACTATGACCCTGGAACTGCATGACTGAATAAAGACCCCAACTGATAAACTCTTGACTGGGAATTGTAATTGTGGAAAAATTGACATGACTGTTTGAGTTGACCTGCGAGTCTATGTTTTAGTGACTGTATGACTGATTTGGAACCCTCGTATGACAACTCACTATTATGTGTCACCAAGAACCTGGTGTGACATATTACCGTGTACCGTGTGCCTTATGAAAGATTTATCTGGAGAATTGCTATATTGACTGTGATGTTTACCTCTCGATATGAATAACTGTATGCCTGTGCATTTGTCTGTAAACTTATTGGGAGGAACACATAGTATATGACCTGTACTGCTCTGATATGAATTGTAATGGTATCGGACTCTAATGTAAGTTTGATAATTGATGAACTCAGACAAATTGTGAAACTACAGACTGTGTACCTAACGAATGGAGTACGAACTAATGTTAACTGATCTGGAAATGATAAGAATGGAACCTTGGTCTGAACTGCTGTCTGATCTGATAGAACCATAGGTTAATGAAACCCTTTTGTGTAAACTGATGAGACTTGTGTTTGATGCTTGTGCTTCGAACTTTTACTTGATATGATTGGGCAGAACTTGCATCTGAATTGACCTAGTTGAACTTTCATTGATTTGATCTGAGAAAACCCTTATTGAGAGCTATTTCCTGACTTGCTTACAATATGGGAAAAACTGGGTACATTGATACGTGATTACTTGCCTGATATTACCGTTATGACCATAAACTTGTTTGACTAGGAAATGATTGTTTTGGTGATTACTGTACTTCAGAACTGGTGGGATCTGTTGACCACAGACTGGTTTTGATCATAAACTCTGACTGTCTGGAAGTATATGTAATCTGTAAGACTGTTTTCGTACTGACATGTGTTATGACTGAATCTGTGAAGACTGGGACTGATGAATAGTGAATGAATACTTACTTCAGAATTCTGCCTACTGCTATGGGAGTAATGTACAAAATCACCTTATGTCCCCAATAATTCCCGAATGAACTGGACTGACTGTGATGGATTACTGAACTGAGAACTGGATTGAACAAAGACTGAATGAAAGACTTGAAATTGAAAGGAATTGAAGTCTTGTAACTTAACGGGGAAATTACTTATGAAACTGAGATTAGTGCAAATCTATAACCCCGATAAGTACTCGATATAAGTAGTGTGAATACTACTATACTGTTACTGTATTGTACCGTTACTGTTACTGTATTGTTACCATTACTGTTACTGTATTGTCACTGTACTGATACTGCTACTGCTACTGTACCTGTTGTGTATTACTGTGCCACTTCATTCGTATTTCGTGTCACGAAATAAGTTTTGTCTCGAAAATGCTATATGCTGTTTATTGAATGATTGTTCGACCCCTGTTATGTATTCGTGACTCTTAGTATTATGTAATATATGTTAGCTGCCCGGTATCGGAGGTTCCTTTATGGAACTTATATCTGTCTGCACTCTGTTACCCGTACCGGAGGCCTCGTCATGAGCGCCCAGCTTCTGTACTGTTCTGTTCTGTTACCCGGATTCGGGATTCCCTTATGGAACTGGTTATTCATAACCATTATGTAACTGTATCTGTTCTGCACTGTATCTGTTCTGCACTGTATCTGTCCTGTACTGTATCTGTTCTGTAACTGCTCTAGTAATGCACCATGTATACATAAGCCAGGACTGTGCATCTACGTATGCTCTAGACAAAAATATGCATATAAACATGTATCTGAATTTGTCCTTGACTGAAAACTGAAAGTGCATAAAATTCTGTTTTAATATGAACCCCAATCCTTATACGTGATTTCTCATTCTGTTTCTGTGCATTGTTAAGACTAAGATTGGGTCATGAACCTGTTTATGAATGTGATTACACTCCTGTTAAGAATGAAAGCTACCGTTATGTTAGGCATCATCTCTGTTGTCATATGTTGAGTCGAGTTTAGAGGACTAAACTCTTTTTAAGGAGGGGAGACTGTAACAACCCTCGTTACCGATTACTGACTAATCACTGACCACTGATTTATTATCGATTACGGTGAAATTGAGACTGCTTGTGACTGATAAATGAAACAACTGAAATATTGAACAGACTGATTGAAAACTGGAACTGAAGTGACTGAGTGTGCCTATTGTATTGCATTTCCATCTGTTCGACTGTTTAATTATCTGTTCGTGTGTTTACGTTTAAACTGCTAATTGAAGGCCTTATCGGCGGCCGAATCAGAAATGGATTAATGTTTTATAATCATCATAATTAATGTGATTTTACGGCATATTTAATTGGAAATTGATTTGGTATGACTAAACTGGATTAAATTTGATTAATGGTGATAGAACACAAGATTTGGACTTATTTACCAAACTACCACCTAGTGGCCCACTACCTTAATATATTGGACTTCATTACATTCCATCAAAACACTTGTTCAGCCACTTTTCCTTGCCTTAGCCGACCATAGAGAGGGAGGAAATGAAAGTTTGAGTTCATTTGGTGTTTTGCTTGGAAATTGGAAGAAATTGTAGGAGATATGCCTAATTGAGATTCTGCACTTGTAATTGAAGATCTAGGTAAGGAAACTTAACCTCTCATTGTTGTCCTTAAATTGATTCTTGCATGATTCATGTCAAATGGTAGAGCTAAGACATGATTTAGTCTAGTAATGTTGTATTGTAACTTGAATCTTGCATGCATGTGTATATTGAGGAGTTTTGAGTTTGATTTCATGGAAATCTTGCATGCATGTCCATCTTTTGATCATAATCCATGATTTCACCATGTTCTTGAGGAAATGAGCTCAATTGAGCAAGCTTTGAAGCTTTAAATTGGTTTGAATTCATGCATGTTTGCATGTTCTTCATGTTCTTGGAAATGGGTTTGAAAATGGTTTTAATTGACTCACCCTTGGGCTTTGAATTCTCAAATTGAGCTTTGAAACTTGTTGTATATTGAATTGAGATGTGTTTTCCAGAATTTGGGCCCAAGAGGTCGAGTATAGAGTGGGTGAATGCTTGGTTCGGACTTGGAAGACAAATCTGGAAATTCCAGAATTTGGCCTCCTCGCTCGAGCGAAGGATTCCTCGCTCGAGCGACCATCGTTTGTTCAGAGCTCCGCTCGAGCGAATAAATGGTGGCTCGAGCGTAAAATTTCAGCATCCAGTACTTTTACTGTTTCATCAGACCGCTCGAGCGAAGGATTCCTCGCTCGAGCGAACCCTTTGATTTTGGAAGCTCGCTCGAGCGAAGGAAGGCTCGCTCGAGCGAGGCCCTTATTTTCAGCAAATTTTATAAAGTGCTTTCTAAGTGCATCTTTGCATCCTCATCCCATCCTAGGCATTCTTAGGCCTAGTTTAAGGCATCGTAATGAGGATATAGATGTAGAACACACCGAGGCAAATTAGGGATTAAGTTACTGATCTTTCCCAACCGTATACTGTGTAGCTTAGTGTGTGTTCAATCTGTTAACTGTGTAGGGATGGCTTACCGAGGAGACGCTCTAGCTTACTGTAGCCCAGAACTCTGTGAGTAACAATTGTGTAAAGATATGTTCAAAATGGTTATCTTTCGAATACTGAACCGAACTGTTTACTGAACTGCTTACTGAACTGCTTACTGAACTGGAATTATTTACTGAATGAATGTATGTCCTTTATTTCCGAACTGTACTGTGGCATCCTTAGCACCTACTGTTTACTGTTACTGTTACAGAGATCTCTGTCGGTTCCCTCGTTGGAACCACTACTGTTTACTGATTGATGGCCATCACTTACTGTTTGGTCTGTTAAGACCTGGTCCTTTTGGACCTACTGTTTATAGGCTAATGGATGTACCACATATCACTGTTTTGACTGAATAACTGTTATGGCCTGAAATATGAGCCACAAACTGAATGACCGATTGATTGAAATACTGATTGATCGAGATACTGATTGACTGCAATACTGAAAGATTGAAATACTGTATAATGAACTGATTTCATTACTGTAAGGACTTTCATTCATAACCTCTTTACACTTATCGTTATTCACTGGGCTTTAGCTCACTGCTCATATATATATGTAGGTGTCCAGGCACCAGACCGTTGCTAGAGGCGTCGAGGTATCTCCAGTTTTGTCAAGCCAACCACTGTGCCTCACTGCGAGGTTCCGAGTATAATCTAGCTTAGACCGTCTTTGGGGTGTCTTAGCTTCGCCCAACTGCCATATTACTGTATAGACTGTTACCGTACTGTATAGACTGTTACCGTACTGTATGGACTGATAACACTGTACTGCACCGTTTACTGTAATGTTAATAGGGATTAGGTCCCTGTACTGAATGTTTGTAAATGTTATGCATACTGTTCTGTACTGAAAGTATAAATATAAGAAAAAGTCTTTTTGCATGCAGACTGTCACAGCTCATTGGACATTGTTTATTTACTGTATTGGCTTCCGCCAGGCCCTGTACTCTGTTTAACTGTATTACTGTTCAGCAGGCCTTCGGTAATCTCGGATTACTGGCCAGTTACGGTGCTAAACCCATAGGGCCGGGTTTGGGTCGTGACAGAGTGGTATCAGAGCGATACTTACCACGAGTTATACCGCACACACGTGTCCAAAGGAGCTATAGGGTGTCCTAGAAAAGCAATTAGGGCATCTCATGAACTTGAAAAGTGTGTGCTTATGGCATGACTGATTATATGCTAATGTGTTAAACTGTTTAAGTATGTAACTGTTTATATTTATAATTGCTGCCACTGCTTATAGTGAACTGAAACGAAACCTATATGCATACTTAAAGAAGTTAAATGGAATAACATGTAATGTTAATGTTACTACCGACTGTGGAAATCTATAAGAAGTGAACGTGTGGAAGTAAAGGGTCATGTGACCATACCTGAACTGAAATGAAAGTCTACACATGTCTGATATGGAATGAAATGTGAAATCAGTGAGAACTTCCCTGTGTTGATCAAAGAAACATGTGGGAACCTAATTTGTGGAATGTTAAACCGTAGAGTCTCACGCCTTTGCTGAATGACCTTGAAAGTCCGATTGGAATCACGTTGGCCAGCGTTGCTTCGAGTCGGAAATTCTTGGTAAATTCCTGGGGAATGAATAGGTTAACTGAGAATCTGAAATAACAACAACAAGGGCGAGGATTGTGAACGAACTGAAACTTCTAATCTGAGGATTAACAGGCTAGAATGACTGATTGAGGCCTTAAACGAAAATCCGAGAGAATAAAGGCAGACATACGTGCCTGAACCAACTGAATATGAATTGATGATACTAATACTGAAAACCCAAATAAACTGAAACCACCGGAATTTCTGGGGGTACTGAACCACTGAAAATTGAGACTTGGGTTTAGAAACTGAGAAAATATGTGAAGTTCTCTTCGAAAGAAAATGCTTTCCCCAATACATCTGAAATAGGAAAGTATCCGAGTTTGAACACTTGAGTAAAGTGATAGGACTGTGGTCGAATATGAGGTGGAATTTACCCAGCTAATCTGATAGGCAACCCACATGATAGACACTGACTGGAAAAGAACTGGAGATGGGAGTGACCTAGATGTGTTTGACATCGTCAACTGAAATTAGAAAGAATGAAACAGTAGTAACAGAAAGTGGAAACGACCGGTAAATCAATGACCTCCGTGAATGGAAAATCTCGACAATAGCTTTGACCAATGAAGGTCAAAGAAGTAAGGTGAACAACGATATACTTATCTGAACCGTGTGTGGGAAATACCAATGGGGCATTGCCACCGCCTATCTGAAACTTATTCTGGGCATGGACAGGAGGGATATTGGCCTAAGTCTTGCCCACAAATGCTCGGAACACTGAAAAGACTAACGTAGGTATTACCTGAAACAGATGAAATTGCTTATACGAACGTTTGTGCGGGGGAAATTGTATATTCTGTAATTTGTTATAGACTGCGAAGATATTGACTGCGCTAATTGAACTACTGGAATTATGAACCATACACTGAGAACTGTTAGGACTTGTGAACAGCGAGAACTTGCTGAGGTAGGTCCTGGTATTGTAATGCAACGACTGAATGTGAACTGTTAGATGTGACCTTTTGAACTGTATTAGAACTGTTGAACATGGGTATACCTTATGATTGGCTGTAATTCGAGAAATTTGTACGACTATGATTTGTACTGAACTGTTACATATTGACGGACATTATTGAATGAACGGACCCTTGAACTCGAATTATATACGTGAACTGTTTGTGTGTGGGACTGCTGAAACTGAGAACCCATATTGCTTTGTAAAGATGAACTTCTGCTTATAAATTTGTGAACGAGTGCCTACGTGGAAACCGATTTTGAACTCACACCTATATGTATGTTCCCATGCTTGTAACACTGTTAAGATTGAGAGGAATAGACTGTGAATAATGGACCTTTTGAAATCTACTGTTGATGCGGACTATATGTGCGACATCGTAAAACCTTATGTTAGCAATTACCTATGCTCTGAAAACTGTTTAGACTTATGTACAAACCTGCATACCTTTGCTTAAGGATGTTATTAGACTGAATAAATATGTGATTGGTTATCTTAACTATCGTATCTGGAGGAACTATTTTGTATTGTACATTGAACCCGTGAACCTGTAATGGGACTGTTAGTAGATTCTGAACATGCACATATATGACTGTACCTTTGCTCGGAATGACTGATTAATTTGTTTGATAATTTAACCGTTGGGACTATGACCCTGGAACTGCATGACTGAATAAAGACCCCAACTGATAAACTCTTGACTGGGAATTGTAATTGTGGAAAAATTGACATGACTGTTTGAGTTGACCTGCGAGTCTATGTTTTAGTGACTGTATGACTGATTTGGAACCCTCGTATGACAACTCACTATTATGTGTCACCAAGAACCTGGTGTGACATATTACCGTGTACCGTGTGCCTTATGAAAGATTTATCTGGAGAATTGCTATATTGACTGTGATGTTTACCTCTCGATATGAATAACTGTATGCCTGTGCATTTGTCTGTAAACTTATTGGGAGGAACACATAGTATATGACCTGTACTGCTCTGATATGAATTGTAATGGTATCGGACTCTAATGTAAGTTTGATAATTGATGAACTCAGACAAATTGTGAAACTACAGACTGTGTACCTAACGAATGGAGTACGAACTAATGTTAACTGATCTGGAAATGATAAGAATGGAACCTTGGTCTGAACTGCTGTCTGATCTGATAGAACCATAGGTTAATGAAACCCTTTTGTGTAAACTGATGAGACTTGTGTTTGATGCTTGTGCTTCGAACTTTTACTTGATATGATTGGGCAGAACTTGCATCTGAATTGACCTAGTTGAACTTTCATTGATTTGATCTGAGAAAACCCTTATTGAGAGCTATTTCCTGACTTGCTTACAATATGGGAAAAACTGGGTACATTGATACGTGATTACTTGCCTGATATTACCGTTATGACCATAAACTTGTTTGACTAGGAAATGATTGTTTTGGTGATTACTGTACTTCAGAACTGGTGGGATCTGTTGACCACAGACTGGTTTTGATCATAAACTCTGACTGTCTGGAAGTATATGTAATCTGTAAGACTGTTTTCGTACTGACATGTGTTATGACTGAATCTGTGAAGACTGGGACTGATGAATAGTGAATGAATACTTACTTCAGAATTCTGCCTACTGCTATGGGAGTAATGTACAAAATCACCTTATGTCCCCAATAATTCCCGAATGAACTGGACTGACTGTGATGGATTACTGAACTGAGAACTGGATTGAACAAAGACTGAATGAAAGACTTGAAATTGAAAGGAATTGAAGTCTTGTAACTTAACGGGGAAATTACTTATGAAACTGAGATTAGTGCAAATCTATAACCCCGATAAGTACTCGATATAAGTAGTGTGAATACTACTATACTGTTACTGTATTGTACCGTTACTGTTACTGTATTGTTACCATTACTGTTACTGTATTGTCACTGTACTGATACTGCTACTGCTACTGTACCTGTTGTGTATTACTGTGCCACTTCATTCGTATTTCGTGTCACGAAATAAGTTTTGTCTCGAAAATGCTATATGCTGTTTATTGAATGATTGTTCGACCCCTGTTATGTATTCGTGACTCTTAGTATTATGTAATATATGTTAGCTGCCCGGTATCGGAGGTTCCTTTATGGAACTTATATCTGTCTGCACTCTGTTACCCGTACCGGAGGCCTCGTCATGAGCGCCCAGCTTCTGTACTGTTCTGTTCTGTTACCCGGATTCGGGATTCCCTTATGGAACTGGTTATTCATAACCATTATGTAACTGTATCTGTTCTGCACTGTATCTGTTCTGCACTGTATCTGTCCTGTACTGTATCTGTTCTGTAACTGCTCTAGTAATGCACCATGTATACATAAGCCAGGACTGTGCATCTACGTATGCTCTAGACAAAAATATGCATATAAACATGTATCTGAATTTGTCCTTGACTGAAAACTGAAAGTGCATAAAATTCTGTTTTAATATGAACCCCAATCCTTATACGTGATTTCTCATTCTGTTTCTGTGCATTGTTAAGACTAAGATTGGGTCATGAACCTGTTTATGAATGTGATTACACTCCTGTTAAGAATGAAAGCTACCGTTATGTTAGGCATCATCTCTGTTGTCATATGTTGAGTCGAGTTTAGAGGACTAAACTCTTTTTAAGGAGGGGAGACTGTAACAACCCTCGTTACCGATTACTGACTAATCACTGACCACTGATTTATTATCGATTACGGTGAAATTGAGACTGCTTGTGACTGATAAATGAAACAACTGAAATATTGAACAGACTGATTGAAAACTGGAACTGAAGTGACTGAGTGTGCCTATTGTATTGCATTTCCATCTGTTCGACTGTTTAATTATCTGTTCGTGTGTTTACGTTTAAACTGCTAATTGAAGGCCTTATCGGCGGCCGAATCAGAAATGGATTAATGTTTTATAATCATCATAATTAATGTGATTTTACGGCATATTTAATTGGAAATTGATTTGGTATGACTAAACTGGATTAAATTTGATTAATGGTGATAGAACACAAGATTTGGACTTATTTACCAAACTACCACCTAGTGGCCCACTACCTTAATATATTGGACTTCATTACATTCCATCAAAACACTTGTTCAGCCACTTTTCCTTGCCTTAGCCGACCATAGAGAGGGAGGAAATGAAAGTTTGAGTTCATTTGGTGTTTTGCTTGGAAATTGGAAGAAATTGTAGGAGATATGCCTAATTGAGATTCTGCACTTGTAATTGAAGATCTAGGTAAGGAAACTTAACCTCTCATTGTTGTCCTTAAATTGATTCTTGCATGATTCATGTCAAATGGTAGAGCTAAGACATGATTTAGTCTAGTAATGTTGTATTGTAACTTGAATCTTGCATGCATGTGTATATTGAGGAGTTTTGAGTTTGATTTCATGGAAATCTTGCATGCATGTCCATCTTTTGATCATAATCCATGATTTCACCATGTTCTTGAGGAAATGAGCTCAATTGAGCAAGCTTTGAAGCTTTAAATTGGTTTGAATTCATGCATGTTTGCATGTTCTTCATGTTCTTGGAAATGGGTTTGAAAATGGTTTTAATTGACTCACCCTTGGGCTTTGAATTCTCAAATTGAGCTTTGAAACTTGTTGTATATTGAATTGAGATGTGTTTTCCAGAATTTGGGCCCAAGAGGTCGAGTATAGAGTGGGTGAATGCTTGGTTCGGACTTGGAAGACAAATCTGGAAATTCCAGAATTTGGCCTCCTCGCTCGAGCGAAGGATTCCTCGCTCGAGCGACCATCGTTTGTTCAGAGCTCCGCTCGAGCGAATAAATGGTGGCTCGAGCGTAAAATTTCAGCATCCAGTACTTTTACTGTTTCATCAGACCGCTCGAGCGAAGGATTCCTCGCTCGAGCGAACCCTTTGATTTTGGAAGCTCGCTCGAGCGAAGGAAGGCTCGCTCGAGCGAGGCCCTTATTTTCAGCAAATTTTATAAAGTGCTTTCTAAGTGCATCTTTGCATCCTCATCCCATCCTAGGCATTCTTAGGCCTAGTTTAAGGCATCGTAATGAGGATATAGATGTAGAACACACCGAGGCAAATTAGGGATTAAGTTACTGATCTTTCCCAACCGTATACTGTGTAGCTTAGTGTGTGTTCAATCTGTTAACTGTGTAGGGATGGCTTACCGAGGAGACGCTCTAGCTTACTGTAGCCCAGAACTCTGTGAGTAACAATTGTGTAAAGATATGTTCAAAATGGTTATCTTTCGAATACTGAACCGAACTGTTTACTGAACTGCTTACTGAACTGCTTACTGAACTGGAATTATTTACTGAATGAATGTATGTCCTTTATTTCCGAACTGTACTGTGGCATCCTTAGCACCTACTGTTTACTGTTACTGTTACAGAGATCTCTGTCGGTTCCCTCGTTGGAACCACTACTGTTTACTGATTGATGGCCATCACTTACTGTTTGGTCTGTTAAGACCTGGTCCTTTTGGACCTACTGTTTATAGGCTAATGGATGTACCACATATCACTGTTTTGACTGAATAACTGTTATGGCCTGAAATATGAGCCACAAACTGAATGACCGATTGATTGAAATACTGATTGATCGAGATACTGATTGACTGCAATACTGAAAGATTGAAATACTGTATAATGAACTGATTTCATTACTGTAAGGACTTTCATTCATAACCTCTTTACACTTATCGTTATTCACTGGGCTTTAGCTCACTGCTCATATATATATGTAGGTGTCCAGGCACCAGACCGTTGCTAGAGGCGTCGAGGTATCTCCAGTTTTGTCAAGCCAACCACTGTGCCTCACTGCGAGGTTCCGAGTATAATCTAGCTTAGACCGTCTTTGGGGTGTCTTAGCTTCGCCCAACTGCCATATTACTGTATAGACTGTTACCGTACTGTATAGACTGTTACCGTACTGTATGGACTGATAACACTGTACTGCACCGTTTACTGTAATGTTAATAGGGATTAGGTCCCTGTACTGAATGTTTGTAAATGTTATGCATACTGTTCTGTACTGAAAGTATAAATATATGAAAAAGTCTTTTTGCATGCAGACTGTCACAGCTCATTGGACATTGTTTATTTACTGTATTGGCTTCCGCCAGGCCCTGTACTCTGTTTAACTGTATTACTGTTCAGCAGGCCTTCGGTAATCTCGGATTACTGGCCAGTTACGGTGCTAAACCCATAGGGCCGGGTTTGGGTCGTGACAATGGTAGAATGCCAACACATAATAAATAAATTATGTACAAGCGAGCTACTAAAACTATTTACTTGCATCCAACAAAAAGATGAAAAAAAGAGTTAGCAAAATATTCATGATCCTATATGCAGAATATTAATATAATACATTCACAAGAATGCGATTAGAGATTCGGCTACTAGTACATGACTTGTGAATCATCTCAAAACATGAGGTAACACACAAAATCACATAAAAAATGATAAAGTCCATAAATGCCAATGAACCGAATCCAAATGCATGAAACATGGATGCAAGCATAAGGATTATGATAATGAAAACATGATGCTATCAACATATATGAAAAGTATGGAAATAAAAGGGATAGAAAGAAATGGGGAGTGAAAGATGTATATGGAAAGGGATAGAAAGAAATGGAGGTTGGAAGTTATTATATCAAGCCCTTATAATGAAAGAAATAAAAAGAAGTGGGGTTAGAAATTATTACAACAAACAACTATAATGAAAGGAATAAAAAGATATAATGATTACAAAGAATTACCACACATGCCATCGGGCTTCCATTGAGAGTTGTATGATAAAATAGTAATAATGAATAGAGATACATTCTTGTTACATTACAAGGATATTTCGCCAACAATTAATCAGTATCTAAGTCACAACAAAACAACTCTTTGACTTTTGGATGACGCATCCGACTCTGAACGTAAAAAATTGTTTAACAACTGGGATGAACACAACGGTCTAGTAGGGATTTACAATGATTCTAATCAATAATAACTTATAGGTATATGTGATCATGAATGTGCTCAAATGATAATTGAATAAGTAATGTGTCTTTTAATATCCAAAAATGCATACATAGTACACGTTTTCAAAATAACTTCCTTTAACAATTCAAGAAAATCCTCTCTTTTTCTTCTATTCAACTTTATCTTTCTCAAAAATTTTCCAATTTCTATCACAATTAGGAAAATCATATTCACCCAGATCATCTCATTATCTCACAAATAAAAGACAATTATAAGGATCTACAACCTTTACCAAGCCTTACATTCATCACTTACGACAACGATCATAAATCCAATTCATTACAACACTGTCACGACTACACACTTTAAGTCCCTATCATGATTCCACAATGTAAACACACATTTCCACATAATTATATGAACAATTCACTTTTCACAACCTGTCTTCATCGAGTTATTCTAACACAATTTACCGAGCGCTAACCGAAAGAAAACTGGAACTTATCTCAAAGCACCGCGCTTTACCGATAGCTAGTCGGAAGAAAAATGGAACCTCTATATAGCCCAACAGACCACAAGTTTTATCGGGTGCAAACCAGAAGGAAAGCGGAACCTAAGTTAATATGCTACGCTTTACTAGGTGCTAGCAAGAAGGAAAGCAGAACCTCCATATAGCATTTTCATCATTCATCATGTTCCTACTTCAATTAAACCAAGCAAACAAAATAACAACACATAATATGTCCGACTCATTCTACAACACACAATATCATCCTCCACCAATGATCAAGGATAAAACCTTTAAGTATTAACTAACATAAACCATCAAAATTGAATAATATATAACTCTATCATCAAAATCATCTAATTGACGTCCACAATAATTGTTTAACATGACTACCATACCCAATCTCGATATTTTCAACGTCAACTAAATTCCTAACATTTATTATCAATCAAAACAATACATAGTTCCTTTAATTAAGTTCCATAATTTTCTAATTTTCAACATAACTTAATTTCTCATCAACCATTCATTTCTTTCCATCTCTTCTATTTCACATTTTGAATCACAATCATCGATATAGTTCATTAATTCTTAGAAACATCATTTACCTCGTTACTAAACATCATCAAACAATTTAAAGTTAATTTTTTTTGATTTAATCACCATGAACATGTTTCATTATTTATTCTACTAATTTAAATCACTAACAATTATAACAAAACCAATCTCAATAAAAAAAAATAATTTCTTTCCTTTCTTAAATGTATTTTCTATCCAAAATTATTAATTTAATTATGTAATCATGAAATTTATCAACTTGTCTTATCTCTTAAGATTTTCAAACACTAAGAAATTAGGGCTTTTTGTATTAAACTTCATAAAAATGATATCTAATAGCTAAAATCTTGCACAATACACAATAATTGAAGGTTGAAGTTCCAAATCCAAAAACTCTAACTATCACACAAATGTGTTTCAAAAATCCATTCTAAAATCACATTTTATGCAATAGAAAAATACCACTCATCTATTTATAGAGAAATATTGAAAAGAAATAAAGAAATCCTTACCTCAAGGAGAGAAGAGAAGAAAAGCTTTAAAAATTGACTTTGCTGGATTTCAATCTCCACCAATCAAAACGAAACCCTCGAGACGCTCGCCATTTTGGCCTTAAGAACTACTATCAAAAACCAAATAGATTTTGGTGGATTGGAGAAAATGTGAATTTTTTTGGTGGTTGCTTTAGAGAGATGAGAGAGAAAATAAGGTTTAGAGAGAGGGGGAACTAAGAGAGATGAAAGAAAATGAAAGGGGGTTCAGCTGAGCAAGTGATTATGCATGAAAAATGAAGTAAAAATGCGCTCGGCTGCACGCGTGAAGATCTTTACCATACGTACAAGACTCCCCATCGCACGTGTGGATTACTCTAGAAGGAAAATTCCAAATTGCTCCATTGTTGCACATGTGGGCATGCTCCACTGCATGTGCGGGACCCACTTGTCATGACCCAACCCCAGGGGATTAGAGCTAGAATTGCAACTTATTAAATAATTCTAATCGTAACAAATTAAATGGCGCAGGCGGAGGCAATATGGAAGTAAGAAAAAAAATTAAACAGAAAATTAACTTCATTCAATTATTTTGATAAAAGAAAGTACATCTATAGAGCTTTTATTTATTTATTTATTCAGCGATCGACCCTCAATAAAAAAACAAAGAGAAGAAAAGGAAAGGAAAACAAAATAACGAATCAGCATCAAATTCTTGTATGAGTTCCACTATATGAGGTTACGGGTCTTCCTTACATCTCGTCACCTGAAAGGGTAATAGCTATAAGCACACAGTAGAGTGAGAAATATTATGCCAAGAGTATAGAGAACACAAAGCTAAAACATTTACATAACTTAATTTGAATAACTAAATTATTTAAGTGGCAGGAACTGAAATACAAAAATTATGTAAATAATTAACCATAATCACGGTACAGATCAGAACAGAACAGAGGTCACAGGAGTGACAGTCAGAATAAAGGTCAATGGATCCATGACAAACAGAGGATCACAAAGTAGCCAAACAGAGGCCAATGGTTATTTAAGCCCTCTAAGGCATGGGACTGTCGTGGTGGTACTTACAGAAAATAATTATTTACAAAATCATTGTCAAATAATTTCTAAAATTTAAACAAACATATTCATGATTTTTAATTTAAGTAAATAGAGTTTATAAAATAATTAACGTAATTGAAATATAAGGGCAAATTACACAAATAGTCCCTATAGTTTGGGACTTGTGTCACTTTGGTCCCTGACTTTTCAATTGTGACACATTTGACCCTGAATTTTGAATCTTGTTCCAAATAAGGACAATTGAAGATATCATTGTTTAATTTCAAGGGCAAAATCGTCAATTTCATAAAATATAAACTAATTTGACAAAAATAAATGTCAAAAAAATATTTTTAATTTTTTAAAAATTATTTTTATCCACCAATGATAAAATTATGTAAAATTGATGATAATTAATAAAAAAATTACATGATTAATTTTTCAAAATTAATTCTACATGATCATCATTCAAACACATAATAAAAATTAATTTGGTAAAATAAATAAATAAATATTTAAAAGATTTATCAATTTTACATAATTTTATTTTTAGTGGATAGAAATAATTTTTAAAAATTCAAAAATATTTGTTTGACATTTATTTTTGTCAAATTAGTTTATATTTTATTAAATTGACGATTTTACCCTTAAAAAATCTAATGATATCTTCAATTGTCCTTATTTGGAACAAGATTCAAGATTCAAAATTCAAGGTCAAATGTGTCACAATTAAAAGTCAGGGACCAAAGTGACACAAGCTCCAAAGGGTGTGTTTGTTTTGAAGGATTAGGGGGTGGGATTGGACTATTAGTCCCACCGGACTAATAGTCCATTGTTTGTTTCATTTTTTTTGCTCCGGACTAATAGTCCCCCCGGACTATTAGTCCCACAAATATGGGATTATCCTATCCCATGGGGGGAGGTGGGATAGAAACTATGGGATTGGTATCCCATGAGATTATTTTGTGAAATGTCCATTTTACCTTCCATGCTATTACTTAGTAAACAATTAGAAAATGATAAAATAGTCATTTGAACATTTATAAATTATTTTTTAGCGTTGTTAATTTAAAATTATATATTAAATAAAAAATTTAAATTATAAATTAAATTTAATTAAAAATAATAAATTATAAATTATGGCCTTATTAATTAATTTTTTTTAGTGTTGTTAAAAAATTAAATTTACATATTAAATTAAATTATTTTTTTAGTGTTGTTAATTTAAAATTATATATTAAATAAAAAATATAAATTATAAATTAAATTTATTTAAAAATAATAAATTGTAAATTATGGCCTTATAAATTAAATTTTTTTGTGTTGTTGAAAATTTAATTTATATATTAAATAAAATTATTTTTTATTGTCATTAATTTAAAATTATATATTAAATAAAAAATATAAATTATAAATTATAAATTTAATTTAATTGAAAATAATAAATTAAAATATTTAAAATATTGTCCAAAAAATAAAATAAAAGAAATTTTTATTTAATCTAGCTAAAAATAACTAAAATATTAAAGCTATGTTTAATATTACTATTACTTAGTAAATAATTGAAAAGGATAAAATAGTCATTTGAGCATTTATCCTTCTCCATAATATCCGAAACAAACATTGGATAACTAAAAATAGTCTAATCCAGATATCTAATCCCATAACTAAACAAACATAGAATACAAATTTAATCCAACCAAATAGTCCCGGAACAATGTATCTCAGGACTAATAGTCCGATGGATTACAATCTCCCCTTATCCAGTCTGTGAAAACAAACGCACCCTTATTAAATAATTGTTATGTTTTAGTGAAGTTTTTAAATAATGTGACTTATGATACATTACTTAGTATTCATTTGGAATGTGAGTTGACTTCTTAGTTTTTTAATTTTTTTAGTTTGGGACTAAAAAGTCTCGTTTGAAATGAATTTTTTGATTTTTTTGACTTTTGTGAGAGAAAAAATAAAATAATTATGGTTTGAATATTACATCTTATCTTATTAACTTTTAGCCTATTTTGTCTTTTTATAATTATTTTAGCCTCAAATCACTCCAAACCATTATAAGGTGTTTTAGAAAGATAGTTAAAAGTTAACTTTTGGTTTTATTTGACTTTTTTTGAAAAAATATGTAAAAAATATGAGAGATAATATGGTCTAAAATAAGTTAAAAGCTAAGAAGTAGCTTTTAATTCATTTTTCAAAAGTGGCCTATGTCAAACGGGTGATTACTGTAGGGACCATTAGTGTAATTCACCCGAAATATAAATATAAGTTATAAAATATAACTTGTATAAAATAAATCACGGTAATTCAAAACATATGTAAAATCTATTATGATGACTCAAAGTATAATATAACTCACCTTAATATTAATAATTTACGTTACTGAAATTCCTCCATTTTTACTGACTTACTTGAAGCACCTTTGTTTCTTATCTTTCGATGATTAAACTATGCTTTATACTCCTATTTATACTAGTGTTGCTGCTGTAAATTACTGCCACGTTTCCTAGGTCTATTATCTTAGGAGCTAATCTTGCTAAGCCTTTTCTCCAAGCAACTTAGCTCGCTACTTAACTTCCAAGCAAGCAGGAGATTAGTTAGAATTCATGCCTATTTACACCTTGGTCCAAATATCCAAAACACATGCTTATCATATTCATGCCTATCTACAAAATTCTATATTTATCCTAAATTAAAACACACGCTTATCATATTCATTTATAAAATTCAATATTTTATTTTACTTTTGTTCTTATTATATTAATTCAATGTTTGAGGTATCACACCACCTGATGATCAAAAACTTTTATAAGGCATTCCACACTCTACCGGTTCATCCTTATGCTCAAAAATCGAAAATGCTCATTCAGAAAAACGTCAAGAAGATTACACGAGTTTGAATCCTCAAACACTAATACATCACATTACACTCGGGACACCGAAACTAAAATAAATAATCCGAAAGGTATAGAGTTGGGTCTAAGACTTGGGACATACCAGTCATTAACTTCCAAACATAGAAATTAGTTGAGGTGGCCTGAATATCAGATTATAAAAATAAAAAAGACTCAAAAATTAATTGAGGTGCACTCAAATAGACTCCAAAATTCAATTATTAAAAAAAAAAATGAAAAAAAGAAAAGAAAAGACAAGGAATGAGTTGCCCCATGTTGCAGTACTTGTCACAAAAATATAACATGAAAATTGTAATAAAGTTATAAACGAATAGTTTAAAAGGAAGCAAAATGAGAAATAAGCATACTTGAATAGATAAAAGTGTAATTTATCTATAAAAAAAAAAATTATTGATCAACCTCAAAATTTGCATAATCATGCATACACTAATCATAATTCACCATCATATTTCTTAATCACTAATTACAAATTCGTTATTGTCACCACTTCACTCATCACACTACTATTTAGATTCACGTGACGACATCAAAACTCACTAATAACTTGTCGTTAATAACACTGTCAATAAAGAGAGATATTATAATATACACTTTCAAAAAAGTGTGCATATAATATGTCTATTATAATTTTTTCATAAAATTTTATAATTTAAATATAAAATAACCTTTTTACTATAAAAATCATAACTTTTTTTTAACTAAAAAATATCCTAACAAAATCTTAAAATGTGATAACAAAAATAACGAAATATTATTACATTATCATTCCTTTACTTCTAAGGTGCACATGCACATTGTAAATTTCTCCGTCTGCAAAACTGCCTTCAAAATTCTGAGCTCCTCCTCAACAATCTTTCGAGTTTCAACTGTAATAAGCACAAGCTCAAAACTTGCATGGATCCAAGTGCTGGAAAACGAGCTAAAGCTTGAAATTTGACTCCGAAAATGTTCGCTCTTTCCGATCAAATTCCCAGAAACAACCACACCACTCTTCTTCCATATCTCAATCTCCTTCCTCACAACCTCACCACCACCACCACTCCACCACCACAACCACAAGACGAAACCTCCATCGCCAACCTAGTCCTCAAATCCGACCCACAAACCCTAACCACAGCCCTACAAAACCACCCAGTTCAATGGACACCCGAATTGGTCAACAGAGTCCTCAAACGCCTCTGGAACCATGGTCCCAAAGCTCTCCAATTCTTCAAAACCCTCGATCGCCACCACTCCTACACCCACTCCTCCGCCGCATTCGACCACGCCGTCGACATCGCCGCCCGACTGCGCGACTACAAGACCCTCTGGACCCTCGTCGCTTCCATGCAGACTCGCCGCCTCGGACCCACCCCCAAAACCTTTGCAATCATCACCGAAAGGTACGTGGCCTCTGGCAAACCCGATCGAGCTGTTAAAATTTTCTTGTCAATGCACCATCATGGTTGTCCTCAGGATTTGAATTCGTTCAATACGATTCTTGATGTTCTCTGCAAATCTAAGCGTGTCGAAAAGGCTTATTCGCTTTTGAAGATTTTTAGGGGTAGATTTAGGGCTGATACTGTTAGTTATAACATAATTGCAAATGGGTTTTGTTTAATTAAGCGAACGCCCAAGGCGTTGGAGGTTTTGAAGGAGATGGTGGAGCGAGGATTGAATCCGAGTCTGATTACGTATAATATATTGCTTAAAGGGTTTTTTAGGGCAGGTCAAATTAAGGAAGCTTGGGAGTTTTTCTTGGAGATGAAGAATAGAAAATGTGAGATTGATGTTGTTACTTATACTACTGTGGTTCATGGGTTTGGTGTTGTGGGTGAGGTAAAAAAGGCTCGAAAGGTGTTTGATGAAATGATTGGCAAAGGTGTCCTTCCTTCGGTGGCAACGCATAATGCATTAATTCAGGTTTTGTGTAAGAAAGATAGTGTAGAAAATGCAATTGTGGTTTTTGAGGAGATGTTAAGGAAGGGTTATGTGCCTAACTCGACGACTTATAATGTGGTGATTAGAGGATTGTGTCATGCGGGGAAAATGGATATGGCTATGGAATATGTGCATAGAATGAAGAATGATGAGTGTGAGCCAAATGTTCAGACTTACAATCTTGTGATTCGTTATTATTGTGAAGCTGGAGAAATTGACAAGGGTTTAGAAGTGTTTGAGAAAATGGGAAGTGGGGATTGTTTGCCCAATTTAGATACGTATAATATTTTGATAAGCGCGACGTTTGTCAGGAAGAAATCGGATGATTTGTTGGTGGCTGGGAAGTTGTTGATAGAGATGGTTAATAGAGGGTTTCTGCCTCGGAAGTTCACTTTTAATCGTGTCTTGAATGGGCTTTTGCTTACTGGTAATCAAGGTTTTGCAAAAGAAATTTTGAGATTGCAGAGCAAATGTGGCCGGCTTCCTCGTCAGTTCAGATTGTAAATCACATTTTGGCTAAGCTACTATAAAATATTGCTTAACTCACGTCCTTTGTGTGATTGTAAAATGATTCACCATTCAAAAACATTCATATGGTTGTTGAGGCTGTCCAGATTTATATTGTTCACAAAATGCTTCCATTTGACATTGATGGCATGATAACATTATGCGAATGTTGAAGCTCCTGAATGCAGTTTGGAGTGTTATTGCTTCTTCTCCCTTTGGAATAGAAATTTGAGTGGTCACCAACTTGTGATTTTAAAGCCTACTATTTAAGTGCTTCACAGGATGGAATTGTTGTTAAGGAGATATCGCAAGGAAGAGGTTGAACAATGGAGGCTAAACAAAACCAAGCCTTGTAACCCAATCAATTGAGGAAAAGTATGCTCAGATTTGAAAATTGGAGGCCTAGATTTGAAAATGTTGAGACTCTGAGATGGGGGATTTGATTTTTCTGAGAGCCTATTGGCTTTGGTCCATGATCAGTAGGAATCACCTTTGTAGATCAGAGCAAATTATACAAATGAATTTTGACCAAGCAGGAACTGGGGATCAAAGTTCGCGGTAGTTGTGGCCTCTCAGAAGAATCCATGACTTCATTGTTGATGTGATCCTGATGCAGTTTGGAGAATGAGTGCTTATTTTCCCTTTTGGTACGAAATTTGAGTAGTCACCCAACTTGTGACTTCAAATCCCCCTATTCGAAGAGCTTCAAAGGATAAAATTGTTGTTATGCAGATCTCACAAGGAAGGTTGAACAATGGAAGCTAAACCAAACCAAGCCTTGTGACCCAACAATTGAGGAAAAGTGTGCCCAGATTTAAAAATTGGAGGCTCAGAATTGAAAATGTTAAGATTGAGATGGGGGATTTGATTTTTCTGAAAGCCTATTGGCTTTGGGTGATGATCAGTGGAAAATTCCTTTGCAGATTAGAGCAAATGATACAAATGAAAACATGTTGGTGATTTGGTCAGATTGATATTTCTCATGCTTTGATTACTGTTTCCATCTCATTTTTGCTGTTACCACTGTCATCTAATCTGATGCCAGCTATTTGTCTGTCTTCCTATGCCCTTTTTGGTTCCATCAAACACAGAATAAATGACAAGGTTTCAAAATCCCCTGATAGTATGTGTGTGTATGTGAGGAGGTTTGATTGAATTTGGTACACTTTTTAGGTCTTTTCTATTTGTTCAGTAATGTTACTGAACAAATATGTTTAATTGATCATGTCAATTGCATCAATATGTTTATAAACTCCTGTGATAGAGAGTGTGTGTGTGTGAGAGAGAGAGAGGTTTTAGTGATTTTGGTACTACTGATGTAAGACAGGATTTTAGAAGTTTCTATATTTTAAATATTTTTGATATAGTATTTTATTACGAAGCTTATAATTTTAGTATAGAGTATTCCATAATTATTAGGTTTTTAAATTTGGTTTGATTTTATTTTCCTAATTTTAGGTTATTTGCTTTGCAAGAATTAAACTAGTTGATTGTTTTCTAATTTTTAGATTTTTTGGTGTCCAAAATTACTTGAACACCAAGTCTTAGGTTATTGTAAATACATATGTAAGTCTTGAGCAAAATTACAGCTTTTGATCAATAAGTTTTTCTCTTCCTTGTGGATTTAAGGTTTCATATTTCTTATGAATTCAAGACCCCCTTCATCTACTAGAACGATATCTAATTCTCGTGTGTATTCCATTGGGTCATTCTCTTGGGTATTTTTGGATTTGCTCAATAATGTTATCTAATGATCATTTCAATTGTATTGATATGTTTATAAACTGATGGGTGTTAACTTATTGGCTGTTCGCCAGTGCATTTTGCATGCAAGAATATATGGATTTTTCCATCAGAAGCACCAAATGAACAATGTGATTGTGTTGTATGAGAAAATCTGATGGAAAGATAACTTTGAGGAATTTGTCTGGCTCTAGATACATGCTCCAGTCTAGCTGATTATGGACTTGATCGTCATTGTCATCATCCTTCTCAACTTGAATAGATTTTTTGAATTCTATTATACTAGAACAGTAAAACTACTTCTGAACTTTAGAAACATTGTGTTTGTGCTACCTGTACGTTGTTATGTGGCCTTGGGTAGAACTCAATCCCAAAAGCTACCTGTTGAAGTGAGGGTGTCCTCACGCTTATCTATTTAACATTACTGTTGGTTGGTTTGGGAATTGGCTTTTTTAGTGGCTTTTTGACCTTTTACGAAAAAAGTAGAGAATGGGTTGACTTTTTGTAGTGGCTTTTTGGCTAAAACTCTAGCTTCCCAAACAAGGCCAAGCAATGTGGGACTTTGCTTCATAGTTTCCTGTTCCTATTATTGAAGGTTTGAGAGGTTTTCATATCTTGTCTTACAGGCTTTCTACATTACTTAAGAGCAGTAGGAAGGATATAGGGAGGACAGGGGAGGGGGCACCCCGTTTTTCCACTAGAAAAGGATTGTGGATCTCTGTCATAAAGTTTTGATCTGTCATCACCACCATTACCAAATCCATATATGAAGAGAGAACATTCTTTCAATTTTTATTTGTTACTTTTGCGTATGCTAATTGGTCTTATACTCGAACTCAATCCCATCTTTGGGGAAAAAAAAATTATGCACTTTGGAACTTATACCTCAATGAAAATGATTTGCGCAGTTGATATGCTCTATTACAAACCCTACAAATCATTATTGGAATTCAGGGATTGGGATTCTAGTGTGAACAGACCTGAGCCCTGGATACTGTGACTTTTGGCTATGAGCCAAATGGGCACATTTAGTGGTGTTGTGCTGTTATCCTGATATTTGGATATCATATTCTCATTACTTTACAAGTTCATGGTAAAATTCTTTTGAAGAAGTCCATTTTTTGAATCTGCTCAGCAGATGTGTAGTCCTTTCACAAGCCATTGAGGGGCTAATAGTTTTCAATTATGATTAGTGTTGAAAATAAGGTGGTGATGAGAATTTATATTTATTTATTTATTTTTATGTAAAAAAATAGCATTAACTTAAAGAAGTTAACATTTCTGAAATTTTGTGGTGTCTGGAACTGAGGTCTCTAGATTTGATAAATAATGGCAATCTGCAGACTTTTATCCCTGTTTTGAAAGTTAAAGATGAAATGGATGTTACATTGATTCAGGTTCCAACTTACAGTATTGTTCATGAGTTGGTAAGCATGTATCTAAAATTCTCGGATAGTGTGTTAGGAAAGAAGTGAAGTCATTAACTGAGAGTAATGTTTTTTAGAAGAAAAATGGTTTTGACTTCTTTCAGATCATCCACTTCTTGTTTTAGATATTGTGCTATGGATGTGTTTGAATGCCAGAAGAAAAAAACGAGATGGTAACAATCATGTTTTGAATTTTTGTGGTATTAGTTTAGCTGCATCTTCTTCAAAGAACCGCCAGGTTTACTTTTCCTGTTAAAAGCTTTCATGAAAAACCGTATGCTGCTTCCTTTTTGTAGCCAATTGGATTTCAGAATGTCATTGTTTGTTATCTATCATTCTATGGGCTGACCTCAATGTTTGTTAGTGCAATTTTTTTTTTGTTTGTTTGTTTTATTGGTAAAGCTGCAGTGGCGAGGGGGCCAGAAAAAGGAAGTTGAACCTCTTAACTAACAGGTTGGGAGTGGCATGTGGATGTGGCTGGCACAAGATGAACTAATTTTAGGTGAAAATATGAAATGATGCTATATACCAAACTTCTTTGTATAGTTTTAGGAGAAAATATGTTGTTCACTATCTATGAAATATGAAGTGCCTCACTGAATTGCCAGTTCATCATACGGTGATTTATTTATTTATTTTTTCCTTTTTTGTACAATTGGTAGGAAATAGGGGTAGGAAAAGCTATGTTGTGCAATAGTGTATATGATTGGAACTCAGACAACACGGTAGGGAAGTGTATGAAATTTGAAAGCCAAAATCTGCTTGCATTAGTGCTGCTGATTGGTATAACTAGTTGGTGGTTGTGTGAATGTTTGTTTAGATACTCCTGTCCTGTTTGACAATTGATATTTTTAGACATGAATACGACATGGGTGTGTAGTGGGATGGGATGGGACCATCACATACCACTACACGCAATCAAGCACCGCTGCTGCCCAAATCCACTAATCAAAATCCACCATGACCACAACTCCCACCTCAAACTTACCGCTATCAATGAAACCCATCACTACTAGAAAATTGACTTTTTGCACCTATTTTTTTGCGACCGTCTGTTTGACTGTGGCAAAAAATATATTTATGACAGCTTTATTAGACACAAGTAATAAATAGTGGTAAAAGGTCCAATTTATCAGTGAGCTTTATATTTGCCCAATTTATATTTGTTTCTCCTATTTTCTTTTATTTATATATGCCCTAGCCAGGCTCGGTCAAACTCTCGACATCGCGCTTTATCTCGCTCACCCGTCGTCGTCTAAAGAACACTGGTATGAATCTCTCTCTCTCTCAATCTCAACCCTACTCTTTCATTCCAAGGGTTCCAATCAACAGATTCAACACAAATCCCTTGAACATCTATCTATGTAATCTCTAGCTTGTCGATCATCAATCAGTTTGAAGATACAGATCTAGATTTGGCCTCAAATTCCAGGTTTTAGGTAATTCTCAAAAACTCGTCTCTTTTTACTTTAGAACTATTCTTGATAAATCTCAAGAACAATAATCAATTCAACTCTAAATTTTTTTTAGATCTACAGATCTTAGTGAAGCTCTGCAATTATGCTAATTTATATGCAGCTTATTGAAATCATAGGTAGTTTTATAAATTAAATAAATAATAAAAACGGAGTTACGTTGACAAAATCTGGCTTGCATAATTTTTATTTTTGTATCATACATAAGCTTTATAGGTGCTATAAAAATTTTAATATCAAGTTTAAGCTGTTTATATTTTTTTAATGCAATAGCGTTATATGCAATTTTACGTGTTTCATAGTTGAAATTGGACTTTAGTATGGTTATGTTTTCTAACTTATCATTACTTTCTATTTGTATTGATGCGGATATGGATACATGCACTAAAAAGCAAGCATGGTATTGCTTTAATATCACTATTTTAAGAAAAATATTTATTGTATTTATCCCAAAAATGCTAGAATTATGTAAAAAAATAATAATAATAATAATTATTACAATCTTAATTATATATAGTTTAGTTTCGTGACCTAGAGTATTTGATACTTCTCAAAAGTAAAAAGGGCGTACCCAGTGCACGAAGCTCCCGCTTAAGCGAGGTTTGGGAAAGAGTTAATGTACGCAGCCTTACCCCTACAGGTGGAGAGGCTGTTTCCGTGGCTCGAACCCGTGATCACCAGGTCACCAAGGGGTAGCTTTACCACTATGCCAGGTCCGATCTTCTGATATTTCTCAAAAGTAAATAAAATTAATTTCAAATTATGAATGAGTTTAGAAAGAATTTGATACGGATCTACGAGTATCCAAGGAGTGTCATTATTTGATGCAGATACGATTTCCTTTTAGAAGTATGTGCGTTTAGTATCCAAATTCAAATTGGTTCTTGGTCTTGGTAAGAGAAATCCAGTTTAGGCCAAAAAATACGGGTTTTGTCGAATTTGCATATGTTTGGGGCAATGCTTTGTGTTTTGTTTTATTTATTTTTTTTGAATTATTAGAATGACAATGGAGAATCGAAGTCTGCTGAATCTGGCAAATCGTATTCTGAGGTCCATGATAAAGCTACACAAGAAGTGAGCTCTTAGGTACGGCTTTACGGCTTTTCATGGGGTGTGTGAATTTGTATTCTCAATTATAGCATGAAATCATCTACTACCTCATTGTAAAATGGCATTGGATCATTTTATTCAATCATTTTGCCTAACAATGGAATATTGCAATGATGCCTAGCAAATTTGGGAGGATTCCGCCTGCCTAAGTGTGTGTGGTTCTTAAATTTTGTTAATTTTGTGAGGGGACACGTATTTCATTCATATTGACTTGTTATGCATTACTAGATAGTTGGTCTCTGTTTTACTCTTCCCTCTAAGAAGTTGACTATGATTTTCTAGTTGAGCCATCTCATTTTTGCTACTTGTATAAGCTGTATAGCCTTGTTAGCTTTGTTTTGTTTAAAATTATTCTCTTTCTTTTTTCTTTTTTCTTTTTCTTTGGAGGCATTATTTGTTTGAAAAGGTTTATCACAATGGAGTTCTGCATATAGGTAAGCAAATTCTCTAGTCTGACAATTATTATTATTATTATTATTATTATTATTATTATTTAATATTTAATATTTTTATTCTAATTTATATTTAGGCTGAAATTCTCCAAATTGATATCGCTCCTTTTTGTATTTCTGTGGCAATAAAAATGGCGCATATTGTATTTCTTTCTCTTGGAAAAACTAAACTAATGATTTAAATATATTAGCAATATAAATGATGAGAGACCCCCTATATGTATTTCTTCTCTCTTTCTTCTATTCCTATATGTATATATGTTTTAGATATTGGAATGTTGCTATGGAAAAAAGCAAAAAATCATGTGGTTAGATGGCATTATAAAATCAGAATTTTTATTTGATTTGCTGCAGCTAAAAGTTTTTAGCTAGTTTTTGAACTTTATATGTTCTGTCCACACTTTAACAAAAAGAAAAAAAAGAAAAAAAAGAAAAAAAAAAGGGAAGTGAGAATGCCGTCTCCTTTTTTATTTTATATTTTTTTTCTTGTCGAGCTTGGTGACATGGAATATGATTAGGAACTTTTATGGGTCGGTGGAATTTGGTGGATAATAAATTTTATAACATTTGTTTGATAAATGAGGTTTCTTGGATCTGAGGTATCCTGAAATGTTGCCACCTCTTGCTTAGCTACCTAACTTCTAGTTTCTGAGGTCTTCATTTTAGTATTCCATGATTGTTCCCCAAGATGTAAGTGAGAATTATATGATGTAATGTTACTCCATTTATGTGATATGAAATTAAATCTCAAAGAATCTAGTAGAATTTAAAAAGAAACCAAAGAATCATTTGTATCTTATCATGTTGAAGGATAACAATTGCCCACTCTTGTATGTACAATAATATGTAGCTATTATGCTGATCAATAACTAACAAAACATCTCTCTATTATGCGGCTGCATTAGGAAAAATATCTTTTTCTTTAGGAAACTTGAATTTTTTGCTAAGTGGTTCGGGTAAAAGCAACTTAAAAAAGAATGAATTCCGATTAAAACTGTGTTTTAGTTCTTGTATGGTTATAGCTATCATCAGTACATGTTGAATCAATCTTCAAATGAAATGAAGTGTTTCTTGATAGTTTTGGAAACAGTCACTTCTAAATTGGAAGAGATGTGATCAGTAGTTCCCTGCCTTGTTGGATTGACATTTGTGGCGTGAGGTTTAATTTCTTTGCCAATGCTGCCTACCACACACTTCCACATGAAAGCATAAAAATTGGTGTCCTAATGTTTTGCTGGAAGTCTATATAATAAGATGAGAATTTGCATATTTGTAATTTGCAAGAGTCAGATAGCCACCAAGAGGCCGAAGATGAGACATTTGCATTTTTTTTTTTTCTTTTTTCCTTTTTTTATGATAGTTGTTTTATGCGATTATCTTCCTCTCACTCTGGTTTGGTTTTCCTTCTCGTTATTGGATATTATTTAGTGTAAACTGTTTTTTTCTCTTCTGTATATCAAAATGGTACCTAAACTGGTTCCAGTAAAGAGGTAGGCTGTTCTCTTTTTCACTATGTGGAAAACATTGAATTTGCAGGATGCAGATTGGATAGAGAGGCTGGCTTTGCAACATGTTAATCTCTGCGCAGGATATAGATTGTTTAAAATCATGGCTCTCCTAAAAGCCTTTTAGCTGATCTCTTCCTAAAGATTGTTCCTCTTATTGATCACATTAGAGGTAACCCTGTTTCTCTTATCTCTTCTAGCATGGAAGAACATTTATAGCCCAATAGTTCTGATATACGCACCTTAAAAAGTAGTGAATTCATTTAGTTTTTATCAGTACCTAAAGACAGGGATCTTACTCTCAAATAGAAGCCTAGCAAAATGTAGTCCTTGTGACAAAAATAAGGGTAATGATAGTATGTGAAAACAATACCATTTTATTTTGGATAAATTACAATTACTCCCCCTGAGGTTTGATTAAAATACGAATTGCCCCTTGTGGTTTTGAAAATCACATTCCATCCTGAGGTTTCTAATTTCATAACAAATCGCTCATTTTATTAATAAATCATAAAGTCAATTAACAATTTTTAATGATGTTAAAAATATGTTTCAATTAATAATTTAGGTAATTTTATTATTGTATAAGAGAATAATTATGAATTTTATTTTTTTAATTAATTCTGTTAAATAAAAAATTCTAATAAGGGGGTATTTGTAATTTTTCAAATCACAGAGGGCAATTTGTATTTTAAGCAAACCTTAGGGGATGTATTTGTAATTTACCCTTTTATATTTTAAAGAAAGCTTCACTGAAAGCATTAACAATTTAAACAATTCCATATGATTTTCTGAGTAGGATTGATGTTGCTTTAAAATTCTACACATTTTAAGATCCTAATGTGATTTGAATTGCTTGGCCCAACTAGAATCGTAAAATCATAAGTTCTAGTACCATGGTTGGTGTTTTAGCAAAATGGAGAAAAAAGAAAAACAATGATATAAGGGATTGAATATATGCTTCCATGGATTTGGGTTTGCTCAAATGGTGCATTATTAAATGTAAAATTTGAATGAATATTGTGCCTTATTAACAAGAAATGAAAGTCTCATTATTGACATGTTTTATTATAGTTCTGTTAACTGAGTTAGATGGTGAAGTCTAGAAGTGCATTAATTCATGAACTTCAATCAATGCCTATTAAGGTATAATGCATCCTCGATTAGTAAAGTCCCATCTCCTGCTAGAAGCAAGTCACAAAAATAATTTACTTTCTTTTGACGTTGCATTCTCTAAATGTTATGCCCTCTGTCCTTTAATCTGTTGCTATATATTTTGTTGATAGAGAATTTTTTCCAGGGTATACTTTGAATTTACACAAGTATGACTACTATGGGCAGTCCTAAGAATGACGGATCCATTAGAGTCAAAATGTGGTAGTAACTTTTCTATGTGGCATAGATAACTTAGCTAACAAAAGAGTCTCTCTCACTTTAGCATGCAAGAGTACGGCACCAATAAAGGAGTGAGGAACGTGGTCAAGGAAAAAGCGAAGAAGCAATTCAGAATATGAAGAATAATAAGAGTAATAATAATGAAGAAGTTCCAAAGCAGAAAGAGTGTCACATAGTTTCATGCTCTCAGGAGGTCACTTCCTTCTCCTTTACTTCCTCTGTTTTGTTCTCTTAATTGCTTGACTGGTCGGTTTGTCATGCATGGATTACTTGACTTGCAGGAGGATGATATACTTTCCAAGCAAATTTGTATTCATGGAACCGAAAAGTATAGATTTTCTAATCAATTTTCATTTTTGTTGTATTGATGTGATTAGAGGTCAATATTGATGAATGAAATTGATGATTTTTATTAGAATGTATGTTTGCAGTTCGCCTATCATTGCATCAAAATTCAAGGATAAAACAATCAAACAATGCCGAAGAAGGTTTAAACATAGCTTTACCTATGGTCTTAATGCAAGTTATAAACTTAATAGTCCCATATATGAAAGGCATATTATGTAAGTCTGGTTACATGAGTTTGTAGAGGCACGTGCTTGTATCATGGCTTATGAAAGGCATATTATGTAAATTTGGTTACATTATCTAGATTTTTAAACAATTTTGTTAAGTGCTTGTGCTTGTAAGAAATGATGTACGATGTTTATAATAAGAAGTTATTTGCGGCACCAAAAAATTCGTTTGTTAAAGCTATTATTGTATTATTTATAAATGTCATTGAAAACTATTTGCGACAGTAATAAGATGGTTGTCAAAAAACTTGTTAGTATTTTTTCTTTATTTTTTTGCGACGGCAAAATAGTGGCTAACATAAGTAGTTTAGGTGGTCGCAAATAATTTGTGACTATTGTTTTGCCGTCACAAAAGTATTTGCCACTCCCACATTCATGTCCTCCATTTGCGGTCGCATGGGCTGTAGTAAAAGGTTTTTTGTGATTGTATTTTTATTATTTGCGACGGCCTGTGACGGTCGCAAAAAGTATTTTTTTTTAGTAGTGATGGTTCTTTCTATTGTATAGGGCATTGCCAATCAAAACCACCTTAAAGCCCTAACTTTCTCATAACTGGCTTTGCCATTGCAGGCCATGCCCTAGGCTTGCCATGACCTTTGTCAATGACTCAACTTTTTTAGTTACCAAGTTCTTTTTACCCCCATTCAACAAAACACTCCCTTGTTGAGAACAAGCACCACCAGTGCCATAAAACCATTAGTAGCATAGCAACCAAACAGCCACTTGTTCACTATCGTTATCACCAAGAATTGTTTTGTTACTATACCATCACAAGCTAGAGAGAGAGAGACTTTGCAATTGGCCCTCTATACGAAATAGAATGAAAGGGGAAGCGGGGTTATTGATGCGTTGTGCGTTAATGTGAGGCTCATGACGGGTTTATTTTTATGATTTAAATTGTTTATTTTGTAAGATTTATTAAGTATTTCATGTAAGTCAAAAATTATATTGATTGGATATCCATAACCATGTGATCGAATCACATTTATCATAAAAAATAATAATCTATTTTTCTTCTAAGAAATAATATTAAAAAGTTGTAATTTGATCACAAGGTTATTAATATCGAATCAATATAATTTTTTTGTATGTATAAAGTATTCGATGAGTCCTATAAAATTAACTGTTCATATCATAAAAATAGGCCCTTAATAAACCTCACGTCAAGACAAAACAGTTACCATTATGGCGAAGCAAAGCAGTAACCTCATATCTAGATGTGAAAGGGAGTGGTGGTGTAAAATGATGAGGTGGTGATATGGAAAATTTTGGAATTTTAAGTTAAAAAGATGAATTAATTGTTACTATATGTATTGCGCTAAGTAAGCAAAGATAAAGAGAGCTTGAGAGAAAATTGTTAGGTATTTCTAGAGTATTATATGTTTATATTTTTTTATCAATTATTATTTATTATGTCTTCTCATATTTTTCAATTATTCAACACAAAATTATAATATCCCACCTTCTTCACCAACTAAAATATTATAGAGTATTACGTGGTTGCAGTGTCCAATAATCACTCGACTTTGAGAGAGATGACTTTGGGCTGTTAATGGTTATTGGGTTAATGGGAGTCAAATTGGTTGACTAATCTCCAATGGTTCTACTATGGTCAGATTGGGGGAAAAAAGTAAGTTATCTTTTATGGCAATGTTTTGTTTGGCTTGTCGAAAGGATGATATTATTTTATGAGGACGAAATTTCACTATGTTTGCTATTTTTTTTGGAATGGAAAAATTTTAAAACGAGAGCTAAAATTACAAATTTGATGCCAATTGTGAAAATTGAGTACTCATTTTCAAATTTATGCTTCAAGTTTTCAAATTAAGAGCTCCAAATGACAAAATTTAAAAATTCTTTATTTTCAAATAGAGAAATTTCATTATTAATCAAATATAACTTAACATAACAAAGATAGTAAAATTTCACTGCCCAAATAGTGAAATTTCACTATTTTCAAGCTTTGAAAATTTCAATTAAAGACTAGAAATTCCAAAATTTAAAAAGAAAGCACAAAATGAAATCAACACCATTTATTTTCCAATTAGATAGGATTTTGCTTTCACTTTTCGATGAAAACAAAAACAAAAACAAAATTGGGAAAGAATTCAAATTATTGAGTATTTGAGTGGATTGGATCTAACAATGTGATCATGCATCTGTTGGAACAATCTTCTGTGTAAGTAAAATAAAATAAAACTTACAGAATTTATTTTGTAGAACCGAATAAATAATTAAAGACCAAGTCGAGTGTGTGACACTCTATCCTTAAGACAGATTCACCCCGCTACGGTGCTTACGGTTATGTGGCGTCTATCTCCCAAGATACAATGATCTTCACAAATTTGTAGTAGTACTTCAAACAAATTTGTCCGGCGAACTAGAACCTTGTGTTCTATAACTCTCTGAAATTTATTCTAAATCTAATATGAAGAATAAAGAACGCAAGAGAGCAAAATGAAGGCAAGAAAAATAAATTTTCGGAATCAATCAAAATTGGAATGGGGCTGCCTTTATATAGGCTTTGTTGGCACCTATTCAATTTGAATAGAAAAGGTATGAAGAAGGGACATAACCCTTCCTTTAAAATAAAGAGACACCATGAAAAGTTTGCACTCTTTCATTCAAATGGAGGTTTGACTCTTCCTTTAAAACAAAAAGACACGATGAAAGGTTACACCATTTCATTCAAAATGGAGTCTATTTCAATTCACAACTACCTCTTTATAAATTTTCCAACAATCCCCCACATGAATGAAATTGACAGAGAGAAAATACAACAACATGATGTAACAGAGAGTGCTGAAATTAGAAATATTCTGCAAAGGATAGGTAGCTTTTGGCTTTGAACCTTCCCTTGTGAGACACTATCGGATTTACTAGCTAACCAGTGAACATGATGTTTTGAATTGTTCAGCTGTTTGTGTAAATCAATACAATAGAACTCACACAGTATATCCCCAAACACAGCTTAGTTCTCACTATTGTGTTCATTTTGGCCCTGAACAACCTGGTCTTTCATGAGTGCTCTAGAGAATTGTAGCCCTTCACAAATCTCATAGAACCGGCTCAGTTCACACTCACATAGGTGATTCTTATGAAGAGTATCCTGCCATACTCCACTAGGTTTACCTAGATATAAGAATCATTAAAATTTTACTTAACCTCAAACGCTGCAGTCATCACTATTTCATCAAAGAAATTGGGGTAGGAGTTAGACTCCCCAGTGATCCTTCTGAGTCATTCACAACTTGGTTGTCCCTTTGAACCTAGATCTTGGGATCTCCAGTCAACTAAGTTGGGTTGCCGTTGTGGTAACTCTTATTTAATAGGCTTAAGTCCCATTCCTCTCGATGAATTCTTAACTAACTCTCTTGCTAACCCTTTGATTAGTGGATCCGCTATGTTGTCTTTAGACTTAACATATTCTATGGAAATAATTCCATTAGAGAGTAGTTGTCTTACGGTGTTATGTCGACGACGAATGTGTCGTGACTTACCGTTATACATATGACTCTGTGCTCTACCTATAACTGATTGACTATTGCAATGTATGCATATAGCAGGCACCGGTTTTGGCCACATTGGAATATCTTCAAAGAAGTGGCGAAGCCATTTTGCCTCTTCCCCTGCTTTGTCTAAGGCTATGAATTCTGATTCCATAGTAGACCTAGCAATACAAGTCTGTTTGGAAGATTTCCAAGATACAGTTGCTCCACCAAGAGTAAAGACATACCCACTGGTGAACTTTGAGTCTTTAGTATCCGATATCCAATTTGCATCACAGTATCTTTCAAGTACTGCTGGATATCTTGTATAATTAAGCCCGATGTTACAAGTAAATCGGAGATATCTCATAACCCTTATAATTGCTTTCCAGTATTCTACTCTTGGATTACTCGTATATCTACTGAATTTACTTACTGCATAAGCTATATCTGGGCGAGTGCAGTTCATCAAGTACATTAAGCTTCTAATACTTTGGGCATACTCTAATTGAGAAATACTTTCTTGTACATTCTTAGAAAAATACAAATTAACATCTACAGGTGTTCTAGCCAAATGATCATCATCTTTGTTGAATTTGTCAAGTATTTTCTCAATGTAATGAGATTGTGACAAAGCGTATCCTTTTGATATTTTGGTAATTTTCATACCAAGAATTACATCAGTAATGCCCATGTCCTTCATGTCAAAATGTTTATTCAACATTTTCTTGATAGTTTTAATCATGTCATTATTACTACCAATGATGAGCATATCATCTACATAAAGACATACAATGACATAACCTTTATCTGTGTTTTTAATATAAACACATTTGTCACACTCATTAATTTTAAATCCATTTGATATCATTGCCTTGTCAAATTTCTCATACCATTGCTTTGGCGCTTGTTTTAAACCATATAATGATTTAACCAATTTACACACTTTCTTTTCTTTCCCTGGAACAGAAAACCCTTCTGGTTGTTCCATGTAAATTTCTTCCTCTAACTCACCATTTAAGAAAGCGGTTTTAACATCCATTTGATGAATTTCTAGATGGTATAGAGATGCAATGACAATTAGCATTTTAATGGATGTTATTATAGTAACCGGTGAGTATGTGTCAAAGTAATCAAGACTTTCTTTTTGTCTAAAACCTTTGACCACAAGTCTTGCCTTGTATTTGTCAATTGATCCATCTGCTTTCATTTTCCTTTTGAAAATCCACTTGTACCCAAGAGGTTTACAACCTGGTGGCAAGTGCACTAATTCCCAAGTGTGATTTTGCAAGATGGATTCAACTTCATTGTTGACAGCTTCTTTCCATAAAGGAGCTTCAGGACTGGACATAGCCTCTTTAAAAGTTAAAGGCTCATTTTCTAACAAATATATTAGAAAATCTGGACCAAAAGATTTTGAGGTTCTAGCACGTTTACTACGCCTAAGTTCCTCTTCCTCATTTTGATCTAACTCTTATTCTTGATCATGCTCTTGATCCTGACTAGTAATAGCATTATGAGATCTTTTATTGTTACTAGTCTCTTGTCCAGTCTTATTTGGAAATACATATTCAAAGAAAGATGCATTCCGAGATTCAATAATAGTATTTACATACATTTCGGAATGTTCTGATTTATGAATCAAAAATCGATATGCACTACTATTCTTGGCATAACCAATGAAAATGCAATCAATGGTCTTAGGACCTATCTTAGTCTTTTTAGGACTAGAAATAGCCACTTTAGCCAAACACCCCCACACTTTTAAGTATTTGTAGGATGGTACACTTCCATGCTACAATTTATAAAGTATTTGATTCACTTTCTTTCGGGATACTTTATTAAGTATATAATTAGCAGAAAGTATTGCTTCCCCCCACAAGTTCTGAGGTAATCCAAAACTTATTAACATGGCATTCATCATTTCTTTTAAAGTCCTATTTTTCTTTTCAGCAATTCCATTTTGCTGAGGTGAGTAAGGAGTAGTAATTTGATGAATTATTCCATGTTCTTTACAAAACTCACCAAAAGGTGATTCATATTCATCACCTCTATCACTTCTAATTTTCTTGATTTTCTTAGCAAGTTGATTTTCAACTTCATTCTTATATTGAATGAAAGTTTCCAAAACTTCATCCTTAGTTCGAATTAAATAAATATAACTATATCTAGTATAGTCATCTATAAAAGTGATAAAATATTTTTTCCCACCTCTAGTTTGAATTGATTTAAAATCACAAATGTCACTATGAATTAATTCAAGTGGTTCCATACTTCCTTCAATTGAATGAAAAGGAGTTTTAGATAATTTTGCCTCAATGCAAATTTCACATTTATGTTTTGAATCAATGTCAAATTTAGATAAACATTCCATATTAATTAATTTACGCAAAGATCCATAATTAACATGTCCTAGTCTACCATGCCATAGATTTGAAGATTCAAACAAGTAAGAAGAAGATGTATTATTATTAATAATTGAGGGTACAACAGTCATTACATTTAACTTGAAAAGGCCATCAGACATGTAACCTTTTCCTACATACATCCCATTCTTAGTAAGTACAAATTTATCACTCTCAAATACTAGCCTAAACCCATTCTTACTCAACAAAGATCCGGAAACAAGATTCTTGCGAATGTCTAGTACATGTAGCACATTGTTGAGAGTGAGTTCCTTTCCTGATGTCATCTTGAGAACAATCTTTCCTTGTCCTTCAACTTTGGAAGTTAAGGAGTTGCCTATAAAAAGTTGTTCACCATTGTCCACTGTAGAATAAGATGTGAACATCTTTTTGTCGGCACAAATATGGCGAGTAGCACCAGTGTCCACCCACCATTCTTTAGGATTTCCGATAAGATTTGCCTCGGAAACAACTGCAGAAAGATTGATGTCATCGACACCATTGGAAATATTGTCCACTTCGGTCATATGGGCTTGAGCAGGCTTCTTGCTTGTTTTCCTTTTGTTTTTGCCTTTGCTACGGCAATCTTTGGCCCGATGTCCCTCTTTGTCACAAATGTAACATTTGCCATTAAACTTGTACTTTTTATTTCCCCCCCCCCTTTAGAGCCTTGTGATCAACTTTCTCCCAAAGACTTCCGTTTTTTGATTTTTGAAGCATGTTCCACCACATTTGCCTTAGACTCCATAGGATACTTACCAGCCCGCTTTTCAGAATTGCGGTTGTCCTCTTCAACCCTCAAACGCACAATTAATTCATCTATAGAAATTTCTTTGCGCTTGTGTTTGAGGTAGTTCTTGAATTCCTTTCAGCTTTTTGGTAATTTTTCAATTAAGGCTGCAACTTGGAAGGATTCACTGAGAGACATGCCTTCTGCGTGAATGTCATACAGAATGAGTTGGAAATCTTGAGCTTGGCTGATCACAGTTTTTGAATCAACCATTACAAAATCCAGAAATCTACCAACCACAAATTTCTTTGAGCCGGCATCTTCCGTTTTGTACTTTTTCTCCAACGATTCTCAAAGTTCCTTTGCTGTCTTGATTAGACTGTAGACGTTGTATAATGTGTTGTCAAGTCCGTTCAAGATATAATTCCGGCAAAGGAAATCGGCATGTTTCTAAGCATTAACCGCAGCAACCATTTGCTGGTCGATTTTATCCTCTTTCAGGATAGGAGCATCTTCAAGGAGGAAACGAGCCAGGTTCAGAGTTGTAAGATAGAACAACATTTTCTGTTGCCATCTTTTAAAGTCAGTTCCTGAGAACTTCTCTGGCTTCTCTCCATGATTTATTAGTACTGTTACCACGGGAGAGGGGGTTGGTGCAATTGCAGCCACCACAGTAATACTTGTTTGGGCATTTGTTTCAGTAGCCATCAATTTTAATTTTATAAAACAAAATTATAATTAGAATTTACACTACACAGAAAATTAAACCAAATGTACATAATTAAATTCTGTAAAAAATAAAAAAACAAGAATGTAACTTTTATTTTCCAATTAATTTGGAAATAAAATAAAATTTTATTCAACCAAATTAATTCCACACAGGAAATTAAATTCTGTAAAATAAAAGAAATAAGAATATAACTTTTATTTTTCAATTAATTTGGAAATAAAATAAAATTTTATTCAACCAAATTAATTCCACACAGGAAATTAAATTCTGTAAAATAAAAGAAATAAGAATATAACTTTTATTTTTCAATTAATTTGGAAATAAAATAAAATTTTATTCAACAAAATTAATTCCACAGAAAATTAATTTCTGTAACACTTCAATAATTAAAATACTAAAACAAAATTTTAAGTAATAAAAACTCAGAAAATAATTTCTAAAACCCAAAATTAATTTCTGAAAAAATTTCACAAAAATATATTCTGAATTGTTAATGACATCAGTATCGTACTACTAGTTGTCAAAGAAAAGAGACAGTATATTACTACTATCTGTCAAATAGCATATAAATACTATTTGTTTTTCCAACCAGAATATTATTTTGTAAATCTACAGAAAATAATTTTCTTAAAAGAAAAAAGAGAAAAGGAAACAAACGAAAAATTCTGTAAACAGAATAATTCGAATCTGTCTTAAGATTGTTGGAACAATCTTCTGTGTAAGTAAAATAAATAGAAACTAATTCAAACAAAATAAAATAAAACTTACGGAATTTATTTTGTAGAACCGAATAAATAATTAAAGACCAAGTCGAATGTGTGACACTCTGTCCTTAAGACAGATTCGCCCCGCTACGGTGTTTACGGTTATGTAGCGTCTATCTCCCAGGATACAATGATCTTCACAAATTTGTAGTAGCACTTCAAACAAATTTGTCCGGCGAACTTAGAACCTTGTGTTCTATAACTCTCTGAAATTTATTTTAAATTTAATATGAAGAATAAAGGACGCAAGAGAGCAAAATGAAGGCAAGAAAAATGAATTTTCGGAATCAATCAAAATTGGAATGAGGCTGCTTTTATATAGGCTTTGTTGGCACCTATTCAATTTGAATAGAAAATGTATGAAAAAGGGGACATAACCCTTCCTTTAAAATAAAGAGACACCATGAAAGGTTTGCATTCTTTCATTCAAATGGAGGTTTGACTCTTCCTTTAAAACAAAAAGACACCATAAAAGGTTACACAATTTCATTCAAAATTGAGTTTATTTCAATTTACAACTACCTCTTTATAAATTTTTCAACATCATCATCATTAAATTCTCCCAAAGCATCACTCACTTCTATCCACATTTATATAAATTTAATAAAGGCACGATGATTGAATTAGAAATTAAATTAAATTTGTGTGTCTGAGATGTTATTGATGCATTTATTTAGTGAATCTTTTTTTTTTTTTTTAATTTTTTAATTTTTTATAATTTTTTTAAATGCATTTGTGATGTGATAGATGATGTTCAAATTTAGACATCACAATATTAGAGTGTATCTAATTAGATAGTTGAAAGGGTAATGTTAAAGATATCAAATTTTCTATTAAATAAATAATCAAATGTCTCATATGAGTTAAGGGTCCACATTTTTTACATCCATATGAGACATTTGATACTTTATTTGATGAAAATTTGAGACTTATAACATTTTTCTAGTTGAAAATGTGTGTTAATACGTATAATATAACAAAAAGTGATAAGAGTGGGGGGTTCAATTTTGTGTGTTAAATATTTGTTAATTTAAAGAGTAAGTATTCCAATAATATAATTAAACTGTGTTAAAAATATGACTCATGTAAAAGTGAAGTCCACTTAGATAGAGTCTCTCTCCAGTTACGTCATGTTTATTTGGGTGGACATGAGCTTGGAATTGGATTAATAATCCAATAAAATTATTAATCCGATATTTGGTTAAACAATTGAAGTACGAATTAATAATCCATCTAGATATAATATTTCATATATGATGGACTATTCAATCCCACAGAGAGGGATGAGATATAAATTGGAGGATTAAGCCAAAGTCTAGACTATTAGTCTATTCTTATAATCCTAACTCAATCCAAACATAGGATATGATACACAATCTAAAGAGATTTGTAGTCTTAGGACTATTAGCCATGAAAATGTTAATCCAACCTAATCCAATCTGTCCAAACAAACATGACTTAGTGTTTGCACTAATTATTGACATGGTCCTATTTGGTAGGGCTTATTTCCAGCTTATTTCAGCTTTTAGCTTAATTTAAGCTATTTTGATGCGTTTGGTTCAGCTTAACAATACAGCTTATAACTTTTTGTAAGTCAAAAATCAACTTATTCTTTGAGTGGGGGAGAAGAAACTTAATTTATAAGTCAAAAATCAATTTATATTCACAATTATAAGTTATAAGTTGTTAAACTATAAATTATAATAACTTTTCCATAACTCTACCAGGCGGGCCAATGGCTTATTAGGGCAGTCGGGCTTTTTAAAGCTACTGTTAGTACCAAATCTTGAACGCAAAGATTCTCAGAGAAGCCGTGAGAAAGATAGGAATCCTCTAATTCCGATCATCCCACGTACCCTCTGCTGACCAATAACTAGAGGCAAAGGGTCCCAGCATAGAGGGCCACTCCTCTTCATTTTTAATGGCTCGAGCAGGACAAGCAATCTCCTCAAGAATGGGCAATCAACAACAAAAATTATTGATATTTGGCTATAATGAGATGGCTAAAAGAGCTTTAGAACGTTTGGTTTGGTTTAGTTTTGAGAATTAATTTTGAATGATAATATTTTAAGAAGCATTTGTAAAATTTGAAATTTTATCTAATTGTATATTTTGAAAATAGTTTGGAAATGATTTGTAAATTTTTTTTTACAGTTAAATAGACAAGTGTGATAAAAAAAATTGTTTGATTAATGTATATAATGTGAGAGAATGAGAGATAAGAAAAAAAAATGATTGATTGATATGTACAAATAAAAAAAGAGAGGAGAGAAAGAACAATTATAAAAAAATAATTTTTCCGAAATTGTAAATCAAACAATTTTTTAAAAAACATTTCATTACAAAAATTGATTTAAAATATAACTAAACACAACCAAACTTTGTTAAGTGATGAGTCAATTGTGAGAGCCTACTAACTGCAAGGAGAGAGAAGGACAACTGCCACATGGCAAGTGGGATACGCTTTGGCTACGTTTGGAATGTCAAGTTTGGAGTTCTTTTTTGTGTGGTTATTTTAATCTAAAAAAAAGTAAAAATAAAATAAAATAAGTTTTTTAATTCAATAAAGTAAAATATTACATCTAACTTATAATTATTATATTTTTTCTCTTACAAAAAAGTTTAAAAGCTAAAATTCCTTCCCAAACGAGACTTTTTAGCCTAATACTAAAATAGTAAAAAAAAACTAAAAAGTCAAAAAGTCAACCCACTTCCTAAACGAACATTTTCACATAATATATATATATATATATAATAGTTTAAAAAGATCTGTGCAATGCATTAACTATTATTACAGTATGTTTAAATTTTATATTTTGATAATTTTTTAAAAATTAGAATATTGTTCTATTAAATTAAATAGAATAAATTATTAAATATATGATAGAATTATATGATATAATATGTATCATTTTTGATTTATTATACACCTAATGATGTATTCCTTCCGAATTTATAAAAAAAAAAAATTATGATGTGTAACTTTTCTCAACAGATAAATACAAAACAAATATTAAGACCATCTCCAATAGTTACTCAAATCTGTCATCAAATTTGAATTTGATGAAAAATAACTCTATTTCTTATTCCAACGGTTTCATCAAATAGGTATCAAATTCAGGATTTCATTTTTTTTTCATCAAACTGAGAACTAATGTGCCTTTCATCAAATTACTGTTTATTACCGTTTGATTTTCACCACTGGATGTCTCCAGGATGACCACCTCAAGGTAAAAATTTGTAAAAAAATTACACTGGCCGGTCAACCCTCCAGTCGACCCCTCAGATGACCACCTCAAGGCAAAAATTTGTGAAAAAATTACACTGACCGATCGACCTCCCAATTGTCTTCTCGGTCGTCCTCTTGAATGACCATCTTAAGGTAAAAATTTGTGAAAATTTACACTGGCCAATCGACCGACCAATGTTCTGATGAAGTTTCAAAAACCTCCGTTGGAGATGCTTTTACTCAAATTTGTGAAAAATTTGAACACCATTGGAGATGCTTTAAGATAATTTTCCCATTTAAAAAAAATACTAAGATAATTAACTGAACTAATAAAGAAACAGAAAAAAATACATATATATATATACAAATGACTAATTTTATTAATACATAAATCATACTCGCAAAACAAATTGCCAATTTTATTAATAAGTAAATTATGAAATAAATTAACAAATTTTAATGATATGAAAAATATTTTCAGTTAACCATTTTGTTTATAAATAAATCATTAAGTCAATTAAGGTTTTTAATGATATGAAAAATATTTTTCAATAAACAATTTTGATAATTTGTTATTGTATAGGAAAATATTTTTTTCCTGAATATTGTGTTAAATTAAAATTCATAACAAATAATAATTGTAAGTTCTAGTATTACTAGACTGATTCATATTTTAAACAAATCTTATGGATGTATTTGTAATTTGTTAAAAAATAAAAGATTTATATTTCCTAATTGACCAAGAATTTTACATAATTACGGAAAAAATCTATTTCAAAATTGACCAAGAATGTTTGCGTAATTATTAAAAAACATTCACTCAACATATAAGTCACTATTAGTAAATTATTCAAAATGAAAAGGTAAAATCGAAAAGAAAAAACGAATCTCAAACAAGGAAGCGATTCTTATATATATATATATATAGATATATTATTCACTTAACATACATTTTAGAGCAATCGCTGATTTTTTAAATTAATAAATATTTAACATATAAAATTAGATTATATTTTTATTACTTTTTATCATACTACACATTTTAAAACATAATTTTGACTAATTCATTGAAGATGCTCTTATTAGTTTAACAACAACAAAATGATGGAAGCAAATTATATTCGTTGAACATCGTCACAAAACGACTTGGAGATGATGCTATTACTGATATAAATTTAAACAGATGTATTTATACATGTCCTTGCGATTTTACAATCATTTTTTAGGAATAAAATTCTCTGGTGAGTTTCTCAATTAGATCATATTATTATAGAGTCTACATCAATGACTCTAATGCAAGACTAAATTATTTATGTCAGTATATTGACTCATATGATATGGTAATATGAATTAGAGATTTGACAGGATTATAATTCTATATTTTTTGCTACAATTAATTGGTAATAAAAGAAGAGTGTTTTCCAAGTATCCTATCTTAATAAGAAAGTGAAATCACTGTTGAATAAGGAAACTAGTCATCTCTCTACTTATAAAAGGACATACATACCACCCATCAAAATAATTCTGAATTCAATGTATTCTAAAGAGGGTGAAGAGAGAAAAACCTTTTCCCACTAATATTGATATTAGGTTTACGTTCAATCAATTATGGATCACTGATCCGGGTATGTTATTTATTTTCCGCATTGTGTTATTATTGTGAAAATAATATTAGTTCACGATTTTAGATTATGAAAGTTATTATATGCATAACACCATAAAATTATTTACATCTACTTGTTCAATGGGTAGGATTCATTGAATATTTCATTCTTATAAAAAATTATATTTATTAGATATTAATAGTTACTTGATCATAACACATTTATGTTAATAATTTATTTTTAAAATTATAGTTACCATTGACATAAATTTAATCTGATTAAGTAACTATCGATATCCAATTAACTAATTTTTTACAAACATAAAAAATTTAACGAACTCTACACATTGAATAGTTTATATCATTGATATGAATTTCATAATGAACGCATAGAATCCAATAATACGCTTAAAATCAGATTGAGGACAAGTTTGTGACTATTTTTTGTGTTTTCGAATCAACATGTTAGTCATCATGTTGATTAATCATGGTTAAAAATCAACAAAAATGATTGGAATTGTTATTGAATTATTTATATAATAATAAAAAAACAAAAACAACAATAAAAAATATAAACGTTGTTGGTGGTCCTATAAAAACAAAGTAGGCGCGTCTCTCCATGTTATAACGAAACGTAGTAGTAATTTGAATTCCCGCTAACAGCTCCATGTCAAGCCTCGCCCTCGCTCCTCTTCAAAATTTTAAAAACATCCCTCCTCCAACCCCCGCCAAACTCAACAACTCTTTCTTAACGGTCCCTTCTTCTTCTCTCTCTCTCTCTGTCTCTCTCTCTCTCTCTCTCTCTGTTTTAGAGTTTAGATTTGATCTATTCCTTCAGATCTGGTGTAACAATGGCGTTGCCTCCGTCTGCATCCAACGAATCTGGATCTGCCAATTTTCCCTATTGCAGAAAGCAGAAATCTCTTGGTCTCTTATGCACCAAGTACTCTCTCTCTCTCTCTCTCTCTCTCTCTATATATATATATATATATATATGGAAAATTGAAACCAAACATAGTGTATAATTTTTTTTTCTTGTTTTTTGATAAAATTGTGGCAGTTTCTTGAGCTTGTACAATCAAGGCAACGTCGAAACAATCGGACTTGACGATGCCGCCACTCGATTAGGTCTTGATCTGATCTATCATCATCTCCATCTCTTTCTAATTTATGTCTATGACTTTGCACTAATTCTATAACTTGTGTGGTTTTGTAGGAGTTGAGAGGCGTCGGATCTACGACATTGTCAATGTACTAGAAAGTGTTGGTGTAAGATCTCTAATTCCCCCTTCTTCTTTTTTTCTGTTTCAGCATCTTGACCTCCACATATCATAATTTATCTTACTCTATTAGGGTTTTGATAATTTTATTCAGGTTCTTGCAAGAAAGGCAAAGAATCGATATTCTTGGAAAGGGTTTGGAGGAGTTCCAAAGACTCTGCAGCAGCTAAGGGTAATTAATTGTTATTATATGTTGATTTGTTACATATCCATGAAGTTTTGATTCTGCAACTTGGGTTTTTGTAATTTTATTTATTTGTTTGCTTTTTTTTTTTTTTCTCTTGATGCTGTGATAGGAAGAGGGTTTGAGGGAGAATTTCAATACATTCAATGGAAATAACTATGTAAAAGTAAGTTAATTAGGGCTTTTAGTTGAACAAATCTTCAGTTCTTAGCAAATTGGATTTGGTGTTTTATTTTTTTTCAGCTATAATTTATTGCAATGCTGATATTTTTATTACTTGTTAGGTTTCAGATGATGATGAGGATGAGAAAATTTCCAATCCAATTACAAGCCAGAATGACAAACCAAACCCTAGTTCTGTTACTAAATCTTCAACAGCATCCAAAACTGGTATAGTGTTAAGAACTAAATGCAATACTTGCATATGCTACTTACTGATCCTTTTGTTTTGTCAATTGGTAATTATACTTGAACAATTGGACAAGTCAACGTTGTTTTGTAATTTTATGTTTTGAGTCTTGGGTCAATTGTTGAACTTACCATGAAGAGATACTTTTGTTGACAGACAATAGGAAGGAAAAATCTTTGGGACTTCTGACACAGAATTTTGTCAAGCTCTTCCTTTGCTCTAATGTATGTAAAAGTTTTAGATTATTGCACTCTATTGTCTATCCTGTTATGCATAAGTATCTATTAGCTTTGGCCTGATTGTTTAAAACCACTTTCTTTAGGTTGATTTGATCTCCCTTGAGGAAGCTGCAAAGATATTGCTTGGGGATGCACATGATCCATCAATGATGAGAAGTAATGATTCTTCACTCGGCTATCTGAATATTTTACTGATTGAAGGAGTATTGATAAACTTTTAGCTAACACTTTCTTCATAAGATAATTCTGCAGCTAAAGTTAGACGGTTATACGATATTGCAAATGTGTTGTCTTCAATGAATTTCATTGAGAAGGTATGGTTACATATGAAATTACTCTCTTAATTTCTCTCAGTTCATTTAAGTTATGTTAAAGTAATCTAATCTGAATCTTTCTTGAATGGCACTCAGACCCATCATCCAGAGACAAGGAAGCCTGCCTTCAGATGGTTGGGAACGAGAGGAAAATCTGATAATGGATCTGCAAATACTTCTGTTCTTAATGAGTCCAAAAAAAGGATATTTGGGACTGAGATCACAAACACCAGTTTTAAAAGGACCAAGGTGGTTTCAACAATTGATGAGAATTCCAACCAGATAACAAAGACGCATTTGCAAATGCTTGTGAAATGTGAGGATTTGGAAAATGAGGTTGATGAGAGCAATTTTGAACAGGATTTAAGACACAGCTCTAAGAATTTCCAATTTGGTCCCTTTGCTCCAGTCACGGTCAGTGTGTCCAAATTTGGCGCTACCCAGAATAGTACGGTGAAACAGGTTCACGATTGGGAAAGTCTAGCCTCTACTTACCGTCCTCAATATCACAACCAAGGTATTGTTCGTGATTCATTGATTCAATATCAGTTGTCAAATTCTGGTAGCTGTAATGTTATTATTTATTGATGTAGTGGTAAAGTCTACATTGTGACCCACCTGAGCTTGAAGTAATAGTAAAAAGGTACACAGAATAATTATAGTTGGTAAAACAGGGGAAAAAAATAAATTGTGACAATCCAATCCAATATGCAGATATTTGCAAGCTTGGAATCCAGAATCCCTTTCTTTGTTTCCAAACAATGTTATTTTTCCATTTTTGTTAATAAAAATTTATAAATTGAAAGACCATATAATTGATAAAGCATTTTTAGTGTTTTTTTTTTTTTTTATTATCGGCAAAAGTCAATTGTTAATTGTTAGATTAGTAGCTAATGAGAGTTAGCCTCTAACCTTGCAAAGCACGGAGTGCTTGAACCTATGACTTTCTCCTTGGGACTAAGCCCTTAAGAGAGTCATGGTAGCCAATTAAGTTAGGCCTAGTTGGCTATAAAGCATTTGGCAATAGAAATTATGATTAACCTTTTCTTTCTGCTGAGTATTTTTTGTTTTCGTTTGGCACTAAAATATACGAACAAATATTTTTTTTTTCTTTCTTTTTTAATATTGTTTCAGCTTTGAGAGATCTCTTTGTTCATTATGTGGAAGCATGGAAATCTTGGTGCTCTGAAGTTGCCGGGAAGAACCCGATACAACTAATCTCCTGATGGGTTCCTCAATTCACCCACAAGTTCCTTTAACTGATAAACTACACAACCAGATGATTGATTCCTTTTTATTTTCTTTCATAATTGGCAAAGAAGAGAATGCATTATCTCTTTGCATTCTATTATTCATTTCTCTCTAATTAATTTAGTTTCTTCATTTGATACACCCTTATGAGTGTCGTAGATGTTCATTGTCACCCTTTATCCATTGTTGTTGATGTTATCTTGAATATAAGTTTATGTTACTCTACAAAGGTCTCTTCTTTTTTATTTTATTTTATTTTGTTTTAATTACAAACTATCAAATAATGTTTTGTAGGTTCTGAGCTTGAGAGAAAGAGAGAGAGAGACAGAATTTTTGCCAAATTTTGGTATTCTGCTATAATTTAGCATGAAAAATAACAGTTCATTAGAAATGAATTTGAAAAGTTGTTGCTAAATTTTAACTTCGACATAGAAGATAACACATGAATTGTAGGTGCTCTAAGAGTATACAAGTGTGAAAAACAAGACTAACTTCCTGGCCCAAGATATGCATTTTCAGGTGATCTCCATGTGATATATAGGATGAGTAGTGCTAGAGAGCTCGAATTGAGCCCCCCCGAATCCCCCTAATTACGAAACGACGTCGTTTCGTCGTTTGAAATTTTTTTTTTTTTTTTTTTTTTTTTTTTTTTTTTTTTTTTTTTCAATCAGAAAATCAGAATCAGACGCAGAAAGAAGGAAGAGAAGAAGAGAGAAGAAGAAAGAAAGAAGAAAAAAGAAGAAGAGAAGGCAGGGGCGGAGGAAGAAGGCAGACGCGGACGCTCGGCCGGAATGCGACGATCGGCGGAGCTCGACGATCGGACGAGCTCGACGATCAGCAGCTCGACCGGAATGCAGGGGCCATTTGTGTGTGTGTGTGTCTCCCTCTTCTCTCTTCTCTCCCTCTCTTTCCCTCTCTCCTCTCCGCTCTCCCTCTCTCTCTCTCTCCCTCTCCCTCATCCCCTGCATTTGAGCTCCAAAAATGGTCGAAAATGGAAGAAGAAAAAAGAAAAAAAAAAAAAAAAAAAACCTAATGCCCAAAACGACGTCGTTTTGGGCATTAGGGGGATTCGGGAGGGCAATGTTTCGAGCTCCCAAACATTATCCTATATAGGATATTATGTAACTTTGTGAAGGCATTCATTTGATGGAAAAACTTCTTTATCTGTAATGTTTAAATACTATTCTAATGTTTTTAGTGGGAAAAAGAGTAGGCATTTGACGACCTTCCAAATCACAAACTCATCTCCTAGAAAGTGTAAAATGCAATTTTAGACAACTCTCTACACATCAATAGAATGTCATCCCAAGGACAATGCATAGATCATCAATGCTTTAACATGAAAATTGCAGTCATAAAGAGTTGGAATAAAATTACTTGCCAGTTTGATTGGATGTACTACTCATGTAGACTGTCATTTGAGTCCAAAAGCCGAGCATTTCAAAGATATTCTATATAGTATGGACTCAAAAGAGTCACGTGATTGCCCAAATTGTATAAGAGAAATAGAAATACAAAACTTTGAGGTTTGATTACCGAGTAGTCTTGATTCAATCTTGCAAATCAAAATAAATATTCACTGTTAAATGAATTATATCGGTGTGAAAAGTTGAAAAATGTTCATTTCATCAAATCAAAATTGGTAAAACTAATTCCAAGAGTGAAATATATAGCTCATGGAGAAAATGAATTTATTTATATTCATCATTACTTTCTAATGTTTATAACAGAGATGTTACAGTGCATAATTCAAAACTGAAATACCCAACCCCATCCAAGATGTCCACAACCCAATTATGTCTCGATTCAGTATTAGTGACAAATCTTGATTTTGTCACTTTGGAGCAAGACTCATTAAGATGTCTTGTATTTTCAAAATGTCACTACACAATATTCTAGCGAAAAAATTATGTACAGATTTTACCATTCTTTTTCTTCTTCTTCTTCTTCTTCCCTTTTTTTTTTCTTTTTTTTTTGGGTATATTGGAAGTAGGAAGAGAGTCTTATTTTTGATAAAACTTAAATCATTGACCTCCTTATAAGAAAATACTTCATCTTTCTTTTGTATGCGATGGTTTCAGATTTCTTATATTTTTTTGTAAAATTAAAAAAGCTCATTCTAGAGCTTGATTTCTGGGAGTTGAACAGAGTTTTATTTTCTCCTTTATTTTTGTTTGCATGCAAACGTATGTCCCCAAAATCATACTTGTAATTTATTTGTGGGCAATGGTTGAGGGCCACAAAAAGTGTGGCTCAAATGGCTCGAATTTGCCAAAACGATGTCGTTTTGGCAAGTTTTGAGCCCAAAACGACGTCGTTTTGACAAATTTGAGCCATTTGAGCTACACTTTTTTGTGGCCCTCAAATATTTTTCTTTATTTGTTTGCAAACCATTGGTATTTTAGTATATTAAAATACAAATCAATTTAGTTTTAATTCTAAAAGAACTTAGATAGAAAAATGTTTGAGGGCTCGAAAGGCGTGGCTCGAAATTGGCTAGAAACTCAAAACGACGTCGTTTTGAGTTTCGTTTTTTTTTTTTTTTTTCTTCTTCTTCCTTTTCTTGACCCACGCCTCATTCCTCTCGCCTCTCTGGATCTGGACTCATCCCTCTCGCCTCTTGGTATCTCTTCAGTGGAGACTGAGTGCATCTGGACTCATCCCTCTCGTTTGTTGAAGCAGTACGAAGGACGACTGAGGTAAACCCCCAAATCGAGCCATGTTAGGGTTTAGTCGTAGAAATTAGTCAATTTTTTTATAGAAATTAGCCATGTTAGGGTTTAGTAGAAATTAGGGTTTATAATAATGTTTGGAGGACTGAGGACGACTAATATTTTGTAGAAATTAGTCGAGGATGTTAGGTGTTTTGCATTTCATCTCTTTATTGAAATCATAATATGTTGGTTTGTATTGAAATTTTTTGTATAATAATGGTTGGCTTTCTCATCTTTGTATTGAAAACATAATATGTTGGTTGCATTTTGAACCCACTTTAAATGAAATCTTTTGTTGTCTGAAATTTGTTGTTGGTTGGCTTTGTGGTACTCTGTTGTCTGAAATTCAATGGCCTTCAATGGGATGAAGGCCTGGGAGGAAGAAAAAAAAGCAGTATTGTAGAACACCTAACATCCTGTTCTACTCTGTTCAGGTTGGCTTTGTATAATACAGGTTGGCTTTGTGCTACTCTGTTCTCTGTTATCCTCAGCTGTTCAGATTGATAATAATGGCTCTGTTAGTAAAAAAAGCAATCATGTTTTGTTGAACAAGTAGGAATTTGTTAGCATTAGTTACAATATCCCCTGTTAGATCATACCTGAGAATCTGTCAAACTGAAGCAAAATCTGTTACAATGTTGAATGCTATGCTGCGGTAAACATTTTAGTTTAAACATTTTAGTTTAAACTGGTCAACATTTTAGTTTAACTAGTTTAAAATGTTTAAAATGGATTCTGCTTCTAAAATGTTTAAACTAAAATGTTCACAGATTCTGATTCTAACAGATTCAGTTTAAACATTCTAACAGATTTAGATTCAGTTTAAACACATTCTGTTACACTATGTCATTATGCTATGCTCAATGACATAGTTTATTCATCTTTCAGCCTAGGTGAGAACATACCTGAAGCAGAATTGTATGTGAAGTCCTTAGATCTGTTTGTCAATGTTATAGACCAATAGTGACTGCAATAGAAGAGAGTAATAGAATAAGGGACATACATTGTAAGAATTGTAAGTGTGAACATTGATATTATACACCAAAAGTGACTGCAATAGAAGAGAGTAACAAACATTGTAAGTGTGAACATTGATAGTATGCATTCACTTTGTTATCAACATTGAACATTCGTAAGGATTCAACGTTCATAAGAATCAACATTCATTAGAATTTAAAGTGGCTTTGTTATGAAGATTGAGGTAGTTGAATGTATTGGTATTTTTTATGCAGATTAAAAAATGGCTTCATCTTCTACTAATGGAATGAGAATAAGATTGAGGCCAAGATTCTGTTATTGTGGAAGAATAGCATCCATGCACATTGTACGAACGAATGAAAATGGAAATGAGGGACATGTGTTTTTTGTTTGCCCAGACAAATATGTAAGTATCTGTAATATAAATTAATGTTTCACTTGTTACAAATTTCATTTGTCTGATTTCATTAACCGATTCTTTTGCATTGTAGATTGTGAACGAACACTGCAATTTCTTCGCCTTCGCAGATGATGATGACAACGATATTGCCTCCACAGATATAAGAACTGAAGAAATTAATGAGCTAGGGAGAAGGGTTGGTGAGCATGGTAGAAGGCTCGCAAAGATGGAGAAGATTTTGAAGGCAATGACTTATGTCATTGTATTTTGTGTATTTTTTTACCTTATCATGTAAATGAATGTAATGGACATATTTTGGGAAGTGTTTGAATGGATGTAATGGACATATGTGAATGACCTATTCTATTATGTAATGGACATATTTTGTAATGGACGTATTTTGTGATGGACCTATTTTGTAATGGACGTATTCTATTATGTAATTTCAATGGATCTGTTTTATTATGGATTGAACAACCATAATAGATTGAATGGATGAATTTACTGTTTGAACAACCATAACTTGGACGATTTTATGATGAATCTGTTTCAATGGATGTAGAGCATAACAGATTGAGCATGACAGATTAAACATTCAGGCAGATGCACAGATTGAGCATTCATGTGAACTGAATGGATCTGTTAAAAATATGGACCACAACAGATTGACTATTCAGGCAGATTCACAGAATGGATCTGTTTGCATGGAGCATTCAATCATACAAAATATGGAGCATTGTTGCATTCAGATTCAAGCCTTGAAGCATTCAAAACCTGTTATGCTCACAGATACATTCAAAACCTGTTTTGCTCACAAACATACAGATTCAAGCCTTGATTCAAACCTGTTATGCTCAAAACATACATTCAAAACCTGTTATGCTCACTGACATACACATTCAAAACATACAGATTCAAAACTTGTTATATAGATTCAAAACCTTCAAGCATTCAAAACATACATTCAAAACCTGTTCTGCAGATTCATAGATTCAACATACAGACAGATTCAACAGATTCAAAACATTCAACATATACACAGAGTCAGCAGATTCATAGATTCAACATACAGATTCTGTAGGTTCAACATTCAGATTCTGTGATGCTTCATTCAAAACAGATTCAGCAAATACAAATTCAACATAAAATACATTCAAAACCTGGTATATTACCATAAAATATAACCTGTGGCTATCAGATTTATACATTTCAGCATGACAGATATACATTCAAAATCTGGCCCATTCAACATCCATTTGCCATCATTGAACATAAAATATATGACCATTACAGTAAAAGGACACATCTCCAAATAGATGATTTACAACAACATATTTGTAGTTCTCAGTGAGCATTTTTTACAACAGTCACTCATCTTCAAGTAATGCACCAGCAATCAGATTCAGCATTCTGCATCTTCTTCATCACGAAGCAAAGCCAGCAGCTCCTCTTCCTGAAAAAAATGGCATCTTTATTTAAATACTTTAACATCTCCATTACATCCCAACCTCCACCTATCAAAACATCTAATATATAGAACTTGGCCAAGTCAATGCATATAGCTCCCAATTAAAAGCAGTGATAAAAAATTACCATGAAAGCGATTGTCGAACTTTCAGTATGAGATGTGCCTCCAATATTGTCCACCGTTTGCATTTGACTAAACTGTGTCTATTCAATAAATAAGTACACTTTACAAATATTGTCCATTCAACATATATAGTAATTAAAATAGTAAGAACCAATATTTTAGTTTAAACATTGACCACATACCGGTACATACATACTCTGTTGTGTGCCATCCATGCAAGGAAAATAGTAAGGTGCAGTTTGTGTCGCCTTATGATCATCGTAACACAATTTCATTAGACATAGAAGACATTAAAATAAAAAATAACCAACAACATAAAAATTCAAATACATACTGGCTCATGATAAGTATTGTCTTGCATATCATCGGTACCAGGAAAATTTAACTTCCAAGGCTGACATTGATGAACCGGGTCAGCTTTTGGAGGCTTTTTACTCTTTTCCTTCAACTGATTCACTATTGCATCAACTTTGCTAACCTTCCGTTTCGTACATGGACGTCCTCTTCGGCGAGCAACCATTGGACTAAGCATGTTGCGAGAGATGCTTGCTTTTGTAGTACTACGAGCAGACGGACTTCTCAACGAACTATGACAATGTGGTACATTACTAGTAGAAGGTGGCACGTCACTAGTAGAAGGTGGTGCATGACTCGCACTACTCGTTTGATCTTTTCTTACTCTATCCTTCATTTCTATCAACCCAAGATCAAGCACTTCATGTTTACCATCATCGTTGGCAGCTAGTTCTATGATTTCGTCCAACATCTTGTGGTATTTGTCATGCAACTTTGCATTAAGAACAGCCCCGGCTTTAGTGTATGTGGTTGGAATGCATGTGTACCCTCTTTCGATATCTTTTCTCCATTTTGATACAATGTATTGATCTGGCACCTGATATATACACCTCTCAAGTAGCACAGTAATTGCATGGGCACACATAATGCCCCTAAACTCAAACCACCGACACATACAATGCAATTCACATTCAGTTGCATTAAAGTACACAACAAATTCCACAGTCTTCATTTTCTCACCCACAAGAACAGCCTCCTTCACATGATAAGTACAAATAGCTCCCTCTTCTTTGACAAGATTCGCTCGACAATACAATAGTCGTTTCAATTCTACTTGCACTTCTTTAAATTTTGCATTCGTGTAGGCTGCACGAAATTGCTTTTCAAACTCATATACCGTTAAGCAATCATACAATTTGTTTCGAGATTTGAAGTCTGCTTTCATCTCTTTCTCAACCTTACTTCTCAAGGCATTATCATATTGTTCAACAAATTGCTTTAAAGTTGTCTTTGAGTTCACATATCCATCAAAAAATGCGTTCATGCTCTCACTTCGTTGTGTAGTCGACATGCCAGCCCAAAAAATATCCTTCACATACGCAGGAATCCACCCGTGTCGCTCACTGTATAATACCCCCAACCAGTCATTATCATCTAGGTTGAACTTACCAATCATTGCTTTCCATTCTTCATCAAATTCATGTTTTGTAAAACAATCATAAACTGCATTTTGCAAAGCAAGCTTGATGGATTCATATTGGGCGTATCCTCTTAATTTTTCAAGAATTTTCTTCATGATATGCCATAAGCACCAACGATGTCGAGCTTCTGGAAAGACAACTTCAATGGCATTTTGCATAGCTCTGCACTGGTATGTTATTATAGCTTTTGGAGGAACGTCAGACATACAACTTAACCATTCTCTGAAGAGCCAGACAAATGTTTCAGTGTTCTCATTAGATAGTAGCCCACAACCAAGCAAAATTGACTGCCCATGGTGATTAACTCCTACAAACGGAGCAAATGGCATATCATATTTGTTTGTGAGGTAAGTTGTGTCAAATGAAACCACATCCCCAAATGCTTTATAAGTTGCCCTACTCCTTGCATCCGCCCAAAACAAGTTTCGCATGCGACCATCTTCATCGAGGTCAATTGCATAATAGAAGTTCGAATTTTGTTGTTGCATCCTATGAAAATAAAGTGCAACTGATTCAGCATCTCCGACCCCAAGCCTCAATCTTCTCATACTCTGAATATGATTCCTTGCATCTTGTTCATCAAATGTTAACGCCTCATACCCCCCTGCTTCAACAACTATAGAATGAAAATTCCTAGCCACCCCTATTCCTGCTTCATCGTTTATTTCTAGTCTTCTCTTCACAGGGGTAAGAATTCTCTTATTCATTACAAAATGTTGCGAGTCACTAGGAATCAAGTCATGCGTATGTTCAAAGACAACTGTGGTCAACTTAAATCTTCCATCCTTTTGTAAAGTTGCTCTAACCTTTGCTTTACAGTCAATGAATGATGACAAAGATGGTTCGAGAGGGTGTACTTCTGATCGTTTTGTTCTCTTGCGTACCCGAGTACATTCAACTCCAAAGTATTTTACTTCCCCATCTTGTCCAATATTCTGTGATCTATAAGCTACAGCAAATCCGACGTGCTTCGCATATTTTGCATAAAATGAATATACTTCTTGCTTTGAGCTAAAACACATGCCTTTCATAGGTTCTTCAACTTCACCAATGTCATTTAATGACGGATTGTTTTCCGCCTCTTCAACTTCCTCACTCCGGTTCAATGAAGGATTAGTTAAATCAATGTCCATTGATTTGTGTAGTTCGTGTAGCTTCAAAACAAATAGAAACTAAACTGTAAGTGCATGTATGTGCATTCCTGTTATGCTCAAACTGAGATGAAATTCAACACTGATATTAATTCAACAACACTGACATTAATTCAACACACTGAGATTAGAAGGTGGTGCATGGCTCAACGAGGTTGATTCATTTTAACAAACAGAATCAAAACAAGCTGAAAATCTATGGTTCAGTTAAGTTGATTACAAGGAAATTTATGTTGCGGTGGGGAGTTCAGAAACAAACTGAAAATATATGGTTCAGTTAAGTTGATTACACAGTAAGGGAAGTCCTGATTTTTCATGTGAACTCAACCAACACAAAAAATAGGCTAAGTTCTCTATGTGGACTTTCATCAAACAATTGGCATGCATCACTATGATGGAAATGTTTAACAGAGAGCCTGCTTCCAGAACAACCAATTTTTTTTTTTTTAACATACACATATCAATAACCAGATGTTCAATCAATAACAAACACATATCAATAACCAGATGGTACAAGCTGCAGTGGAGACTAAGTGCAGAATTTTTTTAACATACACACATCATTATTAAATGGAGATTCAGTGGAGAACATACAGATAAGTAATTGTAGATAGGTAAGTAATTGTCTCCAGATTCAGTGTGTTGAATGTGCTGAATATACACAGATTCAACATACAGATTACTTACCTATAGATTCAACATACAGATTACTTACCTACAGATAGGTCTGTAATTGTCTCCAGATTCAGTTGAGACAAACGTTTTTTGTATTAACATACATCTCAAATTCCTTACCTACAGATACAAAATGGAGATTCCGAACACCGGTGGACGGTGGTCAGCGACGCCCGTCAGTGAACACCAGGTCGGCCCTCGTCGTCTCTCTCGCCCTCGTCGTCGTGGTCGCAACCTTCTCTCGCCGTCGTGGTCGTCTCCCTCTCTCTCCCTTTTCTCCTCTCTGGTTTCTGCTCTTTTGTTTCATTTTTCTTCGTCACTTTGTGTAGAACACGTGAGCTCCACGTGAATCAAAATTTCACGCGGGAAAAAATTTGAGCCATTCGAGCCGTTAGACTTTCGGGCCCTGTACCGCGATTGACTTAGATATAATACTTAGCTTGGCGATATTTGAACAGGAGTATGCCATGCTAATGTAATTTTGATGATTCACATCCTAAGGTCGGACGCTGATAAGCATATTGAACTAGTCATATGATTAAGAGCTCTCACAACATTGCAATTATTAGGGACACTATCTACCACTGAACTAATAGCCCATCCTGCAAGTCTCCCATTAAGCTGTTTTATTAAGGCTTTAGGTAGGGTTGTTAAACGAATCAAATTACTTGAGTTTGACTTGTGTTTAGCTTATTAAAAGTTCGTTTAAGATTGACATGTAAATAAGCAAAACTTGAATACAATTTTAAACGTTTTTAATCCAAATTTAAACACGTTACTTGGCTCAAAAATTGTACATGCACTATAAAAAAATCAAGTTACTCGAGCTTAACTCATGTTTGCTTCGTTAAAAACTCATTTGAAATTGACTCATTATATAAACAAACTAAACTTAAATATATTTTGAAACTTATTAAGTTTTTAAACTAAACTTAAACAAATTATTACTCAATTTGTTTACCACCCTAGCTTTAGGAGCCTTAGCCATTGATGCAAGGGGAACACACACTTTTCACCTCTGTACTTTTATTCAAATTTTACTTTGGTTTTATAACTTTAGAGTAATGTAAGAAATCCAAAAGATTTACCAAATGTCTAGAGTTGTGGTTCTTGTTGTGCCTTATAGCACAGCAGGCTATTGTGGGGCCCATTGAGGACATGTCTTGAATCTTTTTCGATGATTCGAATCGTTCATATTGTAAGGTTCGTTGAATAGATCATCCATGCAAAAAAATCAAGTAAATTGGACATCTGTAACCTCCTAATAAGAGCACATTTGTTTTTCAAAAAATAAACAGTTAACATGATTTTAATAATTTTTTTAAAACAATTAGGACTTGATCATGGGGTTACAGATGTCCGATTAACTTAATTTTTTATATGAATGATATAATTTACAAACCTTACAATATGAATGGTTCAGATCATCAAAATATAATCAGAAAATACCTCTACGAGACCTCACAACAGGGTTGCTGTGCCATAAGGCACATCAGCAACCCTGTAACAACCCTCGTACTGATTACTGAATTACGTACTGATTACTGCTAAACTGAACTGATAATGACTGATAAGTGAATTGGAGGAACTACTGAACAGACTGAATGAAACTGAAACTGAAACTGAATGAGTTTATCTATTGAATTGTATATTGTATCTGTTTGATTGATTGAATATCTGTTTGAAATTATATGTTTAAACTGCTAATTGAAGGCCTTATCGGCGGCCGAATTAGGAACCGTTTAGTGTTTTGTAGTCAGGAGAATATTTATGATTTAATGGTATATTTATCTGAAAACTGATTAGGAATGATTAAATTAGATTAAAACGAGTTAATTACCAAGATTGACTTATTGACCAAATTGCCACCATAGTGGACCTTTGTTTATTGATTTCCTAGAGCCTTATTACACTTGAACCAACTTATTTCCTCAGCCATTCTCTTGTACCCAACCGACCATAGTAGAGAGAGGGAGAGAGTTGAGTCCATCTTGTGGATTTTTGCTTGAATCTTGAAGAATTGAAGGGTTGATTGTCTAATTGAGCTTCTAGGCTTAAACTACAAGACTTAGGTAAGTGAATTTATCTTCTTCTTGTGGTCTTGAAGTTCATCTTGCATGTTCCATGCATCATTGTAGAGCTAAGCCATGTTTTAAGTTCAAGAATGTTGAATTGAAGCTTGGTTGTTGCATGCATCACCATTTTGATGTGTTTGGGAGTTGAATTCATGGTTGATTGTACATGCATGTTCATGTCTAAGCTTTAGTCCATGTTTTCACTTTGTTTTCCAACTATTGAGCTCTTGAGAGCAAGATTTGAAGCTTGAATTTGGTTTGAAACTCATGCATGTCATATTTGAATGTTGATCATGCATATTCTTGAAAATTGGTTTGGAAATGAGCTTGATTAAACTTCCCTTGGGCTTTGATTTTACAAATTGAGCTTTGAACCTAGTAATACTATGTGTTTTCATGAGTTTTCCAGGAAAAGGGCCCAAGAGGATCGATTTTTGTGTTCCAAACTTGAGTTTCAAATTCAGAGCACAATTCTGGGTTTTCCAGATTTCTGGTGTGCGCTCGAGCGGAGGTTTGTGAGCTCGAGCGCAGAAATCAAGTCCCCAGCAGTTTTGCAAATTTTTGTGCTGTCCGCTCGAGTGGAAATATTCACGCTCGAGCGTGTTTTGCGAGCATCCAGTATATTTTGCAGACCGCTCGAGCGGAAGGGATCACGCTCGAGCGGGGAACGTTTTTGCCTGTACGCTCGAGCGGGGATGTTTACGCTCGAGCGTGGCTCCCTTTTTTTGAAAATTCTGAAAATGTTTTCTGTATACATCTTTGCATCCTCATCCCATCCTAGGCATCCTTAGGCCTAGTTTAAGACATCTTAATGAGGATATAGATGTAGAACACACCGAGGCATAATAGGAAATTAATTATTGTACTTCCCCAACTGTTAAACTTAGAGTGTGTTCAATTTGTTTACTGTTTAGGGTTGGCACTCGGGGACGCGCTCTAGCATACTGTAGCCCAATCTCTGTGAGTAACAGATTGTGTAAAGATATGTTCAAAATGGTTATCTTTTGAATACTGAACTGAATTGTTTATCGAACTGATATTGTTTATTGAATGAATGTATGTCCTGTATTGTGAACTGTATTGTGGCATCCTTAGCACTGACTGTTACTGTTACAGAGCTCTGTCGGTTCCCTTGTGGAACCATACTGTTTACTGACTGATGGCCATCACTACTGTTGGGTCCGTTGAGGCCCGGTCCTTTTGGACCTACTGTTTATAGGCTAATGGATGTACCACATATGATTGATTGACTGACATACTGAAAGACTCAAATACTGTTTAATGAACTGTTTTCATTAATGTAAGGACATTCATTCATAACCTCTTTACACTTATTGTTATTCACTGGGCTTTAGCTCACTGTTTATATATATATGTAGGTTCTCAGCAGCCAGACCGGAGCTAGGAGCGTGGGTTAGTTCCCCCAGTTTTGTCAAGCCAGCCTATGTGCCTCACTGCGAGGTTCCGAGACGCCATGCTATGGCTTGGGGTGTTTTTGTGTCCCCCACCTGTCTCTTGACTGTTTTGTATAATTGTATAAACCGTCTACTGTTTACTGTACTGTTATTGAGGGATTTGATTCCCGTACTGAATGATGTATATGATTGTATATAGACTGTACTGTTTGAACTGAATGAATGCATGAAAAATGTTTTTGGCATACAGATTTTCACAGCTCAATGGACACTAGTTATTTACTGTTATGGCTTCCGCCAGGCCCTGTACTCTGTTTTACTGTATTACTGTTCTGCAGGCCTTCGGTAATCTCGGATTACTGGCCAGTTACGGTGCTAAACCCATAGGGCCGGGTTTGGGTCGTGACAGAGTGGTATCAGAGCGATACTTACCACGAGTTATACCGCACACACGTGTCCAAATGAGCTATAGGGTGTCCTAGAAAAGTGATTAGGGCATCTCATGAACTTGAAAAGTGTGTGCTTATGACTGACTGAATATATGTTAAAGTGTTGAACTGTTTAAGTGTACAACTGCTTATAATGATAACTGTTATAACTGCTTATAGCGGAATGGATAATGCAAATGAACCTGAATCATCATCCTCTGAGGCCAGAATGGCCAGACTTGAACAACTGATGGGACTGGTAATTGAAAGACTAGATCAACAACAGAACCAACCGCCCCCACCTCCTCCTCCGGTGCAACCGGAACAGAATGTACAGAATGTGAATGTTAATAAGGTGGACATTGTTGCACTGACTCATAAGTTCAGCAAGATGAAACCGCCGTCCTTTCAGGGAGGCTTAGAACCGTTAAAGGCTGAAGCTTGGGTTCTTGAGACTGAGAAATTGTTTGAAATGTTTCCGTGCTCCGAAGCCAACAAAGTACTGTTAGCAACCTTCACCCTTCAGGAAGAAGCAAGAAGGTGGTGGATGTTGACCCGTGATGCGAATACTATTGTGACTTGGACTCAGTTCAAGGAGTCCTTCTTCGAAAAGTATTTTCCCCAGTGCATCAGGGACAGAAAAGTGACTGAGTTTGAACAGCTGAGACAGGGCAATATGTCTGTTGCCGAGTACGAGAAGAAATTCACCGAATTTGCCAGGTATGCACCACATATGGTGGATACCGAATATAAGAAGGCCAGAAGGTTTGAAGGAGGCCTTAGTGTTGCTATACAGGACCGAATAAATGTTTTGAAAATGCCAACGTATGTGGGTGTTCTCGATCGGGCCTTGATGGCCGAATCAAATATTGCAGCAGTGAAACAATCTGAAACACCAACAACTGAATGGCAAGGTAAAAGGCAGGGTTTCAAATTTAAGAAAGGCAAGCACAACCAGTTGAACAAGAAACAGAATACGGGGTCAACTACTAGCCCCAGCCAAGGGAGTGGATTTATTCCACCCTGCTCCGTATGTGGCAACAAGCACAAAGGGGTTTGCTACCAGATTTCTGGAGCTTGTTTCAGATGTGGCAAGGTGGACCACAGAATTAAAGACTGCCCTTCTGCTCCACCAGCTAGTAGTAAAGCTGCACCAAGCGCAGCAGCATCAAATGTAGCACCAAAGCCTAACCCCAAAGCTACCGGGAAAGAGCCTGTGAGGCAGGGCCGAGTATTTGCCCTAGTACCGGGAGATGTTCAGAATACTGAGACCGTTGTGTCAGGTATCCTCTCTATTTGTGCTCAAAATGCATATGTATTGATTGATTCGGGGTCTACACATTCTTATGTGTCGCATGCCTTCTCACGAAAATTGAATAGACCCTTAGAACCTATGAATTACTTGCTAGCAGTATCATCACCTGTTGGGGGATCCATGACATGTGCATATATGTATCCTGCTTGTGAAATTATTGTTGGGGATATGCATCTGTTTATTGACTTACTGCCGTTAAACATAGATCACTTTGATGTGATATTAGGGATGGATTGGTTACAAAAATATCATGCCACCATTGACTGTGTAACGAAACAAGTTGTTTTCCGCCCACCTAGTTTACCTGAATTTGTGTTTACTGGGAGTGGAGTAGTACCTCCTCCGTATTTGATTTCTTCTGTGAAAGCTGTTAAACTGATTAGAAAGGGGTGTAAAGGATATCTGTGTTCCGTACTGACTGTATCTACTGATGATTGTGTTAAAACTGATGTGAATTGTATTCCTATAGTCAGAGAATTCCCAGATGTATTTCCAGATGATTTGCCAGGGGATTTGATTGATAGGGAAGTTGAATTTACCGTGGATGTAATTCCGGGAACACAGCCAGTGTCTAAAGCTCCCTACAGAATGGCTCCAACTGAACTGAAAGAATTGAAGGTACAATTGCAGGAACTGTTAGACAAGAAGTTTATCAGACCCAGTACTTCACCGTGGGGTGCACCTGTTTTGTTTGTAAAGAAGAAAGATGGCTCACTGAGACTGTGCATTGATTACCGCGAATTGAACAAGGTAACTGTAAAGAACAAATATCCCTTACCGCGTATTGATGACCTGTTTGATCAGTTACAGGGTGCACAAGTGTTTTCCAAGATTGATCTCAGATCGGGATACCATCAACTGAAAGTTAAACCAGAAGACATTGACAAAACTGCTTTTAGAACGAGGTATGGTCATTATGAATTTTTAGTTATGCCGTTCGGAGTCACGAATGCCCCAGCTGCATTTATGGACCTCATGAACAGAATTTTTAAACCATACCTTGATGATTTTATTGTGGTATTCATTGATGACATATTGATCTATTCTAAGACTGTAGAAGAACATGAACACCATCTGAGACTTGCCCTGCAGACCTTAAGAGAACAGAAACTGTATGGTAAACTGTCTAAATGTGAATTTTGGCTTGATCATGTTATGTTTTTGGGGCATGTTGTTAGCAAAGATGGAATTTCTGTTGACCCGCAGAAAATTGAAGCTGTAGTAAACTGGCCTAGACCAACAAATGTGACTGAAGTCCGAAACTTTTTGGGATTGGCTGGATATTACAGGAGATTTGTCAAAGACTTCTCTAAAATTGCCTTACCGTTGACCCAATTGACACAGAAAGGGATATCATTTGACTGGACTGACCAACGAGAATCAGCATTTCAGGAGTTGAAAACTAGACTTGTGACTGCACCAATTCTGACTCTACCTTCAGGTACGGATGGTTATACTGTATTTAGTGATGCTTCTCATAAGGGTTTGGGGTGTGTTTTAATGCAGAATGGGAGAGTTATTGCTTATGCTTCCCGACAGTTGAGACCACATGAAAAGAACTACCCGACCCACGACTTAGAACTTGCTGCAGTGGTGTTTGCACTGAAAATCTGGCGTCACTATTTGTATGGAGCGACATGTGAAGTGTATACCGACCACAAGAGTTTGAAATATTTCTTCACTCAGAAAGAACTGAATATGAGACAGTGGAGATGGCTTGAACTGATAAAAGATTATGACCTACAGATTTTGTACCATCCGGGAAAAGCCAACACCGTTGCCGATGCTTTGAGCCGAAAATCGATTGGGAACTTAGCCTGTTTGCTGACTGGGCAGAAAGAGTTGCTTTGTGACCTTGAAAAGTCTGAAATTGAAATTGTTTTGAAGAAACAAGGTGGAACCTTAGCTGCTATTTCTGCTCAACCAGCCTTGATTGAAGAGATCAAAGAGAAACAGCAACTGGATGACTTCTTAAAGAAGATTATTGAAGAAAGAGATTCAAAACCGAGACCGGGATACAAATTTGAGAACAATGTATTGAAATTTCAAGAAAGACTGTGTGTGCCGAATGACACTGAACTGAAAAGGAGAATTCTACAAGAGGGCCACAATTCAAAATTTTCTATCCATCCGGGGAATACGAAAATGTATCAAGACTTGAAATTGAATTTCTGGTGGCCGGGAATGAAGAAAGAAATAGCCGACTTTGTATCCAAATGTCTTCACTGCCAACAAGTCAAGGTTGAACATCAACGACCTGCTGGACTATTGCAACCCTTACCCATACCAGAATGGAAATGGGAGCATATCACGATGGATTTTATCGTTGGATTACCTCGCTCCAGAAAAGGTATGGATTCAATTTGGGTTATTGTTGATAGATTGACTAAATCAGCTCACTTCTTACCTGTCAAGACAATTTATAATGCGGACAAATTGGCTGTTATCTATATTGATGAAATTGTGAGACTGCACGGAGTGCCTGTGTCTATTGTTTCTGACAGGGATTCGAAGTTTACATCGAGGTTCTGGCAAAGCCTACAGACTGCATTGGGTACTGAATTGAGGCTGAGTAGTGCCTATCATCCTCAGACAGACGGACAGTCAGAAAGGACCATCCAGACGCTGGAGGATCTATTGAGAATGTGTGTCCTTGATTTTCAGGGAAACTGGGAAAGTCATTTGCCATTGGCTGAATTCGCCTACAACAACAGCTACCATTCGAGTATTGGTATGGCGCCTTTCGAGGCATTGTACGGCAGAAAGTGTAGATCTCCAATTTGCTGGGCAGAAGTTGGAGATGGGCCGTTACTTGGGCCCGAAATTGTTTATGAAACGACTGAAAAGGTAAAACTGATACAGCAACGATTGAAAACTGCACAGAGTAGACAGAAGAGTTATGCAGATGTTAGAAGACGAGACCGAGAGTATGAAGTGGGTGATCACGTTTTTGTGAAAGTGACACCAATGAAAGGCCAGACTCGTTTTGGAGTCAAAGGCAAGTTAGCGCCGCGGTATGTTGGACCGTATCAGATTATTGAGAAAATCAATCCGGTGGCGTATCAAGTTGGACTTCCTCCTGAAATGGAGCATATGCATAACGTCTTCCACATATCTATGTTGAGAGATTATCTCCGGGATCCGTTCCATGTGATTGAGCCTACTCGAATAGTGTTGAGTGATGACTACACTTACGAGGAAAGGCCTATACAGATTGTAAACAGACGGATCAAGAAACTGAGAAACAAAGAGATCCCGCTAGTGAAAGTTGATTGGCAGAACCATGGTGGTGTGTATGCCACTTGGGAAAGGGAAGATGACATGGCTAAAAGATACCCAGAACTGTTTCCACTGAATCCTGTTTTCTTCCAAACTGAAGGTAACTCGAGTTTAGAGGACTAAACTCCTTATAAGGAGGGGAGACTGTAACAACCCTCGTACTGATTACTGAATTACGTACTGATTACTGCTAAACTGAACTGATAATGACTGATAAGTGAATTGGAGAAACTACTGAACAGACTGAATGCAACTGAAACTGAAACTGAATGAGTTTATCTATTGAATTGTATATTGTATCTGTTTGATTGATTGAATATCTGTTTGAAATTATATGTTTAAACTGCTAATTGAAGGCCTTATCGGCGGCCGAATTAGGAACCGTTTAGTGTTTTGTAGTCAGGAGAATATTTATGATTTAATGGTATATTTATCTGAAAACTGATTAGGAATGATTAAATTAGATTAAAACGAGTTAATTACCAAGATTGACTTATTGACCAAATTGCCACCATAGTGGACCTTTGTTTATTGATTTCCTAGAGCCTTATTACACTTGAACCAACTTATTTCCTCAGCCATTCTCTTGTACCCAACCGACCATAGTAGAGAGAGGGAGAGAGTTGAGTCCATCTTGTGGATTTTTGCTTGAATCTTGAAGAATTGAAGGGTTGATTGTCTAATTGAGCTTCTAGGCTTAAACTACAAGACTTAGGTAAGTGAATTTATCTTCTTCTTGTGGTCTTGAAGTTCATCTTGCATGTTCCATGCATCATTGTAGAGCTAAGCCATGTTTTAAGTTCAAGAATGTTGAATTGAAGCTTGGTTGTTGCATGCATCACCATTTTGGTGTGTTTGGGAGTTGAATTCATGGTTGATTGTACATGCATGTTCATGTCTAAGCTTTAGTCCATGTTTTCACTTTGTTTTCCAACTATTGAGCTCTTGAGAGCAAGATTTGAAGCTTGAATTTGGTTTGAAACTCATGCATGTCATATTTGAATGTTGATCATGCATATTCTTGAAAATTGGTTTGGAAATGAGCTTGATTAAACTTCCCTTGGGCTTTGATTTTACAAATTGAGCTTTGAACCTAGTAATACTATGTGTTTTCATGAGTTTTCCAGGAAAAGGGCCCAAGAGGATCGATTTTTGTGTTCCAAACTTGAGTTTCAAATTCAGAGCACAATTCTGGGTTTTCCAGATTTCTGGTGTGCGCTCGAGCGGAGGTTTGTGAGCTCGAGCGCAGAAATCAAGTCCCCAGCAGTTTTGCAAATTTTTGTGCTGTCCGCTCGAGTGGAAATATTCACGCTCGAGCGTGTTTTGCGAGCATCCAGTATATTTTGCAGACCGCTCGAGCGGAAGGGATCACGCTCGAGCGGGGAACGTTTTTGCCTGTACGCTCGAGCGGGGATGTTTACGCTCGAGCGTGGCTCCCTTTTTTTGAAAATTCTGAAAATGTTTTCTGTATACATCTTTGCATCCTCATCCCATCCTAGGCATCCTTAGGCCTAGTTTAAGACATCTTAATGAGGATATAGATGTAGAACACACCGAGGCATAATAGGAAGTTAATTATTGTACTTCCCCAACTGTTAAACTTAGAGTGTGTTCAATTTGTTTACTGTTTAGGGTTGGCACTCGGGGACGCGCTCTAGCATACTATAGCCCAATCTCTGTGAGTAACAGATTGTGTAAAGATATGTTCAAAATGGTTATCTTTTGAATACTGAACTGAATTGTTTATCGAACTGATATTGTTTATTGAATGAATGTATGTCCTGTATTGTGAACTGTATTGTGGCATCCTTAGCACTGACTGTTACTGTTACAGAGCTCTGTCGGTTCCCTTGTGGAACCATACTGTTTACTGACTGATGGCCATCACTACTGTTTGGTCCGTTGAGGCCCGGTCCTTTTGGACCTACTGTTTATAGGCTAATGGATGTACCACATATGATTGATTGACTGACATACTGAAAGACTGAAATACTGTTTAATGAACTGTTTTCATTAATGTAAGGACATTCATTCATAACCTCTTTACACTTATTGTTATTCACTGGGCTTTAGCTCACTGTTTATATATATATGTAGGTTCTCAGCAGCCAGACTGGAGCTAGGAGCGTGGGTTAGTTCCCCCAGTTTTGTCAAGCCAGCCTATGTGCCTCACTGCGAGGTTCCGAGACGCCATGCTATGGCTTGGGGTGTTTTTGTGTCCCCCACCTGTCTCTTGACTGTTTTGTATAATTGTATAAACCGTCTACTGTTTACTGTACTGTTATTGAGGGATTTGATTCCCGTACTGAATGATGTATATGATTGTATATAGACTGTACTGTTTGAACTGAATGAATGCATGAAAAATGTTTTTGGCATACAGATTTTCACAGCTCAATGGACACTAGTTATTTACTGTTATGGCTTCCGCTAGGCCCTGTACTCTGTTTTACTGTATTACTGTTCTGCAGGCCTTCGGTAATCTCGGATTACTGGCCAGTTACGGTGCTAAACCCATAGGGCCGGGTTTGGGTCGTGACAAACCCTCAACCCCAAATGTCTTACATAGGTGTGGAATCCATATATGTCGGTTCTACACCTATGTGAGACATTTGGTAGAAATTTTGATAAATCTTTTGGGATTTTTGACATCTTTTATAGTTTTAAATTGAATAATTTGATCTCTACACTATAAATATAGTATCAATCATAGAGATTAAAATTAAAAATTTTAGAAACACTAGTTAATTTTCTAAGGTGTACAAATAGAAAAAATTAACAAAAATCGAGATGAAAAGACCAAATTAAAATTGGACATACAATGTAGAGACCAAATTATTCAAATTAAAATAATAAGGCCTAAAATAAAATTTGGGTCAAACAAATTTGAAAATAGCGATTGGCTTCTAGTATACCTATTTTGTGTTGGCTTTACTAAATATTATTTCCTATAAGTTATTGGGAGAGGAGAAATATCCACTACAACATATAAGAGTTTTAGAGATTATGTTTTAGTTTCTAAAATTGAAAATTTTGTTGCAAAAGACATTTAGAGATCAATTTCTATCGTCGTGAAGGTAGTCGCTAAAAGGTCGTCCCGAAAAGTAAAAAATAAGACTTTTAGTAACTAAATTTTGAAAATGTCACTAATAAATAGAATTTTAGGGACAAAATAATTTGGTCTCAAAATGGTTTTTTTTTTTTTTTAGACAAAAAATTTAATCCCAAAAGGATAATAATTCATTACTACTATCCAATTTTCGTTGCTAAAAATATAACAACGACACCTTTCGTAACAAAAATATGTAGTCCCTAAAAAATAATTTTGTCCCTAAAATTTGGTCTTTAAAACTTTAATTTTTTGTAGTGATCTTTAGTATGTATGTAAGGTTTCCAACAGATAAAGAGGTCATTTTAAGAGTTGGTTTTCTACTTTGGTTCAAGTATTATGTAATAAGGTTAATTACATTTTTGGTCTTTAAAGTCTCATATTATTTTGGTTCTCAATATTTAAATTATGTTAATTTAGTCTCATGTATAAAAAATATTTTAATTTAATCCCTCAATGTTTAAATTGCGCCTATAAAAAGAGTCAGATTGGGTCAATTTAAATATTAAAGGACTTATTTAAAACATTTTTTTATACATTAGGAATCAGATTTACACAATTAAACATTGGGGGACCAAATTAAAACATTTTTATGCATTATAGACTAAATTGACATAATTTAAATATTTAAAGACTAAAATGACACAACACTCGTACTTTGGAGATTAAAAATATAACTAACCCTATGTAATATGCATGCAAGTGTATTGGTTAAATTTTTGCTTGATTTGAGGTGATCAAACATGTTATATCTACATATTTGCGACATCTGCAAATGGACAATTGTAGGGAAGCGATGGTAGAAATTTGGAGGGTATGACGCGATTAACTTACCATGCCGGGTCACGTATTCAAAGAGATGAAAACGTATCCTAAAAACAATGAAAACACTTTTGTAACTTTTATTTTATTTAATCTACTTTTTGTTATAAGTCTAACTTATTTAAATTAATTTGTGGTTTAAACAAATAATGTTTGTAAAAAAAAATTGTTGAAAAGTCCATTTTTATGAGTGTGTATGGCATTAGGTTCAATTATTGTTTTGTTTTGGTTGTAACGACATGATTAATTAAATTGTTTGGTGAAAAGGACATTATTGTTTTCAAATTTTTTCATTTTTACCCCATTATCATTGGATTGTCGGTCGCTGAAAAAGTCATTAGTGCTAGAGGTGGCTGAAGGCAGCTAGTCGTGGTGGTGATATGGATAGATTGGTTATACTGGACAAATATATGGACATGAAAATCCTGAGTGATTCGTGATTAGATCAAGATTAAAATATTTCAATTCCTAATCATTCAAAGCACACAATCTAAATCATCAAGCACTTACGAAAGTGATTTAGATTGTTGTTTTCGAAATAAACAATAAATCGACACAAACGATTTTTACGTGGAAAAACCACAATTGAAGAACCTTCAATTGTAATAAAAAATCACGGGCGAAACGCCACTAATCAATCCACTACTGAAGAAAGAAAGATTACAAAGCTAACAAACAAATTACCCAACTCATCCAATTTGTCTTCAAACCTTCTGTAACTCTTTCACCAAGCCTTCGTCTCGGAACTGATTAATCTGAAGTTGAATCCACAACTTCACTTGTCGAATCAACGACTATGTACAGAATCAAACTCCTTTGAAACTCCACGTTTGAATTTTCGGAATTCACCAAAGAAGAATACTCTTGAATCTAAAGTAACAAACTCCTTGATGTATGTATCTTAGATCATAAGTTTAGAACTCACTCAAATCATCAAGGAAAACTCAACAAGACTTTCAAAAGAAAACCTCAAACAAAACCCTAAGACTCTTAAACAAGATCTAGGAAAAGTAACCCTAGTATAGAACCAACACACGAATATATAGTAACTGAGATCGCGCGGTCCGCTCGAGCGTGGGAATGCCCGCTCGAGTGGAGACTCCATATTGCGTATTTCATACAGGGTTCACGCTCGAGCGGAAGATCCCACGATTGAGCGTACAATCACAACACCCAGTAGTTTTGTAGACGTAACAGATGCTGTGAGAGTACAAACCCCGCTCGAGCGTCATTTTCCCCGCTCGAGCGGGAAGACAAAAACTGGAAAACTAGAAAATTACAATTTGATTACAACCTCAGTTTTTTCCATGGAATTTGACAACAAAGGGTCCTAACAATCTCCCCCTTTGTCAAATCCCGGACAAAACCATTCTAAAACAATTTTCCTATCACAATCACCAAAAAAAAAAACAAACAACACAAACACCAAAAACCATGCACATCTGAGATCAATGCCTTTGAACAATCCACCTGAAAAAAAAAGCAACCACACAAGCCAACCAAAATCTGTGGAACTGTATTAAATAACTGAGAAACATAAACATACTATCCATCCATAAAAAACACACTATATACCCATCTATCCAACTGTATCAAGTTAATAACCAAGTATATAAACAAGTATATAAACTGTAAGCAAAAACCAAAAGTCTATCCAGTATCAAGTATATGAACAAACCCCACTCCCCTTTTTTGTCTGGGAAGGATCAAAAATCAAGAAAAACAGAACTGGTTATCAGGACTGGACATCAAAGATCATGGAGCGGGTGGCTGTGACTACATCCGAAGCAGAGACAGGATTTGAGCCAACTAAGAAGAAGACTGGACCACAGACTCCTCAATGCGCCGTGTAGAAGCCTCCAAGGCAATGAACCGGGCATCAACAGTAGTCTCGAGATCAGTGAGCGGGGCCTCAAAAATATCCATCCGCCCCTCGAGTTGGTCAAACCGTGAAGTAGCAGACTGCTCAAAAAACTGAAGCTGGCCACGAATCGTACGAACCGGAGGTGGCTGCTCCCCCTTACCGAAAGCACCACCGGCAGCAGTGGCATCATACTCAGCCTCTTCTGCCATAGCAGCAGCATCACCTGTACCTGCACCAGACTGACCTGCCCCAGTAGAAACCCCCCGAATGTGAGACTGACTTTGAGAGACAGTCTTTTTGGTAAAGGGCCGGGTAGGAGAACCAAACTCATCCTCATGAAAAGACGGGACCTCAAACTTGGCAAGAAGCCAGTTGATTAGGCATCCGTAAGGTAAACCAAGGTTATTGCGCTCATATGCTGCAACCATTTTCTAGATGATTAATGTGGCAAGATCAATGGAGCGATTTTGAGCGAGACACTAGAGGACAAACCCTTGGTCCTGGTTGATTTCGGAACTATGGGTGGTGACGATAACATTTGCACACACAATGAGGTTAAGCAACCTAAATTGAGGGAGAAACTCATTTTGTTTGATCAAGGAACTGGAGGGCCAAGGACGAGGGAAACCACATAAGGCATGGGCAACCTCATTGAAGTCACAGGTGGGGCGCACTGGAAAAGGATAGAAGATGGGGAATACTTCACTAATCCCTAACAACTCTCGAATAAGATCAGTGGTAACAGTAATTGACTTTGACCTGACCCAAGTCTTGAAGGATGGACCAATATCATCAAGACTATCCATGTTACAATAAAATTCTCACACCCAAGTTAGGTTTTGAGAACCAGAAAATAAAAGGACATTATCCCCACCTAAGGGATCAAAAAGTGAACGGATAGGGATAGACTCGAATGTGTTGGGTTGAACATTACGTTCAAGATGAATGGTTCGGGCTGGATAAGACTCGCGAAACAACTTGGCTTTCTCAGCCGAGGGAAATCGGTCAGAGTTAAATGTAGGGTGAGGGGCAGTAGACTTTCGTCTCTTGAAAGTAGACATGACTAAAGCAAGACAAAGAAACAAAACCAAAACATACAACCCCCAACCCAAAACAAAAATAAACCAAAAGAGAAGACACAAAACATTAGTAGCACAGTTTGATATAGTAACATGAGTCAAGTAGATAAAACTATAATGCAACAATGTAGTCTCAAGAGAACCAAATATTTCAAATATGAATCATGATGAGCAATGAAGCCAAAATAACATAGGCTTAATGAAAATCAGAGAAACAGTCAACAAGAGAAGATCTTAACTCATCTCAAAGTGCCAAAGACTCACTTAACACAGACCAAGAGACACACGATTAACCAAACCCAATCAAAACGAACACTAGGAAACAAAAAATGACAGAAAGACTTCAAAAAAAATGAAAAAAATAGAGGAGAAAACGATGAGAGACATCCTTAGGTGTGCAAACACACTGAAATCACCAAAGAAGACACCAAGTAAAAGCAATGGACTAAATCGCCAAGGTGCCCTAGGAGAGAGAATGAAACTTGGAGAAAAAAATGAACTGAAGAGTCGAGGGAGGGAGTTTTAAACAAAATCAGTCCGCTCGAGCGTGAGGTTTAACGCTCGAGTGAAAGCCAAAGCACGCGTGAATACGCTCGAGCTAGGAAACGGATGCTCGAGCGCCAAAACATCCCTCATAAAACTGTAAAACATGGCACAAAATGCTGCAAGACAGAAATCCACGCTCGATCGTGAGATTTGACGCTCGAGCGGGGACAAAACACCACCAAACCAATTTTTTTTTTTTTAAAACAGCGAGGAGTATAATTGAAAGACTGTAACACTCAAATGAGATTATCCATCACCCATGAATCCTGAAAACTTGTATAGTAAAACAAAATATGAATCACAAGATCATGAACTAGTCAGATAGAATTTAATCAATGAGCATAAACAGCATGAGAATGCATAACTCAAAAACACACATGAGAGCTCACGAAAATAATGTGTGTGTGTGTGTGCAATCCTTGAGAGTCACAAAGCTAGAGTTAATCCTCATAGTGATCAGATGGCTGGACCTCCGACAAGAGTAACTGAACATCACAGAGAAAAGTCAAACCACGAGGAAACACGGGGTATTTGTTGAGTAAATGTAGAGGCTCCCCTTCAATCAATGATTTCCCTTTTTTTTTTCTTTCTTGTGGGCACTCACTGGTGGCATGCATGCTCAAGAGTATGGAGACCAAACCAGAGAAGAATGAAATCAAAAAGGATGGCCTGGTTAGTGCCTCTAAGGTAGCCTTTTCCTAATGCTCGGATTTCAATAAACTGAGGAAGAAACCGTGGAAGTGAAAACAAGATGGTAGATGGTTACGAACCTCAACATCACCCATGATATACTAGTATCGGTCAATTCTTCTGTCAAAGTACAAGAAACACTGTTAGTGGTCCATAGAGAACTTTGATCACTTGTACGGAAACCCCTGTAACAGTTTATCTCAAGGATGTGTACAGAATGAGATCATGAAGTAAATGAGTATGGGCATTCAGAATGAGCTATGAACAAAGAAGAATGAGATCTTGTAAGCAGCATGAGCAGTGTTCATATTCATTTTTGATGCAAAGATAACAGGAATCAATGACAATGAGATTATGATGTCCAAGTATACAGAAAGCCAACCACTCACACCCACTTAAAAAAACAAGAAACACCCTAGTTACTGAGCACCACACCCAAGGTCTTTCTAAGAAATTCAAACCGAAGAAGATCAAGGGGTTTTGTAAAAATACCATCTTTTTGATGCTCAGTGGGTACATGCTCGAGAATAACAAGGCCTTTTTCTACTAACTCTCGAATAAAATAATGAAGAATGTCAATGTGTTTGGTGCGAGAGTGTTGGATAGGATTTTTTGAAATGTTTATGGCACTTGTGTTATCACAGAAAAGAGTGAGAGTGTTCTGTTCTATCCCATAATCATGAAGCATTTGCTTCATCTACAGCATTTGTGCACAATAACTCCCTGCAGCAATGTACTCAGCCTTAGCAGTTGAAAGGGAGATGGCATTTTGCTTTTTACTGTACTAGGAAACCAAATTATTCCCAAGGTAAAAACATCCCCCGGATGTACTCTTCCTATCTTCAGCACAACCTACCCAGTCGGCATCAGAAAAACTAGTAATTTCAGCTGCAGTATCAGTAGAAAACCAAACCCCATACCCCAATGTCCCATTAACATATTTAATGATGCGTTTGACAGCAAGAAGATGAGACTCTTTAGGACTGGCTTGGTAACGGGCACAAACACCTACACTGAAAGCAATATCAGAATGATTGGCTGTGAGGTAAAGAAGACTCCCTATCATACTCCTATACATGGTAGGATCAACATTAGTACCAGATGAATCTTTGGAAATGTGAAGACTGGTGCTCATGGGGGTGTGTGCATGTTTGGCGACTCAAGACCAAACTTTGACACAAGATTTTTGGCATACTTAGACTGAGAAACAAACATACCTGAAGGAGACTGTTTAATTTGAAGACCCAAAAAATAAGACAACTCTCCCATCATGCTCATCTGAAATTCATGTGTCACGTAATCTGAAAAATATTTCCCAAGATGATCAGCAGTGGATCCAAACACAATATCATCAACATAAATCTGAGCAATAAGAATATGAGACTTAGTATGTTTCACAAATAAAGTCTTATCCACACTACCCCTTTGAAAATCATTATCAAGAAGAAAGGTAGTAAGTTCATCATACCAAGCCTGAGGGGCTTGTTTCAACCCATACAAAGCCTTGTCTAACTTGTAGACATGATTTGGACATTTAGGGTCCTCAAACCCTTTTGGTTGCTCAACATATGCCTCTTCTTTCAAGTACCCATTCAGAAACACATTTTTTACATCCATTTGAAACAATTTGAAACCAAGAAAACATACAACACCAAGTAAAATACGAATAAATTCGAGACGTGCAACTAGGGCAAACGTCTCATCATAGTCAACACCCTCTACTTGTGTGTAGCCTTGAGCAACCAACCTGGCTTTATTTCTAACCACAGTACCATTCTCATCAGATTTATTTTTAAAGATCCACTTGGTACCTATCACATTCATGTCTCTAGGTCTGGGAACTAGAGTCTAAACATTGTTACGTTCAAATTGACCTAATTCTTCATGCATAGCATTGACCCAACTATCATCTAACAAGGCCTCTTTAAAATTCTTAGGTTCAATTAATGAAACATAACACATATGTGATACCTCATCCCGAATCTGTCTTCGGGTTTTCATTCAATCCGATACACTTCCAATCACCTGTTGAGCTGGATGATTCAGTTTCACCCTTGCTGATGGTTTGAACTCAGGACTTGCGATAACAGATGCATCAGGAGTGATGTCTCTTTGTGCACTCTTTGGACTTTGACTTACCTGTAAGGATGGTACTGTCTCAACTTCTTGTGCTTGGACCTCAGCTTCTCTTTGACTTTGTGGTTCAGTATCCAGGATTGGAGACTCACCGTTGTCATCCTCATTTGTTACTAGAGTAGGGGGACCTGTGTCATCTATAACCACATTGATTGATTCCATTAAAGAAGAAGTTCGCAGGTTATAGACTCGAAAAGCCTTATTGGTGGCTGAATACCCTAGAAAAATACCTTCATCACTTCGGGAGTCAAATTTGCCCAAAGGCTCTCTATCTTTGAAAATTTAACACTTACTCCCAAAAGTTTTGAAATATTTTACATTAGGTTTCAATCCCTTCCACAATTCATATGGAGTTTGTAAAGTACCGGGCCTTAAATACACGCGATTTATGACATAAACAGCAGTATTTAGGGCTTCAGCCCAAAACTTTGAAGGAAGTTTCTTACTAAGGAGCATGACCCTAGCCATCTCTTGAACAACCCTGTTCTTCCTCTCAACAACTCCATTTTTTTGTGGAGTAATAGGTGCATAAAATTCATGCTTAATTCCATGCATATCACAAAAATCCGAAAACGAACTATTTTCAAACTCACGACCATAATCAGTTCAGATTCTTATGATACGCCCAATGGAAACACCCTGTTCATTTTGGATTTTAAGGACTAAGGCCTGGAAAGTATCAAACATATCAGATTTTTTCCTTAAAAAATTTACCCACGAAAATCAAGTAAAATCATCAACAGTTAAAAAAATGTATCTTTTACCTCCGATGCTTTCAGTGCGAGTAGGTCCCATTAAGTCCATGTGAACCAATTCAAGAGGACGTTTGGTTGTAAAGCTGCTCACCTTTTCATGAGGAGCATGGGTTTGCTTTCCAAGTTGATATGGTCCACACACACGGTTCAGATTCTTACCCAGTTTAGGTACCCCTTTCACAAGCTATTTGTTGGCTATCTTAGTTAGGTCTTTGAAATTCATGTGACCTAATCTTTGATGCCACAAATCAATGTTACTTATGATGGCAGAGTGACAAGTGAGATCATTAGTAGTAACAATCCCATAGCAGTTATCAGATGTGCGAACCCCATGCAGAACAGTATTTCCTTTTTTATCCAAAATTTCACATTTATTTTTTGAAAACAATACCTCATGGTGGAAATCACACATTTGACTAATGCTCAAAAGATTTGCTTTAAGACTATCAACAAGTAAAGCATTTTCTAGCTTGGGAAGACCAGCAACACTTATAGAGCCCTTACCAATGACTCTAGAAGTGCCGCCATCTCCAAAAATAACAATTCCTCCTTCATATTTTTCAAGGGAAGTGAAGTAGGATTTGTTACCGGACATGTGACGAGAGCACCCACTATCATGATACCACATGTGTGAGTCACGTGCTTTTAGAGTAGTGTAAACAACTAAACAAGTCAAATCATCTTTTCTCACCTAAATCTTTTTGGTCTTAACAAAATCAGGTCTAGCGGTCTTGGTAACTGTCTTAGCGTTGTGAACATCCTCATGAATCTTGGTATTCCGCCTAGACATGTAAGGTTGTCTCCTAACCCAAAAGGTATTCGAATTTCTACCATTTTGAGACACCTTACCAAACAATTCAAAGCAATAAGGACGAATGTGGCCATACCTACCACAGTGATGAAAAATAAAAACAGGTTTTACCTCCCTTTTGTTGATCTTACCCCCTTTAGGTAGATGAAGAGACGGATCACCCTGGTCTACCTTTAACTTTCCCTTGGCTTGAGTCTTCAAGTCATGTGATGTAGAGGCATGTCCCTTGTGAGTTGTCGCACCATAGCCTAGCCCACTTTTGTCACAACCCATTTGTTGAGACCCGAGGATGTCTTCTAATGATTTGGAACCTTTGTTCCACATGGCAATTGTGGCTCTAGCAATATGGAGTTCTTCATCTTTCTGACAGACTATCTCTTCCAATGTAGCTTGTGACATCTCAAGGCTTTCAAGCTTCTCTTTATATGTGGAATACACTTTCAGAAGTTCATTTCTTTCAGTTTCACAGGATAGAAGTTTTCCATATAGGTCTTGCCTGTCACTTGAGATCTTGATGACATTCTGCTTTGCTGCTACAAGTTCTCCTTTTAGCTTGACATTCTCGCTTTCACATGCTTTGAGCTTGGAGAGAGTTTGTCATTGATTTTGGACAAATTCAGAGATTCCTCGTAAAGTTTTTCGTAAGCTTGTTGTAGTTCATTACCATTAATCTCATCATTGTCTTCTGATATTTCATCATCCTCTTTTTGCTCCTCATTCTCCTTGACCTTATCCAGTCTAACAACTAAGGCAGGAAAGGTGATAGATGACGGTGAAGATGAATCCCCTCTTTCATGAAATTGGTTCAGAATTTTCCATGCATCTTTAGCCTTTGTGCAGTAAACAACCAGCTGCTGTTCTCCATCAGAAATTGCTCCACGAATAGTAACCAGGACTCTCTGATTGCTCGGATTGTCAGCACTTTCAACATCTTTTTCAATGGCTTGCCAACCTTCTGGGTCAAAAGCTCTTAGAAACGCCCTCATTCTGATCTTCCAATACAAGTAATTACTCCCATCAAAGGTGGGAGCATGATGCAGATTCTGTCCACGAGCAAATTCCACTGGCTTCGGAAGAGGTTATGTGAAAGTGGACCAAAATGCCATGAAAGTACTATCCCCGTCTTCACCAGATTCAGGTTCTTCGGGTTCTTGCTCCGACCCGCTTTCAGCATCCCAAGTCACTGTGTAGATTTTCTTCCGATTCTTTTTCGAAGGACATTCAAGGGCAATATAGCCAAACCCTTGACATTCATAACACTTGACCCCTTGTCCCTTTACAATATTCTTTTCAGTTTTTGGAGCAAGTTTTGGTGGAAAAGTTTTGGGTTTTTCATTACTCTTGTCTTTTGAAATAGGGTCTCTAAAATTAGGCTTATTTTTCTTCAAATTTTTTTTAAACTGTTTAGTAAACATAACCGTTATCTCAGACTCTAAATCAAACTCAGTCTCCGGAGTTTTTGCAGTCTTATGAGCACTAGCGAAAGCCACACTATCATTTTGTTTTTTCTTAGAAATCTGGTGGGCTTCATAAGTCTGTAAGTTTCCAACCAACTGATCAAGCTTGAGGGTATCAACATTCTGAGCCTCCTCAATGGCTGTCACTTTTGATTGGAACCCCTCGGGTAAAGACCTCAAAATTTTTTCAACAACTTTAGCTTCAGGGATTTTTTTACCGAGTGTGAAATAGGAATTCACGATATCACCAAGTTTTGCATAGAAATCATCAAACATCTCATCATCACGCATAAAAAGGGTTTCAAAGGCAGAGGTGAGACGTTAAAGTTTTGACCTTTTGATGGAAGTAGTACCTTCGTGAATTGTTTCAAGAATGTCCGACGAAACTCTTCAGGTGTGATGGAGCAAAAAAGAGAATTGAGAGCCTTACTGTTCCAACTCGAGTTTTGGTAATCGGTTGTATCCCATTTATCAAGGAGTTTAGGAATATCAAAACCATCAATGGTGACAATAGGTTCACTTCACCCATAGATTACGTAGTGCCAAACTTTCTGATCGATGGATTTTAAAAACGCTCTCATACAAGCTTTCCAATAAGAATAGTTTGTACCATTGAGCAAAAGGAGGTCTATGGGTCGAGTTACCTTCACGAATTGAATCCATATCACTAGTCACACAAAATCACACTCCTATAGTTTTGATAAAAACAAAGAGTGACCTGCTCTGATACCAATTGAAAATCCTGAGTGATTCGTGATTAGATCAAGATTAAAATATTTCAATTCTCAATCATTCAAAACACACAATCTAAATCATCAAACACTTACGAAAGTGATTTAGATTATTGTTTTCGAAATAAATAATAAATCGACACAAACGATTTTTACGTGAAAAAATCACAATTGAAGAACCTTCAATTGTAATCAAAAACCACGGGCGAAACGCCACTAATCGATCCACTACTGAAGAAAGAAAGATTACAAAGCTAACAAACAAATTACCCAACTTATCCAATTTGTCTTCAAACCTTCTGTAACTCTTTCACCAAGCCTTTGTCTCGGAACTGATTAATCTGAAGTTGAATCCACAACTTCACTTGTCGAATCAACGACTACGTACAAAATCAAACTCCTTTGAAACTCTACGTTTGAATCTTCGGAATCCACCAAAGAAGAACACTCTTGAATCTGAAGTAACAAACTCCTTGATGTATGTATCTTAGATCATAAGTTTAGAACTCACTTAAATCATTAAGGACAACTCAAAAAGTCTTTCAGAAGAAAACTTTAAACAAAATCCTAAGACTCTTAAAGAAGATCTAGGAAAAGTAACCCTAGTATAGAACCAACACACGAATATATAGTAACTGAGATCACGCGGTCCGCTCGAGTGTGGGAATGCCCGCTTGAGCAGAGACTCCATATTGCGTGTTTCATATAGGGTTCACACTCAAGCGGAAGATCCCATGCTCGAGCGTACAATCACAACACGCAGTAGTTTTGTAGACGTAACAGATGCTGTGAGAGTGCAAACCCCGCTCGAGCGTCACTTTTCCCGCGCGAGTGGGAAGACAAAAACTGGAAAACTGAAAAATTACAATTTGATTACAACCTTAGTTTTTTCCATGAAATTTGACAACAAAGGGTTCTAACAGGACAAATAGATGATATGTGGACAAATAAGTCACATGAACGGATAGGTGACATAGATAGATAGATATATATGTAGAGGTAATATAGTATTTCAAATTATTATTATTTTTATAGCCTGAGTACTTTTTTTTTAACCCGTCATTTTTTATACAAATAGATATCATAAAATTATGTGACGATAATTATTGCATCAATATGATTTTTTCATTTACAATCCATACATATGTTAGCTCTAGAAAGTGAATCAAACCATCAAAACTGCTGACCCCATTCAGTCTTCTCCAACTAAAAAAAAATGGGTTCTTATTTTTTTTCTCCTATTTTGATATAACAATGCTAAGAACTCAGAAAAAACATTCAAAAAAAATATATATATATATATATTGAAAAGCATTGTGTTGTTAAAATTTATTTAATGTGTGATTTTTACTATAAAAAAGTTAAATTTTTATTAGAGTTAAATTTGTACTACATTTTTCTGGATAAGATTATGAGTGATTTTTACAGTTCTAAGCCTTTTTTAATTTTGATTTTAAGTAGGTTTTGTGGGTGTACAAACTATGGATCTATCATGCGATTTACGGGTGTAATAATCTACGAATACAAAATGGATCATAAAAAGTATATAAATAGATTGAAATTTATTTTAAATGTGGATCCTATTATAATTGAATTTAATCTAAGTGATCTATTATATATTTTCTATGAATCACTCAATGATCTATTTACGCTGTGCTTGGTTAGGGGATTTGGAGAGAAATTTGGAAAAGGAAATGGAAAAGGTGTGTGAAACTAGGTGAAATATAGGCATGCTTTATTCACATTTCACCTATCTTTTCCATTTCTCTTCCCAAATCTCTCTTCAAATCCCCCAACCAAATACAGTATTAATATTTCTAGTATTACTCTTTACAATCGGAACACATTTGATTATGAACTTTGGCCATTAAAAAATACAGAAATGCTACCGGCACATAAAAAGAATACTAAAAAATATACAAAAAGCATAGTATGATTGAGATGAATGTAGTCTGATCCATAATTTAAAAATATATATACCAAATGTTTTCGGTACATTTTTATGTTATGTTTTTGCGCACGTAATATTATTCTTGAAAGACATTACATTCAACTCATGTATGACAACAACCGTTTCAATAATAACAAAGCCATGTGTAAAAGAATTTCTCTTTCCTTTTTACTTTCCATGCAACACAGTTGTCGTATACAACAGTACAAATATTTGCATGTATTATCATATATTTTAACCGTGATCATCAAATCAACAAACTCAAAGATCATATTAAAAAAGAATGAGGAAAAGCAATCTCTCTCTCTTGATCACTTCCATGGCTCTCTTGAAACCATGAATATAAAACTTCAATTCAATCATGTATTAACGGTGTTAAATGCATCACACCGGTACCTCACCTCTCCCTCCTTCCCGGTCTTAACACCGTAAACACTCGTCTTCTCCATTGCCCTTGCAAATGTATGGAAAAATGCGGTCTGATTCCTTGCATACAACTGGACGAAGGGCCTTGTTCGTGGATCCGTCAACAACACTTGGTCCGATTGCAAAAGCCCCAACCCCCTTTGCAAATTTTGAAAGTACATGTTATCGAATGTCCCTGGTGTCATGGGGTCATTAAACGCAGCTTGGTTTGGTTTAGTGTGGTAATTTTTGCACATGCTTTGAAGCCTCTGTGCGAATTTAGGGTTTAATGCAGGATCAACTTGCGATGTCCTACTATAATTGAAGATCCTATTGCTGAATTCCTTGCAGTGAGAGAATCCGATTGTGTGTCCACCACCGGTCAATGCCACCATTTCTTCGACAGTGAAACCCTTTTCTTTAAACATGTCGATCATACGATCGACTGATGTGTTAACCCTAGCTAGGTTTCCCTCGACATGCGAAGCCTTTGACACGAGGCCGTCTTTTCGGCCCAATAAGATCTTAAAAAAGGGCCCACCGACGATCTTGACAAGGTTACGTGTCGTGACAGCTAAAATATCGGCACATGAGACAACACCGGGGCAAGCGAGCTCGAGTGCGTGCTTGGCGCGTGTGACGAGGTCGAAGGCATCCCCGGCGAGAGCTTCATTGAGGTCGGCTTCACGCTCGGCCTTGTTGAAGGAATTGGAGGAAATGAGGACGGAGGCGTCGCAACCCTCGACCATGCAGTCGTGGAAGAAGACGCGAAGGGTGGCAGCGGCGGTGGTGGGGTTGGAGATCTGTTTGGTGGTGACAGTCTCTTGAATGATTTTATTGAAGCTTGGGCATGTTTTTGCGTAGTAGTTTTCAGTGAGGCGGGGACTGCGGTGGGCACGAGGGTGCGGATGGGGTTGCTTTGAATGGGCAATGGGGGCAAAGGAGGAAAGAAGGGAGGTGAGGATGAGGAAGAGAAGGAATGGGGAAGCCATGGTCATAGAGAGATGACCCGCTTCCTCACAAGCATAGGTTGTGGGGAAGAGATAGGAAGCTGATGCTTTTGGGTTTTAAAAAGAAGTGTTGGGAGGTGAAATGAAAATGGAGAGGGAGAGGACATGTTGTGGAGGAGAGGGGTTTTAGGGAAAGGTTGGTATTTTGAGAGAGAGAGAAAGAAAGAGGAGCTGTACATGCATGGTATTAGAGTTTGTGATATTTGTGGATTGATTTTCTTGGAGAAGTTATTTGATGTGCTCGTGATATAATTAGATAATATTTTATAATTTTTGTGATTGGTGAAGAAAGTAAAATTTATAATTTTATGTTGAATTATATAAAAATAATAAGAATGTAATAGTTTGTAATTGGTGTGTTATATATGCCACATAATGTTCTAGGGGCACAGGATAATTAAATATGTTTTTTTTGGTCAAAAGACATGGAAGAGATGGTGAAAAGTTGACCTTGGCACTAGAGACACACCTTTGTTGTCGGCTGGCCAATCTATGGCAAATTTTTAGAGACAATTTTTAGGAAGTTTGAAAAAAAAGAAAAGAAAAAGAAATAGAGAGATTGGGCCATAAATTTATGGATTAATTTTATTTTTATCTTCTAAACAGTCGTTACTATTATTGTTATTTTCTTTATCTTTAAATTATTAATTGTATTTATTTAATTTCTAAAATTGTTAATTTAAACTAATATATAGCCTAATTGGAGGTAATTGTCCATATCAATTTGACGGAAAAAAAATTATTTCAACATTTGAACAATTTAAATCATACAATTAAACATTCTTTTTTTATGGATTACCCCTTTTATGTTTGATCACTTTTTCATTTTGGCCTTTAAATTTTTATTTTTTTTCATTTTGGCCTTTTACGTTTTAAATTTTTTCCAGTTTACTCCTAAAATTAATTTTTGTTCAAAATTAGACAAAAAATATTATAATAATTGTCATATAACATAAAAAATATATTATTATATTGTAATTTAAGCTTATATTAAAGATGTGAGTTATATAAAATAAAATATTTGTATGTCATGTGACTGTTAATGTGTTATTTTTTGTCTAATTCTGAACAAAAAATTAGCTCTATGAGTAAATTGGAAAAAACTTGAAATATAAAGAACTAAAGTAAAAAAAAAAAAAAAAATTTTAAGGATCAAAGTAAGAAAGAGACCAAACATAAAGATGGCAAAATATAATTTATCCCTTTTTTATTTATTATTTGCAGTGATGGGTGAATAAATGATAAGTGTTTGTATAAAAACCCTCATTTTGCCTTAGTCATATTTATGAGAATTTATATAATTTTTGTCTTGATAAGCTTGCATCTTGTAGACCTTGATATTTTGTGTAAATATGATATCCTGTCTTGTTTTGTAGTTATTGTGTTTTGCCTATGTATAAGATCCCTATTTTGTTCCTTACCTTGTGTCCTGAATCTATGTTATCTACCGTTGCTATCTCACAGCTAGGTCATATCTTTGAACCTCTTACACTTAAGTCGTTGAGTGTCAACACCTATAGGACTGCCTTGGAACTTTCTTGACTAACCTCCACCTTCACTGTCGCACCTAGGCTGAGGTGTACACCGCCTAGGCCGATGTGTTCATCGTCTAGGCATCTGAGATCTTTGATTCTTAAACCTTGCAGCCATGTTGGGCACCTTCTTGCCAAATTGTGCACTTTAGTCCACACCTAGCAGCCTTGTTTCACGACTTGTACAACCTAGGCTGATGTGTGTCATACCTAGGCCAAGTGTCACCCCTCCTAGCTGAGGTCAGGGAGACCTTACCTGTCCGAAGGTTATGTTTTGATCCAAGATCCTTACCTTATTAGAAGTAACCATGCAACCTTATTTGTTTTATACACTTTGACATACTCTTGTTCTTTCATTCTGACAACTTTTTGAAAAGATTTGACAAGATGATTCCATGTGTCCCAGTAGTAGGTTTAAGTCAGTTAGCTTTTGGGAAACCCATATCTTTGCCATATTTTTGTCTTGAAGAGAGAGAAGCTCTAGGAAGAGGAAGAAGAAGTTCTTGGAGGAAGCTAGATTATACAAGCTTGATTATTAGACTTTGAATCATTTGATTTGTGTTCTTGAGATTAGATTCTCGATCTACTTTTATTGTTCTTTATGTTAATCTGATTACATTGCATTGACTAGCATGATTCATGAGCCATGTATTGATTTAAAGTTTTGGTTTAGAGAGAAAAAGTAATATTCTTGTATTCTTGAAGAAAAATCATGTTTTGATCCAAAAGTTTGTAACAAGTTCTATGTTTCTTTGTGTCTGTTTTCATGAAATCTTCAAGTATGGATACCTAGCTTCATGTTTTCAAACTCATATAATGAAATCTCAAATTTTGAATAAGAAGTTATGATTTTGGTATTCACGTTCTTCATCTTCATGTTCATGTTCTCCATATTTCCAAATTTCATTATTCTCTAAGTGTGGTCACCAAGACCTATTCTTGTCCAGCTTTACACCTAGGCCAAGCATTGCATCTCACATTGGCCTACCTTGCATGATCACTTACACCTTGGTCTACCTTGCATGCATACCTAGGCTAATCACTGTACATCTTTGCCGACACCTTATAACATCTCAAGCGAATAGCCCACATCTCGGCCAAGGAGAACCATACCTCGGCCATAACCTCCTGAGTTCACCCAGCTAGGCTATTTCGGCCCAACTCATCTCTGTGCATCAATTCCTAGACCTGGTTTATACCCATCATGCTTTTCCAAGAAGAAAAATATTGATTTAACTTCCAGACCATGTTTTGCTTTGATTCGACTTGGTTTTGGGAAGAAATATGTCACATCCCGGAATTTGGACAATTAAATATTAAATTAGAATTAAACCCCAATCAATATTCCATGATCCAAATCATAGGGGCGAAACAAAATCTAACAGCTCTTGTCCCATAAGATTTAAGTAAATTTCAATACTAAAAAAAAAATACAAGGAATAAAAAAATAATTAACAAACATCAACCAAACCATCCATCATAGATTCATAACTATCCAATACCTCCAACATTAAAGTAACAACAATTAGTCAAAACAACTTAAATAATGTAAAGTTGAAAAAAACCCACAATGTCAAATTGTCAAAATACTAAGGTCATAAAAAAAAAATAATAATAAATACAATAAACTAATATCAACCCTAAACTCAAGAAAGTGAAAGAAGCCCAAGAGACATGTCCAATAACTATAGTTATTTCTCGTCAACACTGTAGCTCCAACTAATCCTGCAAAGGAAACTCGACTGCGTTCAAATAAAATGCACCTGTAGACACCCTATTTTTGACCGACCTTAAGACTCAGACGTCACCGATTGAGCGCTCGGTGATGTTGCATATTGTGCTCGTTCAAAAGTCTCAGAGTCGCGGCCGTGCGCCCTACCTCCGGACTTCCGAACCCTCTTCTCTGCCTTGCCTCGGTTTGCGAACCAGATTCGGTTTTCTCTGTTTTCTTTCCTGAGGGGAGGGAGAGGTCCCGTAGACTATCTCTCAGTGGCCGTGGGCTACATATCGTGCCCGTAGGCCATTTTGCCCATTTCGGAGCCCGGTTCCCGGTTTTCGGAGCCGTCAGGCCGTGTGCCTCGGTTCGGGACCGCCTAACCATCTCCGATTCCTCCGGTTTTTGGCATGCATCTCATTCACTCCCTTTCAAGGGACACTGGGGCCTGAGAGACCCACTTCGTGGCTGAATGCCACTTTCGATGCTTAACGGCCTATTTTCGGGACCCCGAACTACGTGTTTTGACCCCCGAGCATTCGTTTTGCATCGGTTTTTGTTCATTTTTGGCAGGTACCTCTGTTTTATCACCAGGAAGGTCACTGAAGGGTGGGAGGCCATCAATTATCTCAGCAACCAGTTATGCTTCTCCGGCGCCCTCCGACGCTCGTTTTTCTCACTTCCGGGCTAATGTTGAACACCCTAGGGCCATTTTCTTCAAGCCCAAACCACATATTTGTGTTGTACACACATGGGAGGACCCTAAAAACATATGGCCGGCCAGTAACTCCAATTGAACCTTTTGAACCCCTCCTAAAAGTGGCTTGTTCTCTCTCTTGTTTTACATTTTCCAAATTTGAACCACATGGTTGTGTTGAGGACACCTGGGAGGACACCAATATCTGGTGGCCGGCCATTAACTCAACTTGACCCTTTTGACCCCTAGCCGGCCGGCCATGGGGGGTGGCCGGCCGGCCACCTGCAGCAAAAACACCCAGCCGGCCAGCATCCTCAGGTTGTGTGCATTCCAGCTGTGCTTTGATTTTCCCCCAAAAATATCTGATCCGGGGGAACCTTTTGGAGGGAAATAAGAGCTCATTTCCCTCCATTTTGGCAAAGGATTCCTCTCTCCCTCTCTTGTCTACATTGGTGTCCTCCCAACTCAAGAGAAGAGATTACAAGCATTGGTTGGAGCATATACATACATACAACTTCATTTCCTTCAAGCTTTGGTGACATTTTCTTCATCATCTTCAAGCTCTACCATCACAACTCCATTCCAGAAGCTAGGAGAGCTTTCCAGCAGCTAAGAGGCTCCCATTCTTCAAGCAAAAGGCAGCCAAGACTTGTCTACAAGGGTAAGTCTCACTTTCCCTCTTTTGTAGCCCATTTTTGCCTCATTTCTTAAGCCTATTTTCTTATTGTTTTGAGCTCCGACCTTAACTGAAAATAGGTCTATTTTGAGCTATTATTCATGTTTGTTCAAGGGCTCAACCCTGTTTGAGCCCTCCATCTTGCACTTGTTTCAATATTCTCTTATATGCCATTATTTTGCATTGAATATTTGGCCTATGTGTGATCTGTTTCCGAGCATAATGTAAACTGTAAGAGGGCCTATTTTGAGCCCCTATTCAACATTGAAGAAGGGCTGAACCCTGTTTGGGTCCTTTATCTTGCACTTGCTTCATAATCTCTCCTATTTACCGTAAATTTGCATGATTTGTTTGGCCTATGTGTGATCTGTTTTGGAGCATTTCATGAACTGAGATTAGGCTTATTTTGTGTCCCTCTACAACATTGTAGAAGGGATCAACCTTGTTGGGGGCCTCCATGTTATACTTGTCATTATACCCCTCTTTGGCCCCCATTTTTGCATGCTTTTTTAGGCCTATCTAGCTTCTGTTTTCGGCCATAATCAGAACTGAAAGTGGTCATTTTTTGACCTTATTAACATGTTTTATTAAGGGTCTTTGCTTATTTGATGAATTTTTGGGGTATCTCATGTTATAACCTTTGTTGGCTTCAATCTTGCATGGCATTTCTAGCATGTTTTCATACTGTTTTTGGGGTTGTCATCTACTGTAAATGTGCATATTTTTGTCCCCTCTTCAGTGTTATAGAAGGGCATTTTTCTGTTTGGGCTTTGCATTTACCATCTACTTCAATACCCCTCTCTTGGCCCCTATTTTTGCATACCATTGTTGCCCTATCTATGATTGCTGTTTGGCCTTGTTTTCTACTGAAAAAATGCTTGTCTTGGGGCTTCCTTGCTACTGTATTTTCATTCCATGTCCATATTGTGCATGCATTGCATAGCTATAGGCCATTTCGGGTGCCTAATTTCGCATTTCGGGACCATTCCTTGCATTTGGTGTCATTTCGCCATCTTTCGGGACTGTTTTCCCCCATATTTTAGTGCTGAAATTCATTTGCATGTTTGCATATCATTTCCATGCCATTTCATGCCTTAGGGCCATTGCCTCGGTTTGCGTGCCCGTGTGCACGCATTTCGAGGCACTTCATTTTCATCCATCGACCTCTTATGTGAGTGTGGCTGAGGCTCACTCATGTTAGTGTAAGTCCATTTTTCATTCTTTATGTCATTTTAGCATCATTGCATTCCGTATGCCATTGCCTCGGTTTGCGTGCCCGTGTGCACGCATTTCGAGGCACTTCATTTTCATCCATCGGCCTCTTATGTGAGTGTGGCTGAGGCTCTCTCATGTTAGTGTAAGTCCATTTTGCATTCTGTATGTCATTTTAGTCTCATTGCATCGTGTATGTCATTGCCTCGGTTTGCGTGCCCGTGTGCACGCATTTCGAGGCATCTCATTTTTCATCTCACGGCCTCCTATGTGAGTGTGACTGAGGTTCACTCGTGTTGGTATAAGCCCATACGGCATTGCGTATGCCATTTCCTCGGTTTGCGTGCCCGTGTGCACGCATTTCGAGGCATCTCTTTTTCATCTCACGGCTTCTTATGTGAGTGTGGCTGAAGCTCTCTCATGTTGGTAAGTCTAATTTGCATTGCGTATGCCATTTCATGCCTTAGGATCATTTCCTCGGTTTGCGTGCACGTGTGCATGTATTTCGAGAGATTTCATTTTCATAGCATTGCGCATGTTAGGATTGCATATTAGTTGCATTTCACGCATATCATGCATATTGCATCGTGTTCGGAATAGGAGTTAGCCCGGGCACGGGAAACGAGGCACGTTTCGCACCCCGAGTGACGGAACGGGTCTCAATTCCCAAGTCACTGACACTCCGGATTACCCATGATGGAGTTAGGTTTTGATTAGCATTCATAGGCATTCATCCTATATTGAGTTGTGCAATTCGGCTCCTCGGCCATCATGCATCGAGATGCGTGATTGGTGGCACGAGGGTCGAGGCATGCATATATTTGTGAAATACATTGCTATGCCCCTTTCCTGCTCTCTGTTGCAGCATATCCAGAACCAGCGGTCTTCCGAAGCTTGGCGCGCTTTTCGAGAAACATTGCAAAACAGAGGCTAATTGGGGCATCCCAGTGGATTTCCACGCAAGGCAGCTCCAACGTACATCATTCATCAGAATCAAGGCAGCCCCTGGCTTGCATGCCAGTTTTACATTTTTCTTATTTAATTTGTTAATTAATTAGGAATTTGTATATTATTCGGACTGTAATATTTGGACTGTATTATTCTTTCATTTGGGACTGTATATTTATTTGGACCCTCTGCGCGAGGGCATAATTGTAATAAGTGTGGGTGAGTGTGATGTATGTCTTCCAACCCCACGGCTTTCTTCCCTTTTATTTATCTGCTTATGATGGTTAGATATAGGACATATTTCAATTAGCATACAGTATGACAACATGTTTGCATCATTCATCCGTTTTGCACGCACCGGGCTCGGCGGATCATACTAACTGCATTCGTATTTCAATTCCAAATTGAATACGTGTTAGTTGTAGCATTCCATATGCCATGTTTAGAATAGCCGAGCCTGCTATAATTGCATCTTTGCATGTGTTGCATTAGGCATTTCTGTATACTTAGGATCATGCATGATTTCTAATGTAGTTTCTGTTTTGGCTTGGAGTACTCGGTGAGTTTTTATGCTTTAGCATCCTTGCATGCGTGTGAGTGTTGCCATGAATAGCATGCTTACCATGAGGCTATATGCTTATGTGATATAACTGCCTGAATGCCTGTGGGTGAAGGTTGGGTTATCTGAATTGGAATAATGCATTGATTGTTTGTTTTAAGCCCACTAGATAGTGACAACACCATGTTTTCTAAGCCCACCCGAGGGTGGCAAAATCTGCATTTTTAAGCCTACCTGCGGGTAGCAAACCATCTTTCAAACAAACAAACACGAAATGTCTTTGTTCCAATTCAGGCGACCCGGTCTATACTTGTATGCTGTGCGCATCACATAGTAACCTAGGCTAATAACCGGAATAAGAACACACAATGTTTTCAAAAACAGATATCATGGTTAGTAGAGGCCGGTCTTTGACCGGGCGAGCGGGGGTGCTCACGAAGTGACCTTCCCCAATCGTACCCAAGTTCCCGAGCCGAGGCAACTTTGGTGATGACGGACACGTGGCCTTTGGCACCGAGTCAGGGTTTCCTAAATTTCCCATTAAAAAATATTTAGGTGGCGACTCTGTATCTGACAAAGCAGTCCATGTTTGGCACTTCTTTCAAAAAAATCTGTTTTCAAAACGATTTGCCGGATTTGGACTCTTTGGTTCGAGATTTAGAACCGTGACATTTGAGTCCTTCGAACTGTAGTAGACCCAATATCGAACCAGAACGCGGGGGGGGGGGGGACTCGCACTCCTCGCCCTGGGATGCGTTCGGGGACGTCTACAGCACCCGAGATGCCAAGAGACAAAACGGGTCAGTATATAAGTATACTGGTATGAGTAGAAATATTTGACACCCACATGTCCACCAGACACAAACAAAAGTATATTTAATTCTTGTTACGGGATAAGACAAGTAGTTCCACCCACACCGAGACAAAGGGGTAGTTTCCTGAGATACGGTGGCATTTAGTTTCTTACCTGCACACAACTAAATATAAATTGAGTATAAAATAAATAAAATAAACATAAAAATATGGTGGGTCAGCCCTGTATAAAAAATTAATAAGACCCATCATTCTGTAAAAAAATAAAGTTAGTATTATTTAATCATAAGTAAATTACTGAAGAAGTATCAATACGCACCATTTCATGCTTAAATCATTCGAATTGATCAAAACTCAAAGAACAAAAGTTGTACAAAATCTAATTTTATAAAAGGTTACGTGAAAGGATTTAGTATAAACTGAACAGGTTGAGAGAAAAACTTGATAGAAGAACCTAAATAGAATTCGACCGAAAAATCCGAAACTGAAAATGAAAAGAAACTGGCTTAAGATGATTTTTTTCGGAAAAGTTCAAAACACGAAAAGTGTGCAAAATAATGTTCTACTTCAGTTTACACAAAATCAATAAAAATGAGCTCGTTTTGTGGGTTAAAACAGCATCTAAAATTTACATTGCTAAAATGAATAAAAACTATTATAACCAAGATCATTCGATTATAAGTTCTAATCAATCTTTTTAGTACAAAGTTAAATACAAAAATTATCTAGAATTATGTATACATGCCTCTGTCTAAATTTCCTAATCTATCAAAGTCGTTTACTATTTTTCAAGATGTACAAATTAATACAATTCAAACTATACCAATAAGTTCATATTAATTTTCTGTACCTTAAGTCCACCACTTCGGCCTTTCACTTCTGGCCTACACATATATCCCATATGCCTTCCGTATATCTGACACTACTCCAAAGCCAAACTTGCACGGGGATATCGTTCTGAGTTTGACCCACACTCTCCGGATGGTTAACATATACGTACGTGCGTAAATTAAAGCACCCGTCTACTCTCGAGAATGAGACAACAAATATATATATACCCAACTTCTTAACTATTCATGAGAATAAGTATAACAATGCTAAGCCTAAGACATTCAAATCAATCTCATAATCCCCACTTTTATTTTATTTTATTTTATTTTTTTACACTCTTTCTCACTAGTACTAAAATAAAACAACAATCCATGGGAGTCATGGTGGAGTATAAGGAATTTATCTATGGGTTTCTAATTTATTTTAATTTCATATATTCATGAATGTGATTACATCCATAAAATAAATACGCAGAAAAACTCTGAACTTGGCATACACATCTAATCAAATAATGAAATGAATCCATTATCTACATGCCAATACAAAATCAAACCAACATCAAATAAATAAAACTAAAACAACGAATTAAACATAAATAAAGAGAAGTGGGTTTTGTATTCACAATATTTTTTTGAAGATAAAAAAATCACTTGAAAAATTAATGAAATCACCAAAATAAAACCCTAACTGTTATTTTTCTCCTCTCTCCCGCTGTCTCTCTTTCTCTCGGCTGCACTCTTTGGTTGGTTTTCTTTGGTGACCACCAGGAGTCTCTCTCTCTCTCGCGGCTTGCTGCTGCTCCTCTCTTTTTTGTTTTGTTTTATTCCTTTTTTTCTTGTTCAACACCTTATAACTTAATTTGACAATATATTATATTTTATTTTATTAAATAACTATAACATATATAAATATACCATATATTTTATCAATATATAAAACACTTTTATATATATATATATAAAATATATAAATATATAAATATTCAGATTAATTATGTATAATTAACTATCACATTAAATTAATTAAATACCACGTTAAATTCTCATGTAGCCATGCAATCAATAAAGTCCAAAAATAAAATAAGGTAATAATAATAATAAATAATGACTTAAGAAAAATTAGAGTCACTAAAAAATGCCGAGATCTATTTTAGTCATTTGAAGTTTTTTATGAGAGTGCATTACATAACCATCTTTGAGAATATCTTCTAGTCTTCTTGAAGTGCATTCAATGGGATTTACCATGCATTTGAAGGTCTTGGATCTTTACCTTAATTTCCCTTTACCAAAGAGCTATTGTAAGTGGTATTTTTAATAAAGTTATGTTATAATGTTTTGGATAAAAAATTTGTTTTGTTTTGAAAAAATATTTGATCAAACATGAATGATTATCTTTTAGTTTTGTATCAAATATTTTGTTGGTTTTGATGACATTTTTGAAAGGTCCTTGTGTTAGGGGACTTTAATATGACTAGTACCTTTGTTTGAGATATCTCATTTGCCACTGATAGGTGGGCTTGTGTAATCGATTTCAGATCAATTATTCCTTTATTTTGTCAATGAATATTCATCTTTGTATTATGTAGATGTCAGTAAACATTTTTTGAAACTTTGAAAGCCTTTGATTGTTGAACTGGTTCATCCTTTGATTTGTTACAAGCTATGATATGTATTATTTTGATAAAATCTTAGATATCATTCTGTTAGACTTATTTATTTTGATGATTTATTTAATTATGTTTTAATTTATTTGAATGAGAAAAATAGAATCCAAAATTTATTTTGATGATTTATCTAATTATGTTTTAATTTATTTGAAAGAGAAAAATAGAATTCAAAATTTATTTTGATGATTTATTTAATTATATTTTAATTTATTTGAAAAAAAATTTATTTTGATGATTTATTTAATTATATTTTAATTTATTTGAAAAAGAAAAATAGAATCCAAAATTTATTTTGATGATTTATTTAATTATGTTTTAATTTATTTGAAAGAGAAAAATAGAATCAAATTTTATTTTGTCCTATTATTTCTCACATAAACTTTTATCCTAAATATTGTTTGAATGTATTTAATATTTGATTAAATCAGGAGTTCAAACAGCCCAAACCAGAGGTTCAAACAGCCCAAACCAGAGGTTCAAGCAGCCCAGCCCAGCAGCAGGCCAAAAAGTTCAAACAGCCTAGCACAACAGTATGCCAAAAGGTTCAAACAGCCCAGCACAGCTGTAGACACCCCATTTTTGACCGACCTTAAGACTCAAATGTCACCGATTGAGCGCTCAGTGATGTTGCATATTGTGCTCGTTCAGAAGTTTCAGAGTCTCGGCTGCGAGCCTTGCCTCCGGACTTCCGGACTATTTTGTGCTTTGCCTCGGTTTGCGAACCAGGCCCTGTTTTCTCTGTTTTCTCTTCCCGAAGGGAGGGAGAGGTCTAGTAGACCATCTCTCAGTGGCCGTAGGCTACGTTTCGTGGTCATAGGCCATTTTTCCCGTTTGGAGCCGAGTTCCCGATTTTCAAAGCCGTCGGCCGTGTGCCTCGGTTCGGGACCGCTTAACCACCTCTGTTTGCTCCGATTTTTGGCATACACCTTATTTCCTCCCTTTTGAGGGACACTGTGGTCCGAGAGACCAACTTCGTGGTCGAACGCCACCTCCGGTGCTTAACAGTCATTTTTCGGGGCCCCGGGCTACGCGTTTTGGCCCCCGAACCTTCATTTTGCATCGGTTTTGGTTCATTTTTGGTAGGGACCTCTGTTTCATTATTAGGAAGGTCGTAGAAGGGTGAGAGGCCAACAATTGTTCTGAGGACCAGTTTTATTCCTTCATCGCCCTCCATCGCCCGTTTTTCTCACTTGAAAGCCAATGTTGACCACCCCGGGACCACTTTCTTGAATCCTAAACCCCATATTTGTGTTGTACACACCTGGGAGGCCACCAATATTTGGTGGCCGGCCAGTAATTGCACTTGAACCTTTTGAGCCCCTTTGAAAAATGGGCTTTTCTCTCTCCTGGTTCACTTTCTCCAGCTTTTGACCACATGTTTGTGTTGTGCACACATGGGAGGCCAGCCTTTTGGCATGGCCGGCCACTAATCTTCCTTGAACCTTTTGACCCTTGGCCGGCCAGCCATGGGGAGGGCCGGCCGGCCACCTAAACCCTAGCTAACTGGCCGGCCATGATCCTTGCACCCTGTTCATTCCAAAAGTGACCTCTGTTTCCCCCCAGATTTTGTATCCAGGGGGGTGCACTTTTGGGGGGAAACTTGAATTGGTTTTCCCCCCCATTTTTCCCCCTCTTTTCCACCTCTTGTGCCTATATAACCAAGCCCTCCAGCTCCCTTTTGAAGGGTTAGAAATTTTGGTTTGGAGCTCCTACATTGTATCTCTCTCTCTCTACACTTCAACCCTCAAAACCTCTCAAATCCTACACCCATTCTACTCCATCGCCAAGCCAACCAATCCACACTCCATTCCAGCAGCTTGGAGGATCTTTCAGAGGCTAGGAGCATCACTTCTTGGTCCAAGAGTTGTCAAAGACATAGTCTTCAAGGGTGAGCCATGTTTTCCCTATTTTTTAAGCTTATTTTGCATGCTTTCTAAGCCATACTCGCTTACATTTTTGGGCTCCAACCCTAACTGAAAATAATCATGTTTTGAGGTTCTTTTCATGTTTGGTTAAGGGTCCTTCCCTGTTTAAGGTCTCTAGCTACCACTTGCTTCTTTACCTCTCTTGTATGCCTCTTTCTTGCATAGTATTTTAGGCCTATTTTTAAACTGTTTTGAGCTTGATTATAAACTGTAAAGTGGCTTATTTTGAGCCCTTCTTCAATATTGTTGAAGGGCTCTTCACTGTTTGAGACTTCCTTTTGTCACTTGCCTCTTTACCCCTCTTTTGGCCTTATTTTTGCATGCTTTGTTAGCCCCTTGTGCTTATATTTTTGGGCTCTGGTCCGAACTGTAACTAGCCTTATTTTGACCCCCTATTCATGTTTTATCAAGATTCTTTTGTTGTTTGAGGCTTCCTTTTTTCCCTTCGTGTTATAGCTCTATTTTATGCCTTATTTTGCATAGTATTTTAAGCTTGCATGTGCACTGTTTTGGGTTTGGTCACTAACTGTAAAATACCATATTTTGGGCCCCTATTTAACTTTGTTGAAGGGCCCTCCTCTGTTTGAAGCCAGTAACCATCACTTGCTTCTTTGTCTCCCTTTTGGCCCATTTCTTGCATAATAGTTTAGCCATACTTGTGTTTGTTTTCGTGGCTTGTTGTAAACTGTAAAGTGCTTCATTTTGAGCCCCTCTTCAACTTTGTTGAAGGTCTCTTGGCCATTTAGGGCCAGAAGCTGCTACTTGCTTCATTATCTCTCTTTCGGGACCATTTTTGCATGCTAGCTTAGTCCTATTTTTGTTCACTGTTTGGCCTTGCTTAAAACTGTAAATATGCTTGTTTCGAGACTGTCTTGATTCTGTCTTCACACTTCATGTTCAAATAATGCATGCTTCGCATAGCCATAGGTCATTCCATGCGCCTAGTTTCGAGTTTCGAGTCTCATCTCATGCATCGGGTGCCATGTTTCCATGTTTCGGGGTTGTTTTGCATCATATTTTGGTACTGAAATTTGCATGCTTGTATGCCATATTCCATGCCTTGCCATGCTTTGTTAGAGTGGCATTCGTGCTTTAGGTTCGGTCCTCGGTTTGCGTGCATGTATGCACGCATCTCGAGTGTCTCATTTTCATCTAATGGCCACTGATGTGGGTGTGGCTGAGGTCCACTCATGTTAGTGTAAGTCCATTATGCATTGTGTATGCCATTTCATTTCATAGCATTGTGTATGCTAGATCGTATGTTAGCGCATTGTGTATGCCATATTACCTCGTGCATCGTGTATGCCATTCCATAACATTGTGCATGTTAGGGTGTATCTTAGTTGCATTCATGCATGTCATGCATATTGCATTGTGCTTGGGATAGGAGTTAGCCCAAGCACGGGAAACGAGGGACGTTTCGTACTCTGAGTAACGGAACGTGTCTCAATTCCCGGTCACCGACACTCCGGATTATCCATGATGGAGCCTCGGTCTTGTTGTGTTTTCATGTGCATTCATCCCATATTGAGTTGTGCAATTCGACTCCTCAGCCATCATGCATCGAGATGCGTGATTGGTAGCATGAGGATCGAGGCATGCATACATATGTGAAAATACATTGCCATGCCCCTTTCTTGCTCTCTGTTGCAGCAAATCAAGAATCAGCAGCCTTCCAGAGCTCGACACGCATTCCAAGAACAATTGCAAACAGAGGCTAATCGGGGCATCGCAGTGGATTTCCGCGCAAGGCAACTCAAAACAAGCATCATTCGTCATCCGGAGCAGAGTCGAGGCAGTCCCCAGCCTGCATACTAGTTTACTGCTTTCTTAGTTAATTTGTTAATTAATTAGGATTTTTGTATTTATTCGGACTGTAATAATTTATTCGGACCCTCTGCGCGAGGGCATAACTGTAATAAGTGTGCGTGCGTGTGATGTATGTCTTCCAACCCCACGTCTTTCTCCCTTTTATTTACCAGTTTATGATGGCTAGATTAGGGCATGTTTCAATTAGCGTACAGTATGATAGCATGTTTGCATTCATTCATCTGTCTTGCATGCACCGGGCTCGGCGCACTATACTAACTGCATCTGTATTTCAATTCCAAATTGAATACTTGTTAACTGTTGCATCCCATATGCCATGTTTAGAATAGCCGAGCCTGCTATAGTTGCATTTCTGCATGCGTTGCATTAGGCATCTCTGTATATTTAAGATCATGCATGGATTTCTAATTAGCTTCTGTTTTGGCTTGGAGTACTCGGTAAGTTTTATGCTTTAGCATCCTTGCATGTGTGTGAGTGGCTGCCATGATAGCATGCTTACCATGAGGCTATATGCTTATGTGATATATCTGCCTGAATGCCTTTGGGTGAAGGTTGGGTTATTTGGACTGGAACAATTCATTGACTGTGAGTTTTAAGCCCACTAGATAGTGGCAAAACCATGTTTTCTAAGCCCACTCGAGGGTGGCAAAATCTGCATTTTAAGCCTACTTGCGAGTAGCAAACCGCTTTAAAAAACAATCAGGAAATGTTTTGTTCCAATTCAGGCGATCCAGTCTATACTTGTATGCTGTGCGCATCACATAGTAATCCTAGGCTAATAACCGGAATAAGAACGCATAATGTTTTCAAAACTAGATATCATGGTTAGTAGAGGCCGATCTTTGATCGGGCGAGCGGGGGTGCTCACGAAGTGACCTTCCCTAATCGTACCCAAGTTCCCGAGCCGAGGCAACTTTGGTGATGACGGACACGTGGCCTTAGGCAACGAGTCAAGGGTTTCCTAAATTTCTCAAAATAAAATATTTAGGTGGCGACTCTGTATCTGGCAAAACAGTCCATGTTTGGCACTTCTTTCAAAAATCTGTTTTCTCAAAACGATTTGCCGGATTTGGACTCTTTGGTTCAGATTAAGAACCGTGACACAAAACCGAGTCCGAGCTGTAGTGAGGTCCCCCGCGGGCTTGTTACAACAGCAGCAGGTCAAAAGGTTCAAATAGAAAATATTCAAATTAGTAGTGATGGAGTACAACGGCTATAAACGACTATAAATTCAAATGAATACATCGGCTATAAATGGTTATAAATTCAAATGAATACAACAGTTATAAACAGTTATAAGTTTTATTATATATACCAAAGCCTCTAATGCAAACAAGTTACAAAAAAACAGAAAATATTTTTTGATCTATAATCACTCACATCTATTCTTTGAAAAAATTCTCTGAGAAGTGTTCTTCAATTTTTGTTTACATCCTCTCTCAGAAATTATACACTGAGCCTTATAGCATTAAGCTCATCTTTCCTGTATGAGATTTATAGAAAAATCAAAACTTCATTTTATATATCTATCTTTGAGAGATAATTCTTGTAACTTTCTGTGAAAGCAAAAACACATTCTTTTCAATCTTGTAAGAGTGTAGTACACTCAGTGTTCTTGACTTAGAAAGTCTGTGTAAAATCCGTAGAGGATTGCTCCATTTGTAAAAAGGTTGCTAGCACCCCCGTGAAGCTAGAGCATAGTGGAAAATCTCAAGTGAAGCTTGAGGAGTGGACGAATCATTAACTGATATAGTTGTTAGAACACTTATTTTAATTATTTTTATTTCATTAACTATATTTATCTATTGTGCTAGTCATAATTTTTATTAGGATATTATTAATTTTTAATTGTAAAAACCTAATTCACCCCTTCTTAGGTTGTCTTTTGAGTTACAATTGGTATCAGAGCCTGGGGCTCTTGTTTAAATTTAACAATCTTGAGTTTTTTATCCATAGTAACCATGTATTCTACTTACTCTGCTGTAGGACAAGCTAGCTGTCATGCCCCAAGTTTTATTACTCGAAATTATAACCAAAACCTTTAATACAAGTCCATTTAATTAACTACAGTTATTATTACAAACACCCATTACATGGGGTAACAACAACATTGTTCTCTCTCGAATAATACAACAATAATACATGTACAAAATTCACATTGAAATACACATGAATCTCTCATTTACAATAAGCATATCTCATTTACACTATGACCAAATAATAGAAAATAAACTCTTCAATCCTCAATCTGGCGTTCCAAACTCTGTTCCTGAAAAATGGTTAAAATAATTGGGATGAACACGAAGTCCAGTAGGAATCTTCCCTAATTCTAAACAATATAGTCCTTAAATACATGAGATCATGAAGTGCTAAAGAGTGATATAAACATAAATTCTTTGTGCTCTTTAATATACTCTAATTACAATACGTATAGGTAACACTATTCTCATGAAGGAAATTCATGAAAACTTTTCAAAGAAAACCCTTTCATTTGTTTCTATATCAGTCAAATATATGTTTCAAAATAAAGTCTTTTCAAGAATTTCTTGCTAACTTTATCTAGAATTATAAACATAGCAACGAGTCATACTCCTACATGTCACAACACATTATAACCCATTATAATCCACATAAAAGAACCCATACACTTCCATATATTCGATTTTTGCCCAATCAAGATTACTCACTTTCCATTATCTCAAACCCATGTACAAATCTTATTATAATCATTCCACACAATCCAAATTGGACACCGACTCCATTACCAAGCCTTAATATCATACCGCACGTTTTACCGATCACAAGCCGAAAGGAACGTGGAACCTCACGCTTTACCGATCATAAGTCAGAAGGAACGCGGAACCTTTACACATTTTATCAAGATACACACTTTACCGGGCGTTACTCCGGAAGGAAGGCGGAACCTTTATTAAGCGCCACGCTTTGCCGGCTCAAATACGGTGGGAAACGGACCCCAAGGCAACATTACAATCCATCAATTTCTTAAGTCATTGCTCATTATGAATTATGGGCAAAGCCAACACATTCATTCATCATTTCCATTACTTATTAGCTCAAGAACACGTACTCATTATTTTCCACCATTCTTTAGTATTCATCAAGTCATTCATTGTTACAATCTTAACAAAACCAATAATAACATTCATTATTTTTATCACAAAATTCATCCAATAACACATCTACTAAGAGCTTTTGGCGCATTTTTAGAAGCATTCTCAATTCTTTAATTTCAAAGGTCTTTTAACTTTTTCACAAAATTATCAAATCTTCATACTCAATTTCATAACACAATAATCACCATAAGTTATCCCCAATTAATTAATTTAATTACTCATCTTAATTTCTTCAAGATAACCTTTCTTTACAATAGTTATTTTCTAACCATTATTCATAATAATTTATTCTCATCTTCTACAAAACATAAGCTCAATTCCATAAATCAAATGTCAATTGAAGCTTTCTTTATTCCCAACATAGATTCCATAACTAGGGTTAAACATAAATTAGGGCTTTTTTCTATTTAACACAAAACCACATTCTCATGACCCAAACATCATGTATTCCACTTAAATCATCAATTCAAATTCCATAAATCAAAAACCCTAGCTCCCTTCACATGCCATTTCTAAAAATCTCCTAAAAATGAGGGTTTTATGTAATAAAAAGTATCACTCATCTATCCACAATACTATATTAAGAGAAGCAAGGAAAATCCCTACCTTAAGCAATGAAAGAGAGAAACCTAAAGTTTCGACTTCAACGAAAACACGATCCGCTTAGATGGATTGAAAGCCCTTGGCGCGCTCTATAACCTTCCTCAAGGGACCTAGGTGAGATGATGCTTCTAGATGTGTATATCTAGCAATCAAAGTGGGAAAAAGTTGGATATAGAGAGAGATGAGAGAGGCTCACAGTTTGAGAGAGAGGAAGGAGGAGAAAAGTGAAATGAAACCATGCTTGGGGCCTATTTATAATAGTAGAGAAGTAGCCCTAAGGTCAATAAAATAATAGGCCCAAAACCCTCCAAAGGTAGGGCCCATTTGAACCCCAAAATCTGAAGAAAAAAAAAACGCAGGGGTCGACCCTTCGGGTAAAGGGGTCGACCCTTTAGGTAGAAAAGACAATCTGGCACAAGCAAGAGGGGTCGACCTTTAGACAAGAGGGGGTCGACCCTATTTTCCAGCAACCAACACAAAAATTCTGCAACATAAGAGGGTCGACCCTTCCCAGACTGGTGTTGACCTTATAGAAAACCAGCAGAGGCGCTAAGAATTCAAACAGGTATAACTCTCTTGTTCGGACTCCGTTTTAGGTCGTTCTTGTGTCCAAATCGAATCCTCGAAAACAAGCTTTCCAATGGTTTTGGCCTCACATCCAAATTCAAAGTATAGAAAGAGAAAAAGGGCAAAATAGTGAAGGCTGGTCAAAAATAAAAACTCAAATTTGGGACTTTTGATCTAATCTTGCCTAAACACTTTGTTAAGGCTTCAATCAAGGTTCCAAACATCACCCAAGGGTCCTCAATTATAATATTTAATGTTAATTTGCCAACCCATCAATACCAAGAGTCCGACAACCACACAAGTTTTAAGGTGACGAGCACCACTTTACACTAATCCGATAATTATTAAAATCCGGGCCACTACACTAGCAATAGGCCACCTCTCTTTGATGGTAGTAATTACATTCATTGGAAAGAAAAAATGACTTTGTATCTTCAAGCTACAATTATGCTTTGTGGCTTATTATCACTAAAGGTCCTAAAATCCCTACCAAGGTCGTAAACCATATTAGTGTGCCTAAACTTGAGGATGAATTTGATGAGCGTGATTATAAATTCCTTCAAGCTAATGCTAAAGCCAAGCTTATTCTTGTGTGTGGACTAGATGCAAATGAGTACAATAGAATTTCTGAGTGTATTATTGCTAAAGAGATTTGGGATAAACTTGAAATCACCTATGAAGGAACTAGCCAAATAAAAGAGTCTCAGATCGACATGCTTATTGATGATTATGAACTCTTTACTATAGAATCATTTGAATCTATTTCTGAGATGTTTTATAAATTTACCAATATTATTAATACTCTAAAATCTCTTGGTAAATCTTATACTAATGGTGAGCTTGTAAGAAAAATACTTAGGTCTTTGCCAAATGAATGGGAAGCTAAGGTTACAGCTATCCAAGAAGCAAAAGATCTAACAAAATTAGGCATTGAAGAACTCCTAGGCTCACTCATGGCTCATGAACTTTCAATGATGGATGGCAGCAAAAAGGAAGCCATTTGGGGAGAAAATGATGGAGTAACCAACTTGTGTCTCATGGCTCTTGGAGAAGAAGAATCCACTCAAGATGAGGTAATTTCTAATTATGTAGAACTTGAAAGTGCTTTCAATGAATTACGTGACATATTTAGAAATGTTTGTGTTAAGAATTCTAAATTAAAGAAATTAGTTACTTCTCTTTCAAATGATGTGGGTGTTTTAAAAATGGAAAATACTACTTTGAAAAATGACTTTATGTCTATTGCCATTGAGAAAAATATTTTGAAAAACAATGTTGAGGATTTAAACAAAACTCTTGAAAATTTTGTAAAAGGAAAAGAAAACCTCAATAAGCTTTTTGGAAATAAAAGATGTGTTTTTGACAAAGTAAGCATTGGTTTTGATCTTCCTAAACCTTTTATGAGATTAAATGTTCTTGAGACTTATCCTCATGGACCCAAGAAAGTATAGATACCAAGAAAGAAATTAAGATATTTTGTAGGTGGAATCTCAAAGAATACTAAGGACTTCGAGAGGAAATGCACAACAAGAGTGTTCAATCTAAAGAGCAAAATCAGCTCCTACAAGAAGAAGAATAATGAAATGAAAATCACCAAGATGAACAAAAGAGGTAATGAAGGTATAACTCCTAACACATCTTTAAGCTTAAAGTTCTATATTCTTTAAGGCGTGATTTGTGTACAATAGGTTGTGTCTAATCATTGCTTCCATGTAACCTAATTGTACTAAGTTTCCTAAGTCATGTTCTACTAGTTTCTTTCAAACATTCATTGAACTCAAAAATGAGAATTATATTATTTTGATGAATGCCTATTAGAATATGAATGATTCATGTATTCATTAACATTTTATATCATGTCATCCATTTCTATGAAAAAGAGATAAGAAGTGATAATTTTTTTTTTGTGAGCATACTTTTCACATCTTATATATGACTTCATACTAATATGTTAATTCCTTTTTGAGTCATATGTTTGTAGAATCAATTTTGATGTCATAACATGTTTTTGAGATGTATACTATCTATATTTTGAATTCTACATTTGTGATTGCAAGAATATGCGCTCAATATGAAAATTTCATGCTTATATGCTTTACATTGGAATATTTGAATGAGTTGTGAAATTCCTTGATTATGATCCATCAACAATGTTTAAATGAAAAGAAGTATCATACGTTTGTAGAGACATTGCAGCTATCCTATTGAATATCTTTTGAATATGGATTATATTGGCATACATCTCATGAAATGTTTTTGATTGATAAATTGTTGAATTAATTATTTATAATATTCATGTTGTGTTCCACATTAAGTAAAATGTTTTATCACACTTGAGTATGTGGATTGAATTGATGAAAATGCCTCTTGATAATGTTATGTGATTAAATGAGATTGTTGCATCATTTCTTAATAAAACAAAGAGCATAACACTATTTTCTTATGCATATTATGCTATGTGCTACAACTTGAAAATTCTTAAAAATAGCATTCCAAACTCTTATTTGATCATTAAATTATTTTTCACCTTTTGAATTTGTGATAAGAAGTGATTTGTGCTGTATTTTTATTGAGTAATAGTGATTGTTTTATGAATGCTATATTTATACAAAATCATATTAGAAAAGGGTAACAGCAATTTAGGGGGAGAAATCATTTTGCTAACATACTTGTTAAACCCTTTTGAGATGAACTCCTCATGAAAGAAAATTGAAGATTGAAAAGCTTCTAACTCATGAACCAAAGGTATGCCTCTAACACTCTCTTAAGCTTTTGAGGAAAAAATTATATCTTATATCTTTTGAGCTAATATTTTTATTACTTTGATATGAAAAAGATTGATTATGCTTCATATGATTTGCAATGTATACTTTTTGATGACGCTCTTGCCTAAGAATCATGCCTATGCTTAAATGTGTGCTATATATTGAAATTCATGATTTTTCTTGGCATACGGATTGCTATACCTTGAACATGCTTCATTTTTTGGAATTACATTAGCGCCATGAGATTATATTGAGTTTAACCTATTATGAGCAATATTTGGTATTCTACATAATGCTTCTTGAGCTATGATTGTTAAATCTTCTAGATTGCATATTGGTATCCTTGGTAGATTGCATGTTGGTATCATTTTGGCATCCTTATTGGTAATATTTGGCATTCTATTTGATATTATTGAGGAGAATATTTCAGTTATGAGCTTTCATTTATCATATCTCCTATTTATTTTGCCAAATTAAATAAGGGGAAGAATTTAAACTAGATTATTTTTTTTAAAAAAATCCCCTCAGATTCTATTCTATTTTTGATATCACACTTATGAGCTTGCACCTCACATATTTTTTTTTTTAATTATCTTGTATAAAATCTGTACGCTCTTGCTAGAAATTGATTGTTAGATCATGCTCAAATCAATTGTTAGATCATGCTCAAATCAATTGTTAGATCATGCTCAACTGCTTCACATATACTTTTAACAATTTGGTATCTCATTGGCTCTTGCTTGAAAATAGATTGAAATAACATGAATTCTTCATAATAGATAAGCTCATTGATTCATTGTTGTCATATTATCTTGCTACAACAGCATATGTGTCTTATTCTTGACCTTTGAAACTTCTCCTTATTGCACCCATGGCATTTATCTAAACTTGATGCTACATTGTGATAACACTAGTGCCATCAATTTAAGAAAAAATCCAGTTCAACACTCACGAACAAAACATATTAAAAATCGACATCATTTTTTAAGAGATTATGTTCAAAAAGGGGATATTGTACTTGAATTTGTAAATACCGACAAGTAATTGGCGGATATTTTCACAAAACCCCTAAGCGAGGATCGCTTCAATTTTATTTGTGGCGAGCTTGGCATGTCATTTTTTGCTTCAAAAGTTTTGTTATGACTGTGAAACTTGAATTTTTGTTAAAATGATATATGTGTATTGCTACATTAATATGGAAACATTTATATCAGTTGAATGCTCACAAGTCTTTTATACGTTTACTCTCCTTAACAGTTTACTATTCTGCATCTTGAAGTAAAATTAACTTTGCATACATTGATTTTTTTTAAACCCTCATGGTATTTTTTTTGCATTACCATTCCAGCAACACCAACGTCCCATTAAGTTTAATTTCTATTGGTATTTTTTTTTTTTTTGCTATTAGGCTTAATTTCTTTTATTTTTATTTTTTTCTCATTATTATTTTTTGTTTGGGCTTAATTTTCTTATTTTTTTCTCTGCTTTTTAATTTCATTTTTTAGTCCTTAAACATAAACACAACAACAAATCAAAATACAAATATTTACATAAAAAAAAAAAACCCTTCATTTTTTCACAGTCATACGCCGATCAAAATAAACATATTTACATAAAAAAAAATTAAAAAAAACCTTTATTTTTTTTACGGCCATACGCCGATCTTACTTCCTCACCTCTTTCACCGCTCTGTTCTTCTTTTTATCACCTTGGGCGACGCTTGACATCCTTGCCCTCGTGCTTTTGTCGGGAGCGAGCACTCCCCGTCGACTATCAAAAACCAAGAATGACGTTGCTCCAAATCGGGCCATGGAGGTGGTCATCCGTTTAAACTCTTTATTTTCGGCCTTCAGTGCGCCTATCTCTGCTCGCGCATCCTTGTACATGCGCTGGAGCAGAGAGAGTTGGGCATTGACCTGGTGTACCTCAGTTGTCTTATTTTGCAGTCGGTGAGCCAATTTGGTGACCGCAGTCACCGTCTCCATACAGGACTGTAGTGTGTAGTGATTGGCTTCTATGTCAGATTGAGCTGCTATGATTTGCTCAATCGACATCATAGGAAGGTTAGGAAGAGGACATGAAGAGTAGGAGTAGGGGCACTCGATCCAGTAGAGCTTATGGGATCGTTCAGGTCCGGAAACAGAGTGAGGGGACGGGATGAGGAAGCCATGGTTTAGAGGTGAGATGTGTAAAAGAAATGAGTTGCAGAGAAATAGAAGAGAACAGACTAAGGTTTGGTATCCTCCGTTTAGTTTTTTTTTTTTTGGTCTCTCGATGAGGAAGAAGAAACAGAAGAGAGTGGTGAAGAAGAGATAGAAGAGAATGGTGAAGAAGAAAATGGAAGAGTGTGTGATTAAGAAGAAGCAAAAGAGAAGAAGACAGGGAGGGAGAGGGAGCTGAGGTGAGTACAAATCGAGGCCTGCTTTTGTCGGCCAATGACGCAAAAGTGAGGCCGCGTGTTAAACACGTTTATCGAAGGAAAAAGAGAGACGCAGGAGAGTTGTATGTGTACGCATATATGTATATATATGTTTTGAATTGTATAGATGCCATTTATCACTATCATTCTCCTCTTCCAGATTCTGACCCATGATTTTCTTTTGATAATGTCACAGGGGGAGAAATTATATGATATTATATATTATGGTATTATTTTCAAACTATCTAATGTTATGTATTTATAGTTTGATATCTTAATTTTATATCATGTTGTTGATTAAAGTTTATTTATTACACATGTGCTAACCTATGTAGTTAGAAATGAATTCAGGGAGCATGACTTGAGGGAGAGCCTTTCTTACTCTCAAATCAAATCAAAACATCATTGTGTGCCATTATCAAAAAGGGAGAGATTGTTAGACTTATTTATTTTGATGATTTATTTAATTATGTTTTAATTTATTTGAATGAGAAAAATAGAATCCAAAATTTATTTTGATGATTTATTTAATTATGTTTTAATTTATTTGAAAGAGAAAAATAGAATCCAAAATTTATTTTGATGATTTATTTAATTATATTTTAATTTATTTGAAAAAGAAAAATAGAATCCAAAATTTATTTTGATGATTTATTTAATTATGTTTTAAATTCAAAATTTTTTTTGATGATTTATTTAATTATGTTTTAATTTATTTGAAAGAGAAAAATAGAATCAAAATTTATTTTGTTCAATTATTTCTCAGCTAAACTTTTATCCTAAATATTGTTTGAATGTATTTAATATTTGATTAAATTAGGAGTTCAAACAGCCCAAACCAGAGGTTCAAACAGCTCAGCACAGCAGTATGCCAAAAGATTCAAACAGCCCAGCACAGCAGCAGGCCAAAAGGTTCAAATGGAAGATATTCAAATTAGTAATGATGGAGTACAACGGCTATAAATGACTATAAATTCAAATGAATACATCGGCTATAAACGGCTATAAATTCAAATGAATACAACATCTATTAACGGCTATAAGTTTCATTATATATACCGAAACCTCTAATGTAAACAAGTTACAAAAAAACAGAAAATATTATTTGATCTATAATCACTCACATCTATTCTTTGAAAAAATTCTCTGAGAAATGTTCTTCAATTTTTGTTTACATCCTCTCTCAGAAATTATACACTGAGCCTTATAGCATTAAGCTCATCTTTTCTGTGTGAGATTTACAGAAAAATCAAAGCTTTGTCTTATACATCTATCTTTGAGAGATAGTTCTTGTAGCTTTCTGTGAAAGCAAAAACACCTTCTTTTCAATCTTGTAAGAGTGTAGTACACTTAGTGTTCTTGACTTAGAAAGCCTGTGTAAAATCTGTAGAGGATTGCTCCATTTGTAAAGAGGTTACTAGCACCCCCGTGAAGCTAGAGCATAGTGGAAAATCTCAAGTGAAGCTTGAGGAGTGGACGTAGGCCGACTTGAAGCCGAACCACTATAAATTTGTTTGTCTCTTTCTCCCTTATCTCTTTATTTTATTTAAATTGTTGTAGCTATATTTCACATTTTCACTGCGCTAAAATCATTAACTGACATAGTTGTTAGAACACTTGTTTTAATTATTTTTATTTCATTAACTATATTTATCTATTGTGCTAGTCATAATTTTTATTAGGGTATTATTAATTTTTAATTGTAAAAACCTGATTCACCCCCCTCTTAGGTTGTCTTTTGGGTAACACATTCATTCAAATCTTTATTATTTATATCATTCACTGAATTTTTAGCTCACCCCTCTCCCTTATATATATGTAGGTGATGAGCAAGAAGGTGTTGTCGCCTAAGCTTTGTGGAAGATGTGTTTTGTTTCATGTTTTGTATTCATCTTGAAGATTACAGTTCTTCACTTTGTAAATCATTTCTATGGGGATATATTTTCTGAGTACCAACACGTGGCAAGGTGACGCCGACGTGTCAGCCGAGGTGCCACGTGTCCTGGTCGTGACGCTGAGGTGATCTCGGCAAGGCCGAGGTTATCTCCGAAGATATCGGAATCCGAGATAAGTGGATAAGGGACAAGAGTCCTAGAATGAAAAGGGAACTCAACCTGGATAAAGGACAAGAGTCCTAGATTGAGAGAAGACTCCAGTTTGGGTAAAGATGAAACTCTTAGAGGGTTTATCCTAATCCCATTGGGAGTCCAAGATTAGTAGTAATCCTGAGTCCATAGAAGTTAGGCTTCTATTGGGACTAGGTTTATGTTGGCTATAAAAGAGAGGCACCCCCATGGATCTAAGGTATGCTTTTTGATACTCAAGCTTGTGAGTTGAATAAATTGATTTATCTTTGAGAGATATTGAGGTACTGACTTGATCGTCGGAGTACCCCCGGGTGGCGAACCACCGTGGGATTCTTCTCTTTCTGTTGCAGGTTATCTAGAAGCCATCTATTCTGCCGGTGTTCACCAACTGATTACTAAGAGGGGCAGTGTGGTCAGAAAATCACTCACACAATTTGGCGCCGTCTGTGGGAACGAAAGAAGAGTAGATGGCCAGTAACACGCAGAAGGAAAAGATTGGGGACGACGCTCCCGCTGGGAGTGGCAGGCCTATCGACCTTGATGTCGAAGGAGACAACCACAACGAAGAAACTCGTGATCAGAATCACGCAGAGAAAAGCGTCGGCCGAGATGGCGACACAGCAAAGAAAGCGGATCGGGGAAAATACTATAATGAGGACGACCTCCAGACATGGAAGGATAAATACCTACGGAGGAACGAAGACTCTTCCAGAAGGGATGCAAAGGCAGGGGGCATGAGCGCTCCCAAGAAGATGACATTCAAGTATAGAAGAGCTCAAATCGAGTAAGCAGATCTGAGAAGATAAGATCTCGGAGCCTAGGTCCGAGAAAAGAAGAGCTCAAACCGAGTGAGCAGATCTGAGAAGATAAGATCTCGGAGCTTAGGTCCGAGAAAAGAAGAGCTCAAACCGAGTGAGCAAATCTAAGAAGATAAGATCTCGGAGCTTAAGTCCGAGAAGAGAATAGCACAACGAGCAAATCTAAGATCCTAGAGGATAAAAAGGAAACACACAAGATCAAACTAAAGTTGGCCGGGTTGAAAACCTCGGCTTGAATCCAAAGATAATGCTTAACCGAAGTTAAGCCAAGAAGATGCTTAACCGTAGTTAAGCCGAGAAGATTCTTAACCGAAGTTAAGCCAAGAAGATGCTTAACCGTAGTTAAGCCGAGAAGATTCTTAACCGAAGTTAAGCCAAGAAGATGCTTAACCGTAGTTAAGCCGAGAAGATTCTTAACCAAAGTTAAGCCAAGAAGATGCTTAACCGTAGTTAAGCCGAGAAGATTCTTAACCGAAGTTAAGACCAAAGATTCCTTAACGCTTGTTGAAATTTGTAGCAATTTACAAGTTGTTAAGCTGACAAAGATTCCTTAACACTTGTTGAAATTTGTAGCAATTTACAAGTTGTTGAGCTGAAACCATTCTTTATCGCTTGTTGAAATTTGTAGCAATTTACAAGTTGTTAAGCTGACAAAGATTCCTTAACACTTGTTGAAATTTGTAGCAATTTACAAGTTGTTGAGCTGAAACCATTCCTTATTGCTTGTTGAAATTTGTAGCAATTTACAAGATGAAGATAGACCGAGTTCATTGAGTAACACTTGTTGAAGTTCTATGTGAATTTACAAGTTGGTTAAAACGAGATGATGCTTAACCGAAGTTAAGCCGAGGTGATGTTTTTACATGTTGAAATTTGTGGCAAAGGTGAAGTTAAGCCGATATATGATATTTTAATCGTCTGTTGAAATTTTTAGCAATTTACAGGTTAAAGAGAAATTTGTTTAAACACTTGTTGAAATTTGAGAAAAGTTTATAAGTATATACTTGTTGAAATTCATGAAGAGTTTGCAGGTCAGTATCTTGCCGAAGTAAAGTTTGTAGTTGTTATACCCGAGGTATATAACCCCAAGAAGATTGCATAAAGAAATATGAAGAGCATATGCACAATTCATACAGAGAAGACAAAGGTACAAGCATTCAAAGAAAGATAGTTGTATTAAAGCATTCAACAGAAACAAGAGACACATCGGCCATGTAAAGAAACTTATACTGTCCAAAGAAGCAACAAGGTACAAGAGTACAAACGGAGATGATGCTTAACCAAAGTTAAGCCGAGATGATGCTTAACCGAAGTTAAGTTGAGATGATGTTTAACCGAAGTTAAACGCAGATGATGCTTAACCGAAGTTAAGCCGAGATGATGCTTAACCGAAGTTAAACGGAGATGATGCTTAACCGAAGTTAAGCCGAGATGATGTTTAACCGAAGTTAAAACAAAATGATGTTTAAAACACTTGTTGAAATTCTGAGAGAATTTACAAATTGAAGAGCACACAAAGTTAAATGTCGGCAAAAGATTCGCCGAAGTCAAACGTTGTTTTGATTAAAACAGAACCACTAAGTGCACGCCAGAAGTGGTGACCAGAATTGTGAAAGGAATAAATGCTTCAAGAAACAGTGATGATAGTTTGCAAAGGCCAAAAGAAAGAGGGTCTAAAGGGGGTGAATTAAATACCAGAAGTTTTAATACATCGGCGAAAGAAGAACACATCAGGTATGTGACTATGGCACGAAGCCAACTTCCCTAATGTAATCCTAAGGGCAACTTATGTTCACATTAGGGGGCAGGGAGAAGGTACAGGGGGGAGGAATGGTAATTAAGGAGCAAGGAATGTTAACACTTATTGAAATTTTTGAGCAAATTACAAGATGAGTTAACCGAAGATTATGCAGTCTACCACTTGTTGAAATTTGTAGCAATTTACAAGTTTGGTATAGCTGAGATAACACTGAAAGACGTTTCCGAGATATGATCATCCGAGATGACCAACTAGCTTGTTAAGAGCTGAGAAGGTTGGCACGTACAAAAATGAAGACCTTAGAGAACTGAGATGATGAAAGCAAGAACGTCGGACTGATCTGCTTCAACGAACGACGATGGTTCAGCCTCGGCAGTCAATCTGAGGAGCTTTTCTACCGTTATCTCGGCATCAATTTCAAGAAGGAAGCAAAACTACTTGGCATCAGCGGCAGGTTATGTCTCACCCCCAAAAGACAGTTGGAAAGAATTTCTCAGCAGTCTTCTCAGCCACGAGCTCAGCATCAATCTCCTGAAGAGTTTGATCAAAGCTCTTCTCGGCGATTGGCACCTCAGAGATTGAAAACAAGAATCTGGAAAAAGACACAGAAAACAATTCGTAATCAAGAATGATGATAAAGCTATCAGGAAATCAAGACAAAAATATTGCACAGGTGTGTCAAGCCAAGAATAGTGGCAGAAATCAACAGATGTGTGAACAATGTGTATTCAAGAAGATGAATTGGAAACAACGGGTAAAACAGTAATGATGATTAACAAATGAAGTAGAGCTCCTTGGAAAGCAACAAGAAATAACAGACCAGGAGGAATAGTGGCTTACTAGAAAGAGGGAAGCTGGAATGAGAATTGCCGAAGTCTGACGACGGATGCGAAAATGACAGAATGACGTAAGCTTCACCGGCGGAAAGGATCGAAGACAGTTGCAGAGCTTGAAAGCTTGGAACAATGACGGATTTAAGCAAAAGAGCTAGAAAGAGAAAAAACCAGAGGATTGAATAAAGAGAAAAATCAGAGTCAAGAGGACGACAAAGTTCAAAGATAAAGCCAAGTGCACAGGCACTAAGTAAGTATATGAAGAAACAAGAAAGTGATGACCCAGGCACGATGTTAGCAACAGAAAGTGGATATGGCAAGAACAGTGCCAGGCATTCAAACAATTCAAAACTTGAAGATAGACGAAAATAGAAGGCAACAGATGGCAAGTAAACAGATTCAGAAGAGTTATAAAAGATTGAGCTTAAAAGCAAGTAAAGAGTTTATGAACCTACCAAGAGAAATGAACGCCGATATGAAAATCGCCGGAGTCAAATAGATGACTGGAAATCAGAAACCCACCAGAGAATATGAATAGAGCAGTTGCAAAACTCTTGGAGTTTACAAATTAGTGGAACCAATAACCTCGGCTAGGAGGTTTGATCTCGAACAGCTTGGAAAGCATGAAGCTTGATACTTGACAGAAGTGGACAGTAAAGTCCAGAGAACTTTGAGGTCGGCGAGCTTGATTTCGGACAGAGGGGTACAGATGAACGAACAGTATAGGTTCCATCACCTCAGAATGCCGAGGTAATAGAACCTAGGGGGCAGTTGTGGGGATATATTTTCTGAGTACCAACACGTGGCAAGGTGACGCCGACGTGTCAGCCGAGGTGCCACGTGTCCTGGTCGTGACGCCGAGGTGATCTCGGCAAGGCCGAGGTTATCTCCGAAGATATCGGAATCCGAGATAAGTGGATAAGGGACAAGAGTCCTAGAATGAAAAGGGAACTCAACCTGGATAAAGGACAAGAGTCCTAGATTGAGAGAAGACTCCAGTTTGGGTAAAGATGAAACTCTTAGAGGGTTTATCCTAATCCCACTGGGAGTCCAAGATTAGTAGTAATCCTGAGTCCATAGAAGTTAGGCTTCTATTGGGACTAGGTTTATGTTGGCTATAAAAGAGAGGCACCCCCATGGGTCTAAGGTATGCTTTTTGATACTCAAGCTTGTGAGTTGAATAAATTGATTTATCTTTGAGAGATATTGAGGTACTGACTTGATCGTCGGAGTACCCTCGGGTGGCGAACCACCATGGGATTCTTCTCTTTCTGTTGCAGGTTATCTAGAAGCTATCTATTCTACCGGTGTTCACCAACTGATTACTAAGAGGGGCAGTGTGGTCAGAAAATCACTCACACAATTTCTTTTGATGTTTTGGCTTGAGAAGCCATTTGATCAAAATGCAATATCAAGTTTTGTTTTTGTTTTTTTGTATCCAATTTATAAAACCATTTTAATGTGTATGTCATCTCATTTAATCTATACACAGCTCTTACGGACTAATTAGATCTAAATTTATTACTTCTGCACGTGTATGCCACATATGTATACTCCGTATGTGTAAATCTTTATAAGTTGGCCTTCGGCAATATAGGATTACTAGTCATCACGACATCATTATATTAAAGGCAGAATGGGGTCGTGACAGTTTAGTAGTATGATTAAAATTGTCTAAATTGTCAAATTATATATATTTTTGCCCATTAGATTAAGAATCCACTATTATTGAAAAAATTAAGGAACTACATAAATGAATAATTTATAGATGAAATAGAACAAATAACAATAATTTAGGAGAAAAAAGCTCAAGCCTAAATTAACTTTTTAAACTTTTTTCTCAATAAGTCTAAGCACTTTTTTTTTTTTTTTAGTGTGTTGCTATTTGCTCCACCTACACTTTTTTGGATCTCCATCCACCAAATTAGTCATTTTTTTTCTTTGAATACCCACCATAATCCCAATTATACACTTTCTTTGGACATTTACCATTGCCACTACTTTCTCCAGTGTTTCCCTACCACTCCTATTATCGATAGCCCTTTTCTAGCCACCTTCATCTCTCGCAGCCCTTTTATTAGCCGTTATCCCTCTCCGCCACCCATTACTTTCGATGCCCCTCATTCTTCAGCTTCTATAGCCTCTAATATTTTTTTTGTAGCCTTTGACACAAAGAGATAGAGAGAGTGTCAGAAATAGAAAAAGGGTGATAGAATGATGGAGACGGAGAACGAGTAAGAGATCAAGAGAGAGAGAAAGAGAAGTCAACATAGGAGAAGAATGACAGCTATAGAGAGAAGCAAAACGAGAGATCGACAAAGAGAGGAAGAGAAAAACCAAAAGATTAATACACAGAGAGAGAGAAAGCAATAGATGAAGAGTTGGGACTAGAGAATGGTAGAGAAGGGCTGGGGGTAGTAGAAAGAGGTTAGAAAATGGCAAATGAGAGTGGTTGTATGTGAGGTAAGTTAGGGTTTGTGAGGATAAGAATGGGAATAAAATTGATATTTTATGATATGATAAATTGTAATAAAAAAAATTTGGAGTAGGGGTTCAAAGAAATTAGATGAGAAGTACTTCATTTTTAAGTAAAGCCACAATGAAATTGTGGTGGGATACCCCTCATTAAAAAATTCAATTATTTAACGTCATAAGCAAGGAGGCTAATTTCTTTTGACAAAAATTCTTATATTTCTTTAGGTGGTCTCTCATTTGAATTTTTTTTCTACTATATTACTTTAGAAGAATAAGGATAAACAATTTTCTAGCAATAGTTTTAGGTCCTCCAACAAACATAGCTAATAATTTTGGACAAAAATAACCCACCACGGTTAGTTAACTTTTACGTTGTTTAAATAATTTCAAAATTTTAAAATTTAATAACTTTTGATTTACATCTCTATTTTTTGTAAAATTTATATTTTTAGACCTTTATCGACACGATCTTTCAAACAAGATCAATGAGTAATACGAATTCTAAATATTAAAATTCATGAAATTTTACTATGTTTATTGTTACGTCACAGTGAAATTTCTCTAACTTTGCATAGAGTGAAAAATATAAAAACACAGAGAAAATTGTGTGTTTTAACACAGAGAAAAACATAGAAATAAAGAGGAAAATTTGTTTCAACACAAAGAAAAATACAGAGACAGAGAAAGTTTTGTTTCAATATAGAGAAAAACACAGAAACATAGAGAAAATTGTGTTTAAACATAGATAAAATATAAAAGAAAATTTTGTATTTCAACACAGAGAAAAATAGAGACAGAGAATTTTCATGTTTCAATATAGAGAAAAACACAGTGACACAGATCCATAAGCAATATAAAATTCTGAAGAAAAAAATTCATGAAATTTTACTGTATTTATTGTTACGTCATAGTGAAATTTCTCTGACTTCTTACAGAGTGAAAAATATAAAAACACAGAAAATAGGAATTTTTTTTAAAGTCACTGATATTAAGATTTTATAAGATAAATAATATATAATATTTTCATAGTAGTTGGGGCCCTTCAACATTTTCATAGAAAAAATTCAATACAGAGAAATTTCACCCTAACACAGAAATTTTTTATTGAGGGACCTTAGTTAATAAAAAAAATACATATTGGACCTCTCATATTAACCAAAGTTGGAGAGGAATGTCTCACTAATTTTTTTGAAGCATATGTGTTTCAATATAGAGAAAAACACAGAAATGCAGAGAAAATTTTGTTTCAACACAAATAAAAATACATAGACACAGAAAATTCTGTTTCAACACAGAGAAAATTATATTTTAACATAGAGAAAATACAGAGAAAATTTTGTATTTCAACACAAAGAAAACAAAGACAGAAATTTTGTGTTTCAACTTAGAGAAAAACACAGAGACATAGATCCACAAGTAATAGGAAATTTTGAAGAAAAAAATTCATGAAATTTTACAGTTTTCAATGTTACATCAAAGTGAAGTTTCTTTGATTTCATACAGAGTGAAAAATATAAAAACATTAAAGGATCTTAATTAGGAAGAGAAATTATCTTGGATTTCTCCTATTATCCAAACTATATGGAGAATATATTGCTAATTTTCCCAACTAAAAACCCCATTATAATGATATGATGGATTTTAATTTTTTTTTTTTGGTGTAATATTCACTCTATTTGGTTTTGAATTTTTAAAAATAATTTTAAGCTTTCGAGTTATTTTTTTTTAAATTTTTTTTTTATATTTAGCGAAGTTTTTCATATTTTAGTCATTAAATATATTTGAAAACTAAAATATTTTTGAAAAAATCTAAAAATAATTCAATAAATATAAAAATATGAAAATGCACTTTTAATTTTTTTTTTTTTGAATTATTGATTTTTGAGTAAATTACATTGGCCGCCCTTGAGAGTACTGATATTTACATGGACTTCCGTTGAGATTTCTAAACTAACACTGACCTCCCATGTCAGTGGTATTGGTTGAACAGTGTTAGAAAAGCTAGGTTTTTATCATTTTGCCCTTAACATTAACACTAGTAAATAATGAAATAAAAATGAGCAAAACAAAAAAGTGTAATCCATTACAGTCTCTGTGTCTCTCTTTTACCAAATCTTTATTATTTTTTTTGATAAATCCACAACGGAGGTGACTAATTGGGGTTGATATTTGAGTAGAGAGAGCCGATGGATGGAGAAGTTGCAACAGTAAGAGAATATGGGAGGGGGTTTATGCATTTGTGGTATGTTCTCTCTCTAAAAAAATCTCATTTTCTCAACTATTAAAATAATAATTCTATATATACTAACAATCTTATTAAAAATCTTACTAAAAATACAAGAGGTCAAATGTGATTAGTTGTCCAAAAAAAAATAACATTTAAATATCTAATGATATTTAGACATGTATGTTTTAGTAAGTGTATGAGACGATCCGGGGATGTTGCCGGAAAATTTGAAGGTCATCGGAAAAGGCGCCGGAATTTTTGAATGTCTACCGAAAAATTCAAATGTCTCTAGAAACTTTGAATCTTCTAGAAATAATGAGAGGTTTAGATTCTTTAACGGTTGAAACTTAGAAACACAATAGCAAAAAGATGATTGAGATAAGAAATTAGGTAAAGAAGAAGGCAAAATAATTAGAAAGAGAATAATGACAAGGCTCTGCTATGGATCGTCTACTTTCACTCTCAAGATAGATAATGGAGAAGGAAAATTAGTTTTCCTCAAAAAATTCTCTCTCCAAAATCCATCCCTTGTAAAGCTATGGGTGGGTGCTATTTATAGATATCTCATGATGTAGAATAGAGTCCATGTGTAAGGCACATAGGGAATATTCTCTCTAACCACTTCGTCTGAGGAGGTGACCTCTCCGAGAATAAGAAAAATCCTGAAGGGGAGATCAACTTCTCGACGAATCCTTCTTCTTAGCCACATTTAACCAATGATCCACAATCGTCCCAAAGGCTTAGGAATAGTCCTAGAGGATGCCCTACTGCAAAAGGGTCAAAGGTAGTTCAAGAGAACGCCTTGCCATAAATATCACCGAGTTTTAAGAACCTCCTAGATCGTATCACCTCAACTCGGGTATAGGCTAGATTGTGCCACTTCGACCTGGGTATATGCTAGTCTAATCGAAGAGTGAATTTGTCTCCGCTCATCGCCCTCGGGATCGAATCCTTTGTTTGGACTCTATCACGCCCATGGTTCTAGTGCGTAGATCCTAAAAAGCTCCGAGCCAGCTAGTGTTCTAGGACTCATTAACGGAGCGACTTCTAAATTGTATTTGAATACATTCAAAGTCAAATGCTTCGGATCTTTAGGTTCATGTATCCGAACCTTTTCGAGTCCGAGCTTAATAGGTCTCTAGGTTCGTGGTTTCGAAT
>CM069917.1:65067636-65240136 GCA_036172215.1 Camellia granthamiana | reverse complement strand
TGGAGCTCATGACAGATTCACTATATGCTATGTGTTGACATTATGTTGTGGTTTTATGCTTGGGACTTCTAGGCTGAAAATGAGTGCCACTGCAGGCTAAAAATAAATATCACAGCCTGGCAAATTAGTAGGCTGATACACCATTCTTTATGACCACAAGATTCAAAGTAGTATGAAAGTTGGTTTTATAAATTTGATGCTATTTGAAACACATAATCACGACACCTATGGAGCTATAAAAATAAATGAAGCTTCCAACAAAGTGACAAGTTTTAAATTGTCATCCATTTAAACTTTCATTGTGGCATGTGTTGCTTTTTAGAATCTATATTACATTCAAAACATGCTTGGGCATTTTTTTTTCTCAATACGTTGTCTTTCCATATTCTCCATTAAAAGATTGGAAAGTATGAATATGGTTTGCTGGTTTTGTTTGTAAGAAGGATTTATGACACCACATCAATGCAAAATTCTGTGGACAGTATGGGGTGATTGAGAATGAGACAACTGAAACAAGCACATCCGGGTGTGGTGAGGAGCACATTTTTTGCAGTTTGAATGAAGCCTTTGAAAAATTTCTTGAAATAAGCTGATTTTCTATTTACGGATTCAGGTTCACTGATTCTTGAAATGGGAGCTTTATCACGATTAACTGGTGAACCCAGATTTGAATCTGCAGCCTTGCGTGCTCTTCGCAAGTTATGGAGCATGCGGAGTTCTTTGAATCTTCTAGGAACAACTTTGGATGTGGAAACTGGAGAATGGATAGAGTACTCGTCTGGGATCGGGGCAGGTATGTTCTCTCAGCTTTGATCCATTCTTGTGATGGATTATGTGCATAAAGTTCATGGGAGTTGCTAAAATACTTGAATCTTCCTTCAGTTGCATTAGGTAGTGTGGTGTTCAAGACTTAGTTATTTGTTAATAAACATGAAATGACTAGTTATACATTGGCATATTGCATTCCTTGGTAGTAATCAACTTCCCTCTCCATATATGGTTTGGAGACATTACTCTTTCTGATGCTGTGTTCCTTGTGGTTTCTTCAGGGGTTGATTCATTCTATGAGTATCTATTGAAAGCCCACATTCTTTTTGGAAGGGATGAGTTTTGGAGAATGTTTCAGTCTGCTTATCTTGGGGTGCAGAAATATTTTAGACATGGCCCATGGTACAGTACAGCTAATTACCTTCTAGTTCAATACAATGCCCTTTTCTTTCCCCAATGCAGAACCAGCTAATTAGCTTTTAATTTTCAGAACTGAAAACTATGCTATCGTGGTCCTGATTTATTTATTTTACTAAATTGATGTTTATGCACCTTGATCATCTTCCATCCTGAGAAAAGAGACTAACACCAATTTGGTGGTTCATTTTGTGAGAATAAGATTAGTATAGTATATATTATGTGAATATTGTTTCCTATTAGGATTGGTTTAGGTTTATTCTTGTTTCCTATTTATGATTAGGTCTAGAATTGCTATATATATCAAATGTACACATTGTATTAAAATACAGTTGAATATACAAGTTTATTTAAAAACTTATATGGTATTAGAGCCGTGTCTGAAACCCTAGTTCTAATTGTTCGAAGCTCCCTCTACTTCGAAGTTCTCCCTTTGATTTGAAGGTTCCCTCTGGTTCGAAGTTTTCTCCCTCTAGTTCGAAATCATCTCTGGTTTGATTTCTGGATTCGATTGAATTCGAGTCATGGGTTCACCCTTTGCTTCGTCTTGCTTGTGCGACTCATCTGAGTTCAAATCGCGACCCACGTGATTCACCTCACGACTTCGCATTATAGCCCATTTGGTTCGACTTACCTTGTTCCGTCTGACTCACAACTCATCTGGTTCGCATCGCGAAGTTCTTTGGTTTGAAGTTCTACTTGTTCGACACCTCTCTGTGGTCAGCATCTGCCTTTGTCGTATCGAAACCTACTTGGTTGGTTCTGGACGTGTGACGCTCGCTTGATCTCTCTCACACTGATTCATCTTCATCTGACTCTGCTTGTGAGGTCTTGGTGGCCCCTGATATTTGGTTCTATTTTGGGATTAGTACACTTGAGCCCCCTAATTTTTTGTTTATTACACTTTGCTCAATCAGTTCTCTATTTTGGTTCATTATGATGTTAGGTGATCAGACTCAGGCTATTAGTTCTCCATCTGTCTTCTTGGATTCTGCTAGGCCTAAGATGGGACGCTTGGCTTCCGATGAGTGTGCCTTCTGCCATAAGAGGGGCCATTGGAAGTATTACTGTCCCAAGAAGGGATGTCTTTCTGGCTCGTTTTCTCAGCTGTCTCAGACCCAGTTTTGCCATTCTTCTCCGAGTAATTTTCAGGCTCTCGCTAGTTCTACTGCATCCGCTCCAGCTCCTGATCTTGACTTGGTTGCCTTGAGTGCTCAGATTAGTCAGCTTCAACATACATTATCTACCTCCTAGCCATCCTCGTCTACCTCCATTGTTTCCTCTCTTCATTTAGGTTTGCTTGGGTCTTCTTTAGGTATCTCTTCGTTTGTTTGGATTGTTGACTCTAGTACTTCTCGTCATATGACTCCCCATCTCTTCTTACTTCAAAATTGTACTCCCCCTCCTTTTCCTATTACTGTTAATGCTGCTAATGGGTTTGGTATGTCTGTTATATTTGTTGGGTCTGTCTTACCGTTTGTTATGTCTGCTGTCTCTATTCCATCTAGTTTTGATATTATCTTTTCTTCTTCTATTTGTTCTGTGCAGGATCGGATGTCCAAGCAGTAGATTGGGACTGGCCATAGAGTTGGAGACCTCTATATAGTGGAGAGCTTGCATCTGCCTATGACAACTTCTCCAACTGCTTTTTCCTCTTTTCAATTAGATTCTCTGTCTAATCCTTTCTACTTGTGGCATTCTAGATTAGGGCATTTGTCTACTAACCGCTTACGGTCTTTAGCTTAGTCAGGTATATTGGGTAAAGTTTATGCTAGTGAACTTACTGAATGTCGGGGGTGTAAACTTGCCAAAATAACAGCCTTACCTTTTCGTAAAAGTACTTCTATATCTGATACACCGTTTTCTTTAGTTCATACTGATATTTGGGGCCCTTCTTCTATTTTCACCAAAGGGGGTTCTGCATACTATGTGTCATTTGTTGATAATTGCACCCGTTACACTTGGGTTTATCTTATGACTCATAAGTTCGATTTCTATCACATATATCGTACCTTTTAGTCTATGATTACTGCTCAGTTTGGGTTTACAATTCAAGTATTACGGTCTGATTTGGGTGAGGAATATTTTAAAAATGAGTTCTGTGAGTATTTGGCCAATTTGGGTACCATTCACCAAACTTCCTGTACAGATACATCTGCCCGAAATGGTCGAGTCGAGCGTAAACACCGTCATCTCCTTGAGACAGCTAGGTCTCTTCTTCTCTCTGCCTCAGTTCCGGCTCCATTCTGGGGGGAGGAAGTTCTTACTGCTGCTTTTCTTCTTAACCGCATGCCTACTCCCTTTCTTTCTGGTCGGTTTCCTTATGAGGCTTTGTTCTCCCAAATTCCTAATTACTCCCTCCTTCATGTGTTTGGGTCTGCCTGTTTTGTCCTTCTTTCCCGCAAAGATAGGACCAAACTTAGTGCCCGGTCTGTCCTCTGTGTCTTTTTGGGTTATAGTCCTACTTATAAAGGCTATCGGTGTTACGACCCTGTTTCCCGTCGTCTTTATGTCTCCCGTCATGTTTCTTTTCTCGAATGTCTACCTTACTTTCAACTTCCTCCTATCACCGCCTTAGTTTCCAAAGAAGATTTGGTTCATATTGATCCGTTTCCTTCTGAGGTCCCGTCTGATGAGTACATCTCCACAATTCCTTCTAAGCTTGTTCCATCTTCTCCTCCTACTTCACCTCTGGCTGCTTTTCCTCCTTCGGTTTTTTCTCCTTCTTCATTGTTAGTTTATTTTCGTCGCAAGGCTCCTCCTCCACCGGTTGTTTCTTCCGCTATTGCTGATCCTCCTGCTTCTGACGACTCTGATCCTGCTGCACACTGATATCCTACTCGAGCGCATCATCCTCCAAATAGGTTGGGTTGGTCTAATACATGTTTTTCTGCTTCTTATCGTACTTTTTTGTCTGCTATTCACTCTTTTTCAGAATCTCAGTCTTACAAGGAGGCCTGTCAGGATCCTCATTGGGTTCAAGTTATGGAGGATGAGTTGTTTGCTTTACAGAAAACTAGCACTTGAGAGTTAGTTCCGTTGCTTGTTGGTAAGAATTTGGTTGGTTGCAAATGAGTCTAAAGTCAAGACTCATTCTGATGGTTCTCTTGAGCGCTACAAAGTTCGCCTGGTTGCCAAAGGTTTCTCACAGGAGTATGGTATTTATTATGAGGAGACCTTTGCTTTTGTTGTCAAGGTGACTACTGTCTGTACTTTGATCTCTGTCGTTGCTGTTCGTTCTTGGCCTTTTTATCAGATGGATGTTAAGAATGCTTTTCTTAATGGCCATCTCACTGAGGAGGTTTACATGCGTCATCCCCCTAGCCTTCACCATTCCTCTGGACAAATTTGTCGCCTTCAGCGTGCTCTATATGGTCTGAATCAATCTCCTCGTGCTTGGTATGATCGCTTTCAGACTGCTATTACTAAGCTTGGGTTTCATCCTTGTGCCCAGGACTTTGCTTTATTTCTTTTCCACATCTTTGCTGGATTTGTTGCGTTATTACTGTATGTGGATGATATGATCATCACTAGTTCTGACTCTTTTGCTCTATCTGAGGTCAAGTAACATCTTTTCCGCACCTTTGAAATGAAGAATCTGGGCCTATTGCGGTATTTTCTTGGTATTGAGGTAGCTTTTTCTCTATCAGGCCAAGTATGCCAATGAGGTTATTCATCGTGCCGGTCTTATTGATACTTAGATTTCTGATACCCCCATTGAGCTTAATGTAAAGCTCAACACTACTGATGGTGTTCTTTTGTATGATTCTATTCTATATCGAGAGTTCGTGGGTTGCTTAGTCTATCTAACGGTTACTTGTCCTGATCTTGCCTATGCTGTTCATGTGGTTAGCTAGTTTGTCTCTGCTCCTCGCTCCACAAATTGGATTGTCTTGGTTCGGATTCTTTGTTATCTCCGAAGTATTATATTTCAGGGTTTACTATTGTCCTCTACTTCCTCTCTGGATTCGGTGGCCTATGTTGACTCTGAATGGGCTGGTGATGTTACTGATCGCAAGTCCACGTCTGGTTTCTGTATGTTTCTTAGTGATTCCTTGATCTCTTGGAAAAGCAAGAAACAAACTATTGTTGCTCGCTCTACTGCTGAAGCTGAGTATCGTGCTATGGCTCATGCTACTGCTAAAGTTGTCTGACTTCGTTGTCTTCTCTCTGACTTGAGCGTTCCTCAGTTTTCTCCGACCTCCCTCTATTGTGACAACCGTAATGCTATTCAAATTGCACATAACACTGTCTTCCATGAGCGGACTAGAGGTGTAAAAATGGCCCGTGGCCAGTGGACAGCCTGAAGCTCGGCCGCGGCCCGAGATTGGCCCGGACCGTTTAGGTCCACTTGGGCCCAAGCCTGAGTAGGGATGGTAATTTGAACCCGGCCCGACGGGGACCTGATCCCCCCGACCCTGATTAGAATGGGTTTTTCCTGAAAATTATCCCCATAGAGCCGGGGATGGTATTGAAAATTAAATCCCCGTCGGTTTTTGGGTTGGGGACGGGGATAAGTTTCCCCCGCCCCGTATAATCCCCGAATATTCTCCATATATATATATGTTTAGGTTGAGTCTGCCCCTCTCTCTCCCACTCACTCACACTCACTGCTCTTTCTTCTCTCCTCTCAGTCTCTCTCCCTCTCTCTCTCACTCTGCTGTAGCCTGCAGGTGCTCCTCACGGCGGTGGCTCCTCTGCTGTCCTCTTACCTCCTCCGATCTCATCGATCTCGCCGATCTATCCGATTTGGCCGATCTCCCTCCTCCGATCTCGTGTCCTCTCCTTCCTCCGATCTCGCCGATCTCCGATCTCGTCGATCTTTCCGATCTTACCATCTCTTTGATTTTTGTTTTTTTAATCTGGGAAGTGATCATAAAAGACTGAGTCTATCATGCTATATGAACTCTCTGAGCTTCAAAATCGGTTGAAATCTCTTCTACTTAAACATGTTATGTTGCTGGACACTTTAAAACAATTAGAGGTATTCATCTTTGTAAATTTCTTCAGACCTGAACATTTTACTTATATAAACAAGTTTTAATATTTGTAGCCATTAAAATAATATGAAATAGTTATGTGATGTTAACTTGCTTCTTTTTTGCGACACTTCATTGTTTAATCTTGCAATTTTATCTAGAGTCATCATACTTGCTGTATTACTGTTTTTATCTGCTGTATTATTTGATTTGCTTTATTATTATTATTATTATTATTTTTTTTTTTTGGACAGGGGAAATTTCAGTGTCGGGGAAACCGATCCCCGTGAGGGGCAGGGGCGGGGGCAGGGATGGGGACAGTGATAAGTTACCCGTGGGGGATTAGGGCCGGGGCCGGGAGAATTTTCACCATCGGGGATCGGGGACGGGGGGTGTGATCCCTGCCCCGCCCTGCCCCGTTGCCATTCCTAAGCCCGAGCCCCTGGGCTAGGGCCTGGGCCATCATTTTGAAGCCCGGCCTGGCCTGTGGGCCCGGCACGTGGCTTAGCCTATCAGCCCACTTAGGGCTCGGTCCGAAACCCGGCCCGCTCGAGGCTTAATGTATTTTTTAATGGAAAATAATAAAATTTTGGTAGATTTTTTTTTTAAAAAAAAAAGAAAAAAAAAGAAAGTCAGGCTCGCCCAAGCCTGAGGCTAGGCCCAAGCCCATTTGGCTAGCCCACTGGCCCGAATATCCTTGGGCTTGGGCTTAATTTTTTGGCCCATAGCCCGGCTCGGCCCGAATTTTGGCGGGAGCCTGCGAGGTCCAATATGGGCCGGGCCAAATTTACACCCCTAGAGCAGACCAAGCACATTGAGATTAATTGTCACTTTGTTTGTCAGCATCTGCAGTCTGGTTCTATCTCGCTTCCTTTCGTCTTTTCGGCTTTGCAACTTGCTGACTTCTTTACTAAGACTCACACCACTACTTAGTTTCAGTTTCTTCTTGGCAAACTCTCAATGTTTTCTGCCCAAACACCTTAAGTTTGAGCGGGAGTGTGAGAATAATATTAGTATAGTATGTATTATGTGAATATTATTTCCTATTTAGTATTGGTTTAAGTTTATTCTTGTTTCCTATTTAGGATTAGGCATATATATATCAGATGTACACATTGTATTAAAATACAGTTGAATATACAAGTTTATTTAGAAACTTATACATTTATCCTCATTAAAGCTTCTAGTGCATATGGGCATAGGCATTGCAGTTCTTTTTGGCTGATACCAAGTTTCAGAATTTTATTTATCATGAGTTTAAAGGAATTTCCAAAATCTTCATCCAATTTTGAAGGGCATTGAAGTTGCCAAATTTGCTAAAACATCTTATACGGGTAATTTCCTAGATTTCCCAATGTTAGTGTAAGGTCAACTCTGAAATTATCTGTAGTCTCAATAACAGTACTTGTTCAAATCCAAATTCAGCTGGTGAGTCATTTGATTTGGATTGACCAACTAAATGTCAATATAAAAGTCCTGGCCACGAGCTGGACTGTTTCAGAGATTCACAATAATTTTTTTAGAGCAATAACGAAATGAAAGGGAGTGTTCTAAAGACAGGATCCCATCAAATAAGAACTATACCTGTTTTTAGTTGTAAAAATACACACACACACGCACATATGGCCCTATTAAGCAAGGTTAGGTCTAATTTGCTTTAGAAGTTAGATTTCTGCAATTCTAAATCATATTCTTCTTTTCGATTTTTTATAATTATATAATTAGAATTTGGAGCTTAATGTCTTCAACGTTTTTTTATCTTCCTTAACATTTTGAATGTACTACTAGACTCTTTTTCAAATTACAAAATTTACATCTGGAGGCATATCATAAAACTACTTTTCACCTATTTGAGATAGAAATTCAATAAAATATCTGACATCCTTAATATGGTGTACATACTTAGAGAAAACGAATGGTGGTTTTGTAAATTAACTTGACAACTATTTGATTTTGGGAGTGATATGAATCATTATACTGTAATTTAGGTACCATGAAGCTGATATGAGGACTGGACAAGCAACTTATTGGCAACTAACAAGCCTTCAAGCATTTTGGCCTGGTCTACAGGCAAGTAAACAAGGACCATTATATTTTCCTGCACATCTTGAACCTGGAGCACAATTTTGATATTTTATTATGGTAATTAGGTACTTGTTGGGGATATTACAGCTGCTAATTCATCACACCGTGAGTTCTTTTCTGTATGGGAGAGGTTTGGAGTTCTACCAGAAAGGTATCATCCTTCTTGTTCTTATGAGGTTATCTCCTTGTCTTTAATATATATAGACATTTTACATGAATCTAATAATGATCTTTAAAATTATTTAGGTATTTGCTGGATCGTCAGATGTTACACCCTACAGAAAAGTATTATCCTTTGCGCCCTGAATTGGCAGAGTCAACATTTTATCTTTATCATGCAACCAAAGGTCTGTTTATTTTATTATTTGATAGTTCCCATTTTCAGCTTTTATGCCAAAGCATAAATTTCCTTTTCCTTTAATTTGTTTTATTATCTAAAATGATTATCTATATTACATTCGTTCTAAAAAACAGAACAATAAGAACATCAATATGATATGCTTCATGTTAGGGATGTGCATGGGTCAGATTGGTTTGAGTTAGGGCTACACCCAACACTGGACTGACGTTGGTCAGTTCTCAATTTTGGACCTTGCACTGAACCAACCAAGGTGTAGAACTGAACCCATCCAAAACGAGAAAATTTGGGTTGGTTCACGTTGGATATGCGGATTTAATTTTATTGTATAAAAATTGACTTATTCATTAAAACAATTTTGATTACTATAATGCAAAGCAACAAAGACCTATTAATATTACATATTATGATTTTGTGTAAGAGTGTCTACATAAAAAATATATATAATCAATAACACTGAGTCATGTTAATTAAACTATAAAATTTATAAATATATCTATATATATATATGAAAGGTAAGGTTCTGAAAAGCGGCTGCGGTCGCCATAACGGTGGCAGTGGTAGTAGTGGTGGCGCGGTTGCAGTTGCGGGATGTAAAGGCCATAACGTAACAGTTGTGGTAACTGGAACCGTGAATTTTTTATTTTTCACAGAATTTGAAAAAAACTTACCGATATGCATATATATACATTTTTCTATAATCATATTTATTGGGTTTTAAAATAGATTTTGATTAATTTTTGTAAAATTTTAAGTATGATCCAATATATTTCATATTTTTAAATCACTATAATTGAGTTTTTTACATTTTATTTTAATAATTAATGACTTTGTGTCATAAATCCATATTATACTTGTCGCAATTTTTTATTTATTGGACTTAGATGTATAAAATTATTTTGTTAATTATTATACTTGTGGAAGCATAAGCAAATTTTAGCTTGAATAGTTTTAAAAAATAAATTATAATGCTAATGTAATCATATAAAAATTAAAAAATAAATTATAAAGAATTTTTTTTTTTGGGTCTTCATAACTTGAATATTCATTCTCCCTTTGGATAACTTGTAAATAAAAATAAAATAAACTAATCAACAAAAATTGATATGTATAAAATATGTATTAATATATAATTATAGGTGTTATGTTTTTTAGATATTTAAAAAAAAAATCAATTACTAACTATTATATATAAGATAAACATGACAAAAGTAAGAGAATAAATAAGAGCCTAAATATATATATATAGAGTATATTTTTTAATCAAGCTAAATAGATAATGGCCACACATATTATTATTATTATCATCATCATCATCATCATCATCAAGCAATATATAGATAGACACACACAAACAAAATAGTTGAGTGATAACAGCCGAATAGAATAGCATAGGTCTTATAGCTTCAACAAATCAATAACAGGTTCTTTATCTTCCCTCTTGTCTCTTTGTATCTTTTACTCCTCCATCTTCCCTCTTATCTCTTTATCCCTCTTCTCCCATTTTCAGCTCCTTTTTTTATTTATTTATTTTTTTCGAAAGCAACAGTTCAAAATTGTTACGTAACGGTACTGTTATGGCCTACACACCTATGAATCTCAATTACACCACAAAAGCGGGGGTAACGCGTGGTGCCCTACCGCCGCAACCGTTACGTAATGCTGCATTTTGATACCTTGAGAGGTCAGTTCTCGGATTAGTTTGGTTACCCAACCACCAACTAGAGAGCCGAATCGATTTGGTTGGTTTTGGAATATTTGGATGCAAAATCAAAACAAATGAATATTAAATTGAATCAACCCAACCCATGAAGGCCAAGTTTGTTAGCATATAAAGATATTCGCCGAAAGTTTACATTGTTTATTCACCGAAAGTTGAATTAGACTAGGGTTGTATTATTTTATGCCCTCAGGGGGCCTATCTTGTCTCTTTTGTAACCCTAATTTTATCTATAAATAAGGGATGATTGATTTCATACCCTTAAGCTGGTTACCCAAGCTTCATGGTATCAGAGCTTCACCTCTAGGTTAGGGTTCGAAAGTTACCTGAGCAAAGCTCTGCTTCCTCAGTTCGTAAGCAGCCGTCGCTCGGGTCCTCAATTCCTCAGTCGCCATCGATCTCCACAGCTCCTCCGATCGTCGATCTCCGGTCCTCCTAAGCCGTCGGTCGCTCGTCTTCATCAGTCGATCGTCGATCTCCCCTCCTTCAGCCGTCGCCCTTCACCATCTTCCTCCGTCGCCGTCAGTCTTCCGCAATCAGTCGCCGTCTTCGTCGAACTCTGGTATGACCTACCCCGTCTTCGTCGAACTCTGGTATTCCTATAGTCTCATATATTCGTAAATATATATCAATATCTGTGTGTTAGTACATCTATGTATATATATATATAAATCCGTATAACTCAGTTAAAAAAAAAAAAAAAAACAAAAAAAACAAAAAAAAACAAAAAAAAAAAACAAAAAACAAAAAAAAACAAAAAAACAAAAAAAACCAAAAAAAAAAAAAAAAAAAAAACCAAAAAAAAAAAAAAAAAAAAAAAAAAAAAAAAAAAATGATTTCTTAAATTGTTTTATGCACTTATAGTGGTTATGCTCTTATAGTGGTCATTGTGCCTGTTCTTTCACCACCACCTTCCGGGTTTGTGATTTCCACTAGTTTTGTTGCGGGTTTGGTAGTATTGTATCCATGACAGATTCCTCCAGTGTGTCCCCTTCTTCTCAAACACCAAAGAGTGAGAATCCCATTATACCTACTACCATGACTGAGAACCCAAACCCTAGTATGAAAATCACCACCTCTCTATTTAATGGTCAGAACTACCTACCATGGTCTCAAAGTTTGACTATGTTTTTGAAGAGCAGAGGGAAGATGGGGTATATTGATGGCAGGATACAGGCACCTAGTACCACTGACTCAGGTTATGACCAATGGGAGATTAACAACTCTTTGATTATGGGTTGGCTTATCCATTCGATGGTTCCAGAACTGGGTGAGAGCTACTTGTCTATGGAGACTGCCCAGGAAGTTTGGGAAGCTGTGGCTGTCACCTATTCCCGCAAAGGGAATTTTTCACAGGCATTTGAGTTGCGCCGCTCTATTGAGAGCTCAATTCAGGGAGAGCAGACTGTCCTGCAATATTTCACCTACCTCACCAACGGATGGAAACGCCTTGACCACCTGGAAGACTATAAGCCCGTTTGCTCTGCTGATTCTGCCGGGTACAAGAAGTTCCTCGCACGGGAACGGGTCTTTAAATTTCTGGCTGGCCTAAATGTGGAGTATGATCCGGTTCGGGGTCGAGTTCTGGGTATGGACACTCTTCCTTCACTTCAGGAGGCATTTGCTTACGTACAGAATGAGGAGAGTCGCCGGTCTGCTATGATGTCCCCTGTCTCTACTGACCGCTCAGCATTACTGTCTACTCCTCGAGATGGCCTTAGCCTGACTCCCATCCCTCCGTCTGCTGCTAAGGAGTCTGTAGTCTGTGATTACTGCAAGAAGCCGCGGCACACTCGTGAGACATGTTGGAAGCTTCATGGGACTCTATCCGGGGGTCGAGGTGATCGGTCTGGTTCTCGAGGCGGTCGGTCAGGCCAATCTAGAGGACGTGGTTCCTATTCCCGGGCTCATCAGACTAGTGCCGTTGATCCACTTGATTCTCCTTCTGCTTCTGTTGGCCAAACTTCTGATACTGAGCTGGAGGATGCTTTGCGCCAATTGTTGGACCGCCGGTCTTCTTCTGCTCTCAGTACAGCTTCCTCGTCCTTTGCCCGCTCAGGTAACTTAGCCTCTTCTCCTGGTGCTTTCCTGTGTCATAAGTCGTTGCCTTGGATCATTGATTCTGGTGCCTCAGATCATATGTCTGGCTCCTCTGATATTTTCTCTGTCTATAAGCCCTCTTCAGGTCAGGACAAAGTTAGGATTGCCGATGGTACTGTTTCTTCCATTTCTGGAAAAGGTTTAGTCCACGTCACTCCTACCATACATCTGTCTTCTGTTCTCCATGTTCCCAATTTTTCTGTTAATTTGTTATCCTTGAGTCGTCTCACCCAGGATTTGAATTGTAGTGTGACGTTTTTTCCTGATCATTGTCTTTTTCAGGACCTTGTCACGAGGAGGACGATTGGCAGTGGTAGTGCAGAAAATGGTCTCTACTTCCTCGACCAACCGGACAAACTTGCTTACTCTTCCACCACCTCTTCTACTGGCCCCGCTGATTTATGGTTGTGGCATCGGCGTCTTGGGCATCCTTCTTTCCATTTACTTAAGCATTTATTTCCTTCTGGTTTTGCCAATCATCATGTGTCTGACTTTCTTTGTGAGTCTTGTCAACTCGGAAAACAGCACAGAGCTTCTTTTGCTCCCAGTGTGAATAAAAGTTTAGTTCCTTTTTCCTTAATACATTCTGATGTTTGGGGTCCCTCTCGTGTCATGTCTGTGAAAGGTTATCGATGGTTTGTTACATTTATTGATGATTTTTCTCGCACTACTTGGGTGTATCTCATGAAAGAAAAGAGTGAAGTTTTCTCTGTGTTTCGCACTTTTCATAAGATGATTTGTACTCAGTTTGGGGCCACTATCAAACTCTTTCGTTCTGATAATGGCGGGGAATACATAGATTCTGGGTTAGGACAATATTTCTCTACTCATGGCATTATCCATCAGACCTCTTGCACCAATACCCCTCAACAAAATGGGGTGGCGGAACGCAAGAATCGGCATCTTCTTGACATGGCCCGGTGTATGTGTTTTTCTATGAATGTGCCTCGGCCCTATTGGGGCGACGCTGTTCTCACCGCTGCCCATCTTATTAATCGTCTCCCTACCCAGGTCTTGCAAAAACAGGCTCCTCTTCACATTCTCCTTGGTTCTCAGTCCTTGTTTTCTATTCCCCCCAAAATTTTTGGTTGTGTCTGTTTTGTTCATAATCACTCTCCCTCTCGTGGTAAGTTGGACCCTCGCTCCCTCAAGTGTGTTTTCCTTGGTTATTCTCCTACTCAAAAAGGGTATAAATGTTACCACCCTTCTTCTCGCAAGTGGTTTGTTTCCATGGATGTTACTTTCTTTGAGTCCCAGTCCTATTTTTTGTCCTCTCCGTTATCACCGTCCTCATTTCCGGGGGAGCCTTGGTGTGAAGTGAGTCCTGTGCTTCCTGTGCCCCCTATAGTGGACCCGGTTCCTGTGCCCCCTATAGTGGACCCGGTTGTTCTTGCACCACCCTCTTCTACTGGGACTGTAGAACCTGCTGCCACCGAGGATAAGGTCGTCGAGCATGTTTATGTCCGGGACATAGACAGACAACACTGGATACAAGGGACCACTTCTGCTACTCCACTGCCATCTCCTGCTTCTGATGAGAGTCCAGGTAACCTTGAATCTCTTGAACCCATTGATCTTGATGTTCCTATTGCCAAGAGAAAGGGTGTGAGATCTTGTACTCAACATCCTATCTCACAGTTTGTGTCATACTCTCATTTGTCATCCTCATATAGAGCGTTTGTGTCCAATATTTCCTCTGTTAGCATTCCTAACCATTTTCAGGATGCTCTTGCTACCCCTGAGTGGAAACTAGCCATGATTGAGGAAATGAAAGCACTTAGGAAGAATGGCACTTGGGAATTGACTGAGTTACCTACGGGCAAACGACCTGTGGGATGTAAATGGGTATATACTGTGAAACACAAAGCAGATGGGTCTATTGAGCGTTACAAGGCAAGACTTGTGGCAAAAGGGTTTACTCAGACATATGGCATTGATTATCAGGAGACCTTCGCACCCGTGGCAAAGATGAATTCAGTCAGAGTACTTCTCTCTCTAGCAGCTAATCTTGATTGGCCGCTTTATCAGTTTGATGTCAAGAATGCCTTTCTCCATGGTGACCTCGAAGAAGAGGTATATATGGACATTCCTCCTGGTTTTGAGAATCATCAGACAGAAGGCAAAGTATGCAAGCTTCTGAAGTCATTATATGGTCTCAAACAGTCTCCAAGGGCTTGGTTTGAGAGATTCACTCAGGCTATGTTTAAATATGGCTTCAAACAAAGTCAAGCAGATCACACATTGTTTGTGAAACATTCCTCACGTGGTAAGACTACAGCACTTATTGTTTACGTGGATGACATAGTTCTTACAGGCAATGATAGTGAGGAAATACCTCTGTTGAAGAAATATTTAGCTAATGAGTTTGAAATCAAAGACTTGGGAAGCTTGAAGTATTTTCTGGGAATTGAAGTTGCTCGCTCTAAGGATGGGATATTTATCTCACAGAGAAAGTATGTGCTTGACTTGTTGAAGGAAACTGGGATGCTTGGCTGCAAGGCATGTGCCACTCCACTGGAACCTAATCAGAAATTGGGGGATGATGAAGGAGGGGAAGTTGTTGATAGGGGGAGCTATCAGCGATTAGTGGGTAAACTCATTTACCTATCTCACTCCCGTCCTGATATTGCTGTTGCTGTCAGTGTGGTTAGTCAGTTTATGCATGCTCCTCATCAGATTCACCTTGAGGCTGTCATGAGAATCTTGAGGTACTTGAAGTCTGCCCCTGGTAAGGGTCTTTATTTCTCAAAGTATGATCATCTTCGTGTGGAAGCCTATACAGATGCTGACTGGGCTGGATCAGTAACTGATAGGAGATCGACTTCAGGGTATTGCACATTTGTTGGAGGCAACCTAGTTACTTGGAGGAGTAAGAAACAGAATGTGGTTGCCAGGTCAAGCGCAGAAGCTGAGTTTAGAGCTATGGCCCAAGGTGTGTGTGAACTTCTATGGATCAAGTTGTTATTGAGTGATCTAGGGATTGATCAGAAGGACTCCATGCGGTTATACTGCGATAATAAGGCCGCCATCAATATCGCGCACAATCCAGTTCAACATGACAGGACAAAACATGTTGAGATTGATCGCCATTTCATTAAGGAGAAACTCACTAGTGGTACCATTTGTACTCCTTTTGTCCAGTCTGGTGAACAACTTGCTGACATTCTCACCAAGGGGGTTGGGAATAAACCATTTCATGACATATTAGGCAAGCTGGGCATGAGAGATATCTTCGCACCAGCTTGAGGGGGAGTGTTAGCATATAAAGATATTCGCCGAAAGTTTACATTGTTTATTCACCGAAAGTTGAATTAGACTAGGGTTGTATTATTTTATGCCCTCAGGGGGCCTATCTTGTCTCTTTTGTAACCCTAATTTTATCTATAAATAAGGGATGATTGATTTCATACCCTTAAGCTGGTTACCCAAGCTTCAAAGTTCAGTTCACAATTTATTCGATGCTTTTATGAATTCCTACTTCATGTTGTGGCAGGTCTTGGTCAACCTAGTCTTGTGGGTTTTCCACTCTCGCAAACTAGTCAAGGTGCTAGTCTCCTCAAGAGAGGGAAGACAATGGCCAAGGCACCTTAACGGATTCTAAGCGGGCAGTTCTTGGCCCTGGTGCCAGCATAGGTAAGCAACATAGCGTCGGGGGTCCAAGTCTGGAGAATTAAAGCTCCTAGAGATGTTTAGCTTAGTTGTGGGAGGAGGGCGGGCTAATCATTGTAGAGATGGTGTGCTCTGCCGGAGAGTGAGTGCACCTTGAGGCCTGGGTGCAATCTCTGGTGGAGTCACTCAGTTCCCATTTCTAGGCATGACTCACCGAGAAGGGGTGAGCCTCATTCCTTGGCGCTATGGCTTGAGTTTGAGGCACTGACTGCATTAGTAGACCAGGACTAAGTTGGCGGTTTATGTGCCCCGGCTTAGGCTAGATACTTGACCCCAATGATCATGCTGTGTGGTTGATGTGGCATCTATGATGTCTCGCCATGTGTTAGAAATAATGGCGATGTGGAATTGACAAGGATTGCTACATGGAAATTAAATGCGAACACCTACACAAAGTTGTTCTATTCAGTTTATTTGTCGATGAACCTTGGAAATTTTAACTCTAACGTGCTTATTATAGTTTGGGTATGTATTTATATTAGATTCTTTTGATTTTGACTTATATTTTGGAGTAATAGTCGTATAATCATTTTTGAGTAATTTGCTTTATCTTCTTTTTAACTTTGAGCTCAACAGGGTTTGTGATTTTTGGTGTAAATTTACATGGTGTTGTTGCCTATGGCATTTGAGTTTAATGATTTGAGATGTGTTAGTTTGTTCTTCAAGAGTCTCAGGAAAAATAGACACAGCTTAAGATAATTGTAACTTCATTTTTTAGACATCAACAAGGAAAAAACAGATAAATTTCCCTTTTCTGACATGAAAACTTGTATGATTCATAGTCTTTAATATATTTTTGGCGACTATATGAAAGATTTCATCAGGAAACGGAATTTATTACAAGTGAGAATTGTGATGATAAATAGAAATTCAGATTGATAACCCAAACTTCTGGCCTCTTACTCTCTCCCCTCTTTCTTTTACCCAGGATTTGGGTTGGAGTTCTATTTCAAGTTTCATTTTCTGTTAATATGAGATATGTTATGCAAAGAAAGAAAGAAAGAAATACATAAAAAGAAAGGATTGTTTAGCCTTCTCATCATTCTTGATCTATTCATCCCCCACCCAAAAAAATAAAAATAAAATGATAAATTGAGTATGTTAAATTTGTAGTCAATGACTCGAGAGCTCTATGAGCTCTTTATTAGGGTTTTACACTATGCTAAGTTCTACCCTTGGTGCAGTTAGATTGTGCCTTGATTGCCTATATGAACTTTTAGTGGGATGATGACATGCTGCACAAAGATTTGTTCCACAAAAATGTGACTCTATGGTTGGCTTTTAACTTGCATTTTACTGGTGTAAATTACAAATAACCAACTAATTAAGGTGTTGCAAGGTTAAGTGTTCATTTTAATTGGTCAATGAGGTCATAAGGTTAACCCGCAGAAACAGAAATGACAGTACTGGAGTTCCTTGCCTATTTCCAATCATCTACCGGTCTAGGTGTTCATTTTAGATTTTTCTTTTGTTGAGTACTAAATGCTTGTTAGTGCTTTCAAGCAGGCATTAGTTTTTGCTCCAGATTCCATGTAGCCTTGTTGTTTATTTATATGCAGGTGTAATTTTGATAGCATATCATTGGTTATCATGCCTCAAGTCGTTTCGCTGTCCTTTTCGGTGCTTTGATTATTACCTTCTTTACTAAATAACATCTTCCTTGTTCTCAGATCCGTGGTTTCTCGAAGTGGGTGAATCAATTGTAAATTCTCTCAATTCATACACCAAAGTTGAAGGTGGGTTCGCAAGCATTAGAGATGTCAGTTCCATGCAATTAGAAGATCATCAACATAGTTTCTTCCTTGCTGAAACGTAAGAATTCTGTAATATCATGCAAATGTAAAGGAAATTACTTTGGTTGGACTATTGTGTTTAACATCTATCAAATTGTATATCAAATAATGGTTCTAGTTTTAGGTTTAAGACTTTTTTGCTTGCTCGTCCAATTATTATAAAGCAATATGTTTAATCCACATGTCAAGCTAATTCGATGTATCATCTGTACTTTTGTAGGTGCAAGTATCTATATCTTCTCTTTGATGATTCATTTTTGGTTGATCGCAATTATATTTTCACAACTGAGGGCCATCCTCTTCCAATAATGAGTGCTTGGCACGATAGGCTTCCGGAGACCTACATCCCAAGCAACTGGACTTGTGTCAAGGTGACCTTTCTGTTCTTTCCCGCAAGTGTTATAATGTCTTCATTATTAATTTATTATGATAATATTAACATCAGACGTCCATTTTGTTTTGATATGATGGACACTTATACTAGCAATTTGCCCACTAGCTGAAATCACACTGACGTCTTTAAATCCAAGAAATGAATGTATTGAGAAAGATCACGTGACTTTGGGTCTTTCATTAAAGCATACTCCTGGGTTGTTGGATTTCCATTTTACTCTGTTTGCTTGGGTAGAAAATTTTCCTGGAAAATGTTTTCCATATTTTCCGACTTTTGGTACAATGGAAAACAAAAGTTAACGGAAAAGTCCATTTGGGCAAAATGATTTTTACTTTTAAAAGGTGAAAAATATTTTTTGGACTAAGATCTTACCAATACCACACCACCGGCACTACCACTACCGCTACTGCCACCGCTACCCGCCATCACTACTGCTGCCACCACCACCTCCACTATCACCACAGCTGCCACCTCCACCACACTACCACTAATACAATCATTAGTATATTAGTCAAATGGAGCTTTAAGGACCCGGCCAAACATAGGAATTTTCTACAGAATTTTCTGTTGCAAGATGTTTTCGGCAGAAACAAACGGATCATTGGTTCAGAGCATTGACAATTTCAGTCATGTCATTTGGAAGAAATTGTAAACTGCCAACATTGTTAGGCAATTTTATTTGCACATTATGCACAGGTGTTTCAAAATACGACAGTGCCATTTTTGTACTGTATGCAGGTAGCAGCATAATTACTTAGACTTGCTAAAAGCGAAGCTTTTATTTCCTGCAGAGTGAACTGCAAGCAAAACGAGCGAGTGCAATGTCCATGCAAGTCTGTCCAGCAACGTCATTGCAATCTGGGCAGAGCGGTGAATGGATTGAGAGTGCTTGTCACATCCCTGATCTTCGTGATGATCACAGGTGCTTGGTAGACGAGGATTGTGGAGTTGATGCAATCACATGTAGGCGAAGATCGTGCAGCATGGCAGGCTACTGTGGCCTATGGTTGTTCATATGAAGCCCTCTAAAACTTGAAATTCTTTTTGCAAGATGGAAATAAATGCAGATTCTGAGGTCCAAGACCTGCAATGCAAGGATAATTTATTCCGGGTATGTAATCTCTTACACCAGATTGATGAGAGAACCAAAAGAGATAACAAAAAGCCAGTATTTTAGTCCAACTTTTGTGCTTAGATTTTATTTCACAGCATAGGAACTAGTTTGAAAATTGTTTGTAATAACATTACTAAACATTCTGGTTAGATTAGCAGCTCAGAAGATCTAATTTAGAAGTGAAACTCTATGAAGTTTTTGTTTTCGACACATTTTGCTTTGCTTTAGGTAATTTTTGAAACGCTAAGCTGTCTCTCAAAATTAGTTCATCATCCTATGTGGAAGGTAAATAAAATAGGAGGGGAAAAGTGAATAAATTTTAAGCTTGTTTGTGTTCCCCCCCCCCCCCCCCCCCCCCCCATAGATCTAACATTTACACATAGCATACAAAAATACACTTTATAGTTTATATTAATAATAAATTACATGGACTTTTCTTGAGTTTTGAGAAAAATGTAATATATTTCGTAAGTTAAACATAATTATGAGGTTGGGCCACCTGTCATCTGTTAAGGGTTCTCCCGCCTTGTCGCTTAGCGGTTTTCCATCCCCGTACATTTGGAGTAGATTAGATATAATTTGTATTTCGGTCCTAAAAAAATTATTAATTGACCTCTGCAAAATAAAATATATTTTTAGTAAAAAAGAGATGGCAGAATAGTTTTTTCGTTTATATTATTGACAATATGATAGTTGGTAAGAGGTAAAGTATTATGAAATAATTTTGTAAGAGTCCAATGTAATTATACTAAATTTAGTGGGTTTTTTTGTAAATTTTATTATTTTATTTTATTTTATTTTAATTTTTTTATAGAGTGGCTATTCGGTGAAAATGATGAATGCTGATTTTGTTAACAACGTATTTATTATTATTATTATTATTATTATTATTTTAATAATCAATCCAATAAAAGAATGGATACTCAGTGGATATTTTATTTCACTTTATTCTAATAAACTAAACGTTAGTTAATGGTATTAAAGAAGGCAATATTTTAAAATCTTTTGTACTTGTTGAGTGTTTCTTAACAAAATCTGAGTGGCCTGTCATTTCAATCTTCAAGTGCATTGGTTACATAAAAATATGAATAAATTATAAATACATTCCCGAGATTTAATAAAAAAATCTTTATAGTTTTGAAAATTTTATTATATCTAGTGGTTTGTATTATATCAACAATCTATTTTAATTTTTTATTTTTTTTGAAATTTCCATTTTAACCTTAAGAAGGCAAATTATTTTCCCCCTTCTTTCTTTTCTTTCTTCATTTCTCCATTTTCTTTTACGTTATGTTTGGTTGGAAGATTTGAGGAGGGCTTTGGAAAGGGAAAGAAAAAACGTGTGTGAAACTAGGTGAAATATAGATATATTTTATTCACATTTCACCTATCTTTTTTATTTCTTTTTTCAAATCCTTCTTCAAATTTTCTAACCAAATGCAGTATTAACATTTTCTTTTTTCCCTATCGTGGCCACCTACAGCAACCCACCACGGCCCACCAGTACCTATGGTAGCATCAACATGCCAAACAACCACAACACAACACCAATCTAGCCATAACTCCTTGTCACTCACCCAAACCACCAACCACATCACTACCCTTCCAGCAAATCTGCCTATCTCCACCATCATACCTACCACCTCTGTTCCATAATCCCAATGACCACCATGAACAACCTCAAGCCCTAGTTTGCACATTGATTTATATCTACCTCATTTGCCTACCTACACTATCTACTTTCACTGCCCAAATTGACACTCAATGTTCCAAATCCCTCAAATCAAACACAATTCATCACTCAATGCAACCCCCTGACCACTGCAACATATCACCAATTCAGACCCTCAATGGCATCGATAAAAAGTGATGGTAACGCACAACCACTATTCGAGAAGTGAGGCCACGGATTTTGTCATGAAATTAGGTTTCTCTAGTTAGCGCTGAAGACATCGATGCTTCCTGTTTGCAGCACTAGTTCCTTGGATCTCTTCACAGTATGTGAAGAAAAATAAGAGGAGATCGAAATGTCATATCTTCTTGTTTGTGAGGTGGAGGTCTATAGTGATATTCTGTTTGCGTTGGTAATGGATTGTATGAGAGATAAAAAGGTTTTCTAATGTCAAATAGTGTTTTCTAATTGTGACGATCCCGACCTCCGAATTATTATATTATATTATTTTAATAAGTTTAATTGCATGATTGTGTGCTTAATTGTGTGATTACATGCTTAATTTTCTAGCTATCTGTTGTTACATGAAAAATCTGTTCAAATTGACCACTTAATGACAGAAATTAAGAGCCTAGACGGCTTCAGAAATTGAAATTGAATAGTGTAATAGACTAATTAGAATATTTAGAATTTTATGGCAACTTTAATTGAAAACTGATATGGATCAAAATAATTAGAATAAACTGATTGAATTAATTAGCATTGAGCCTAAATTACTCAACTTTAATTATACTTGATTAGGCTAAACTAATCACACCATATAAATAGCTCTAATCAAGCTTATAAGCTCATATTTACACACTTTGAGCTGAGAATTTTGGGAAGGGAGAACAGACTCAACGCTTTAGAGAGAGAAAAGAGGAGATTTGAAGAGAATTGCTAGAATCTTGGTGAATTGAGCTAGGCCATCACTTGTATTCAACACTAGGTATGAAATCCATCTTTAATTGTTGGAAATATTGTATGAAGTAGTTTAATTCAACCAACTCCAACACTCTTTTGCATGCAATTTAGAGTTATGTGTTAGATTTCCATGAATTGAGTGTAAAGGAATTGAATTGCATACATGCATGTGCATTTTGAGTAAGAATCTATGGAATTCACATATGCACGGTAATTTTGTAACTTAATTTGAGAGTTTTATCATGTTTTCAAACTTATCATGAGGGTTGACCAAATTTTGGGAAGATATAAGAACATATATGCCAATATGATGCATGCATGAATCTTAATGTGGAGTTCAAGCTTTTGGTTGTCAAAAAGGATCATGAATTTGAGTAAATGATTTCAAATTAGAAGTATTTTCATGTTATACAATGTCTTTCTAGGTTTTTGTACAAAAAACACAAGTCTTGGACCTTTGAATATCAACCTTGAAGCTCAAACACAGTTCTGGAAATTCTAGAACTCGTCGTGTCTGCTTGAGCGAAGAGAGCGTCGCTCGAGCATGAAAATCGAGTTCCTAGAAGTTTTACAAAATTTTATAGTCCGCTCGATTGACCAAAGTGGCGCTCAAGCGAGGACCACTTTTACTCAATCTCTCGTTCGAGCGATCGTCGAGCGGGAATTTCATGCAATCAGTACTTTTGCCAAGTTTGCAGACCGCTCGAGTGACGGAAATTACCCTCAAGCGACCACCTTTATTTTTGAACCCCCGCTCGAGCGAAGGAAGTTGAGTTCGAGCGGAGACCCCGTTTTTAGCAAATTTTGACTAACACTTTTAAGTGCATATTTGCATTCTCATGCCATTCCAAGTGTTCTTAGGCACCATTTGGACTCACATAGTCATGAAACAAGCTAGAAGCACATAAAGAGAATTAGATTAAAATGAAATGGTGCTTCAATTGTGCTCTTGCTATGTGTTTTGTTTAGGTGGACGCTCGACTGAGGCTTAGTGACAACACAAACCACTGTGAGTGATAACTTTATAAAGATATGTTCAAGTTATCTATATTTTCAAAAATGTTATAACTATTGAAATGGATATATAATTGATTGAATGAACTATTGAAATGATATGATGATTGATAGCATAGCCTATTGAAATATTAGTTTCTTATTATGAATGAAGTTCTATTTTGAAATGGTTTTGTGGCATCCATTGAACATTGACCCTTGCTTGGGGGAGATTAATACCATGGCCCATTGACCCTTGCCTGGGAAAGATTAATACCATGGCCCATTGGCCCTCGTCCGGGGGAAATAATACCGTGGCCCATTGGATAATTGAAGTATAGAAATCTTTGCTGTTAGACCTTAATGGTCGCATTGGCTATATATATTGATTGACCCTTGAGATCCTATTAACATTGTTACTCTATCAAATGTGCCACATTTTTGTATGAAATGGTTATTGATGTTAAGATTGACATTTGTAATGCTATCGAACTTCATTCTTATAACCGCTTTATTTTGTTATTACTCATTGGGCTCTAGCTCACTATTTATATATATATATATAGATATATGTAGGTGGGCAAGCTGAACAACAGAGTTAGGAAAGCCTCGAGTCTACCCACGTCAGCCTTTAGAGGAGTTTCCAAGTGAAGTAACTAGGTTCGGGTGGAGCCATGCTAGTTGAACCCCTTTTTGTGTGTTTCAATGATTTTGTATTTGTATATAGTTGGGGTTGTATTTTTGTAAGACATGAATTTTGTATGACTGCGATGGATGTACTTTTGGAACAAAACTTTGCTTATTATACTAGTTCTCTATATATATGCACAGCTCAATGGATAATTTCTATGTCATTTTAATCTTTCGCTAAGCCCCGTACTTTATATTAAGAGATTTCTTTCATGGACGCCGTAGGTAATCTATGATTACTAGCCGGTCACGATGCTAAACCTATAGGGGCTGGTTTGGGTCTTGACACTAATACTGTGTAACTGTGTGTATGTAACTTGTGTTTTTATATATGGCATTTGTCTATATGTATGTTAGGTCTTGATTAGAAGGGTAGAGGAGGAGGAGACCAAACATGTTGGCATTCATTAGGGTGCAAAAGGAGAGAAGGGTAATACAGTAAATTTGTATTATGATATAAGGGTAATAGGATAATTTAATTAATTTTGTTAACTCGATTAAGGGTAATTTTATTTACATAACACAAATAGCTCATTACACCCTATATTTTCAAAACAAAATTATTACACTTTTAACCCGTTGTAAAATTACCAAAACCCACCTCAAAATCCTAACTCTAATTTCTTATCCCTACATTTCCACCATCTCTACCGGTGACCCCTTAGCTACTTCTTACACCTCTCCCATCAACATCGCATAGCCCTTCGCCGCTGCAACATCATTCCTTCGTTGCCATATTGTCAAAACCATCACCACTATGACGACCACCACTTTCGCAGCCTCACCACTCCAACCACACTCCTTTGTTGCCCCACCGTCCTGACAATCACCACCGTTGCAACCACACCCTAGGGTTTTCTCTTTCTTTCTCTTTCTTACTCATTTTCACAGTAATGAAAGGAGGTGGGTCTGGTTTGTGATGGGGCTAGCGTTTTGAAGCTCAACGGATGGCTGGGTTGTGATGGGGCAACGACGAGAGGTGACGGGGAGAAAAGATGGGAGGAAAAACGATGAGAGAATGAGGATCGGCAATAAGGGATGGCCTGAGGAAGGGGTGGCGGCTGTAAGAAAGGTTGCCAGTGAGAGTGAGTTTGGATGTTGGAGTTAGAGCTGGTGGTTGTGGCGGTTGTGAGGGAGATTGTCGGTGGTGTTGAGTCTAGATGTTGGATCGAAAATGATGGTTGTGGCTGCCGGAGGTGGTGGTAGGAGGTGGGGAAGAGTTATGGTTTGTTAGGTGTGGGTGTAAAGAGGAGGATTACAATGGGTATTATGGTAATTGTAAAGAGAGAATTGATTTTTTTTTATATTGTATAGTAAGAAATTGAGTGTAATGAGAAATTTTTGTTATGTAAATAGAATTACCCCGTTAATAGGCAAATTTGAACAAGGAGATAATTATAATTTTTAAAACTATAAGAGAAAATCTATATTTTTAATAAATCTTAAGAGTTGTATTTGTAATTTGTGCTAAAAATAACTAACTCATTGGTTTTTATAATGGAATATAATAGTATTATGCAGTAGGCAAATGTACTCTCCAAGCAAGTTTCCAAAACAATTGTAAATAAATAAATAAGAAAAATACTCATGGTCATGACTATTTTCTTATTTTAAGGTATGTATACTAAATTAGAAAGGAAGACCAAAAAAATGTGCAAAATAGTGAAATTTGCTAAATATAAAGCTTAAAATTCTTCAAAGAGAAAATAGTTTTCTACCACGAAGTTATAATTTCATATTCAATGAGAAGTTTATAACAAGGCTAAAGAGTTTAAAAAAGATAAAAGGATAAATTTACAAAGAAAATAGAAGAGACTTAGAAATATATCATTGTGTTGTGGGAAACTATGTTGTAAATCTATATCTTAGCCACCTAAAATCAAAAAGGAAAGTGTTATTTAAAACTATAAATACTATATAAAGTGATTTGTGAATGACATTTTTATGATTTTAAATTACAATCATAAATGTTTTGATTCGAAATAAAAAGATCAAAGAAAATCATATTATTTTGTATGAATTTATTGTACAAAAATATTATTTGTATAATATTACCCTATATATATCCCCTTTTAATTTTATTAAATACACACATCTCTACTTCAAATGTCAAAAAAATAATTCTAAGATCATACAATGAACATGAAAAAGACCCAACTTTTGGAAGGTGATAGTGATTTATAACTGATTTGGGCGTGCACATCTATATCTATATTATATTATTATTATTATATTAAGTGAAAGTTATACTTGGTATTCAAATCTTTGCTTTCTTTTCTTTATGCCACATGTTCTTTATTTTCCTATTTAAAACAACAAAAAATAGATAGATGGAAAGAGTGAATCTTGAACTTTGGATCTTAGGTCTAGTGATGAAGACTCTTACTACTTAAGTGACATATATTATATAATAAATGTTTTATTTTATTTTTATTTATTTAAATTGTAAACGTATCACATGTGTCAACTATTAATTAATAATTAAGTCAAGAGATATAAAATAGGAAAAACTTCATTTTTATTCAGTATGTATCGTATGACCCAGCAATCGAAGGAGGGACGTATTGTAGGGAGAGTCTCTTAAGTAAATGATTGTCTATTTAGTATGTATTGTATGACCCAACAATCGAATGAAGGACGTATTGTAAGGAGGGTCTTTTAAGTAAATGACTGTCTATTCAGTATGTATTGAAGGAGGAACGTATTATAGGAAGGGTCTTTTAAGTAAATGATTGTCTATTTAGTATGTATTGTATGACCTAACAATTGAATGAGGGACGTATTGTAAGGAGGATCTTTTAAGTAAATGGCTGTCTATTCAGTATGTATCGAAGAAGGGACATATTATAGGGAGGGTCTTTTAAGTAAATGATTGTCCAAGTAGGATTTTTTGTTTTTTTGGGAAAAGAGAACTTGAATAATTTTACTTTTATGAAGGAAGTTAGTTCATGCAAAAATGTTTTGGAACTCTAATAAAGGAGCTCTAATAGCTTTAATGGGGTGTGGGTCCCACTGTGATAGTGATGTTTGTGTTTTGTGTTTGTTTGTTTGTTTTTTTATTTTTTTTATTTTCCATGTCATTAGAATTTATTGACTTAGAGGGATGTATCATTGTTGTTAGTTCATCTGTGGTTGGTTTTCTCATCATTTAGAAATAAGGACATAATTATAAATGATTTGACGGTCAGACATGGCATCTAAGTTGCCAAGCATGAAAATGTGTCTGGATATAAGTTTATTTGCTCATATCTAGATGTTAAGGGGTAAATTGCATGTTAAATAAAACATAAGGAGATAAAGTGTATTTTTTCAGAAAAAAATAACAAAAGTACACATAATTTACGCAATGATATTACTTACGTACAAGAGGTATAGGCAGAGGTGAATTGAAATTATCTATTTTATTTCAAATATTAAGGCCTCTTTTGGGACATCCCAAATAAGCTGCTTATTGATTTATTTCTATCACATCACATATATATTTTCGTAATAAGTAAAAAAATTCAGAAAATAAATTATACCTAAAATAATCTTAAGAGATAAAACCACACGTAGAGTAAATTAAATGAAGGTAACGTGTATAAGCATAAATAGTTTATATAATAAAACATAATGTCATTCCTTTAATTCAATGCTTAAAAGTTTACAAATGAAAAAAAGTTGTCTAATCATGTAAATTGTTACATGAAAAAATTTAAAAAAAGGTTAAAATGATGAAAGAATCAATTGGAAAAGAATGCAAAAGGGGCCTTGATTATAGTGATTCTATATTTTTGTTGGAAAAATATTAGAAATTCACATTTTTAGATTTTATAAAGTTACCCATAATGATATGATAAAAGAGTTAGGTTATTATTGATGTATAACAAATTAAAAATACTTATTATACAACATCATTGTTAGTTGTAAATTTTTTTTTATGAGTTTTAAAATTTTTTCATCTTTGCTACCGCTCTGTATCCCTACCCCCAAAAAAAACTTTAACACTCCACCACATTATATTAAGAGGTTGTTTGGAATGTTCTAAATAAGTGCACTTTTTGACTTTTTATGAAATATGAGTTGGGTTTAAAGTGATGTGGTAGAGAGGTAATGTGACTTAAATAAGATGATGTGACTTAAATAGGATAGTGACTTTTTGATTTTTTGACTTTTTTAAAAGATGACAAGTAAGGCCTAAACTTGTTTGGTTTCGTTTTTCTGAAAACAGTTTTCAAAAAATTATACTTTCTTATTTTCCGTGTTTTTTTGTTTTTAATGAATTTTTTTAATATTTTAAGAATTTTTTTTTTAATTTTTAGATATACTTAACATAAATATACCTAAAAAGTAAACAATTTGTAAAATTTTTTTTTTAAAAATGCACTAAATACCAAAAATACAAAAAAAAAAAATACAAGAATTCAGTATATTTTTTATATTTTTATGTATTTAATAATTTTTTAAAATATTTTTTTACAAATTCTTTATTTTTTAGATACATCTAAGTGAAGTGCATCTAAAAAATTAAAAAAAATATTTAAAATTTTAAAAATATTCACTAAAAACAAAAAAATACGAAAAATAAAAAATTCAATTTCCAAAAAACTTAATTAAGAAAACTCAAACCAAACACATTCGTTTATTTTTTAATTATAACAAGAACATTCAATCTATAAATCTAAATTTGGATTTTTTTAATCTAAAATACACATTCTAAAATACTTCATCCATGACAACCTACTACAAAATCATCAAACTATCCATGTATATAAATATATATGTTCTCTTTCTCTCTTCTCTGTTCTCTTTTATACGGTGGAAACCAAATCAAACTCTCTTTCTCTTCTCTTGTTCTCTCTCTCTCTCTCTCTCTTCATTCCGACACCACCACCACCGTCCTTCCCCCCAACACCACCATCACCGTCCTCCATTCCAAGAACGAGTCGGAGCTTCAGAGCTTCGTTCATAGCGGTTTCGGCCTATTACAGACGCAGATCGATGCACCGCCGGCGGTTGTTGAAGCCGACCACGAATCACCGACCACCGCTCGTCACCGTGGGAGCATGACTCCGACGGCGATGCTCGAGGAAGTCTAGCACCGCCATCGAACCCACCGCCACGGCCACCGGCTGGTGCAAATTCGTCGAGAGAGAGGAAAAAGAACACCTAACCAAAGCTTCATCCAGATTCGCCGCCGATCCTCCAGATCTACCACTCTCTCTCTCTCTCCTCTATGTTCTCTCTCTATATGTATATATATACATATATCACTCATTCTTACAGATTGCACTATATTAGTTATAAGCAACTTCGAATGGGATTTGCAATAGAATGGGAGCTGAAGCATATAATCATGGATATATGTAATATATGTAAGCATTTTGATTTTGTGTATTTCTAAAGTGCCAAGAATCAATGGTTAAAGCTGCTCATGATGCAGCTAAGGAGGCTCTGGCCAAGGATAGTTAGTTTTGGACGGTCCTGGTTTTTATTTATTTATTTTTATCTGTGGTTATCTCTCTCTGTGTTTTTTATCTGTTCAAATTTTGAACATTTTCTTAGATCTGTGGTGTTTTGTGTTTGATTCTTGGCGAGATATTCTTGCTGAAATCTAGTTGGAGAGATAGGTAATGGAGTTTTTGTTGTTGTTACACAAATCTTCTTCTTGTTGAACAGATAGTGGCTTGGACAATAACAAAGAATTATAACTTTTAATGAATTTTTGTAGGAACATTTGAAACATGTTGCTTGGAATTAAATATAAGTTGTCTATACTTTGGTCCAATTTCTCCCTTGTATTGTGTTCTTCATCATAGTTCTTGTTTCGTCAGAGAAAACCAAAGACTAGAGCAAACACAACCATCAGAGAGAGTAGTCTAGTTTGATTGCTTGCAAAATTTGTACAGATATGAGAATTTTGTACAGATAAAATTTGGATAGAAAATGTTCAGATAAAAATATTGAGCAGATAAATTTTTGTTGGTTGTTGATGATGATGATAATGAGGAAGTTGATTGCAACAGATAGGGAGAGAGAGGTAGAGAGAAGAAAAGATTTCAACAGATGGAAAAAAAAATTGAATAGATAGTTAACAAAAGTTAACAGATAAATTAAGGAGTAAAATTAGAAACAAAATGTCTTTTAAAACAAAGAAAATGACTTTTACCAAACTATTTCACAAATGATGGACCTTGTACCCTTTTTAGTTTAGACTTTTCAACAATATCTCTTATAACAATTAATATCTTGCACTTTTAGTTAAGTGGTAATATGGTTGCTTTGTTAGTCTGGAGTTAAATTCACTAATAAAAATTTTCAGATTACCCTCACATGATTTTTTTTTTGACAAAAATGTAATTTTATTTGTTGGTAGTAAGTATACACTACAAAGGAAAGAAATATATAATTTTACCTCTAAAAATGCTTCATGCGAGAAATTAGTAAATTTACCATCAAACTAATGGAAAGACAATATTACAACTTGATCAAAAGTATAAGAGGTTAACGATTACAATTGAAAAATGAGGGATTAAATTCAAATTCGATTAAAGTGTAGGGGTTTGAAGTGTAATTTATTAAAGAGTTTCTCATATTTATACTTATTTTTCTATCGATTGACAAATAAAAAATAAAATTCACAAATTTCATTTATTAGGTGACATGACTAAATCAAAGGTTGGTTTGGGAGTTATTTTTTTAGTAGATTTTAAATTCTTTTAGCTAAAATATGAGATCAAAAAAATTGAAGTGTTTAGAAATATTTTTTTGACTTTTTATATATAAAAAAAAATGTATAAAAAATAAAGAGAATAAGAATGAGAATGAATCTTTAACTTTTTTTTTTTTATGACCTTTTGATTTCTTGACTTTTTAATCTTTTTGACATTTTTAATGGCTATTTAACTATAATAACCAATTGCCAAATGCATCTTAATTGAGAGGTTCGGGTGACTATCTTTGTAAGTAACTGCATTGGTGAGTACAGGGCAGAGGCAGTGTATGCCCAGGGGGAATGTGCTCTCCTCAAGTTTTGATAATTATATTGGTACCCTTATGTATAGATTATATCATATATATTTTCTATAAAATTATAATAATATCCATTCTTTAAATTATAATAGTCTCTTTATTATAAATTTTCTTTCTTATTACAATAAACCTACTAAAATAAATCCTTTTGTTATACACCTTCAAAAAGGATATACCATATACTAGTTATTACTTTATGGTATTGATATTATAAATTTTCATAGCCAAATTATTTTCGTTCATAACTAAAATGACTACTATATAAATTATAATCAAACAACACATCTTCAATTATAAACCCTCCCCAAAAAAAAAGGAATTTTTTTTTTTTTTTTTTTTTACAATAAGTCATAACTAATATCAGAATGAGTCATTACAAATCATTACTTGATATATAATCAAAGACCTCTTCAATTATAACCAAAATAACAACTACAAGAAGTTATAACTAAGTTATATCCAACACTATAATGTGCCTGTTTGGTAAAACTTAAAAGCTACTTATTTTAGCTTTTAGATTATTTTAAGCTATTTTGGTGTGTTTGGTAGAGCTTAAAATCATTTTTTGTAACTTAAATTAAGCCAAAAAAGTGATTTTTGGTTGAGTGGCCTTTGGGGTGCTTTTGGATTGAGTTTAAGCGGGAAGCTAAAAATTGAGGGGCAAAATTACTTAAATGCCCCTAGTCAATCTCAAGTATTACTAAAAACCCAATTATATAAACCCCATATTCTCAAACACTGTTCACTTGAGAGAGAGAGGAGAGGCAATTTCCGGTGGGAGATTTCTCGCGATGAGGCAATTTCCAGAGCTCTCTCTCTCTCTCACGAACTAAAGGTGGTGGCTAGGGCATGATTTGTTCCGTCACTGCCTCCCGTCACCAAGGAGCGATTAAGCAAATTTAGAAATCCCAGCGACCCAGTCCCTAACTATTAAGAATACTTATACGTAACAAGAACAAGAACATAACCAGTAGATTTCTGATACGAGGATTGTATGTGTTATATATATATATACACGTAGGAGCCAAGTTCACGAGATTCATGGAGGGGAAAGAAGGTTACAATGGAGATTCTCCGAAGAAAGTTGCTTTAGAGGATATCATTTAATCGAGTTTGTACTTTCCTCTACCTCCAATCATGTGTATCTGTGGGGATATATTTTCTAAGTACCAGCACATAGCCAAGGTGACGCCGATGTGTCAGCCGAGGTGCCACGTGTCCTGGTCGTGACGCCGAGGTTATCTCCGAAGATATCAGAATCCGGGATAAGCGGATAAGGGACAAGAGTCCTAGAGTGAGGAAGGACTCAGCTTGGATAAGGATAAAGCTCTTAGAGAGTTTATCTTTATCTATTGGAGAGTCCAAGATGAGCACTGAGCTAAAATCCATTAAAGCTAGGCTTCTATCGGGACTAGGATTGTGTTGGCTATAAAAGAGAGGTACCCCCATGGGTCTAAGGTACGCAATTTATACTCAGAATAGTAAGTTAAGCACTTTGGATATCTTTGAGAGATAACTGACTTGATCGTCGGAGTGCCCCCGGGTGGACGAACCACCACCGGAACCTCTTCTTTCTGTTGTAGGTCATTCAGGCGCCATCTATTCCGCCAGTGCTCTCCAGCTAAATACTGAGTTAGCAGTGTGGTCAGAAATTCACTCATACAATTTGGCGCCGTCTGTGGGAACGAAAGGAGGATAGATGGCCAGCGACGGACAGAAGGATAAGGTTGGAGACGAAATCCCTGCTGGGAACGGTAAACACGTTGACCCTAACATGGAGGAAGATGGTTGCAATGAGGAGACTCAGGACCAGAATCACGGTAAGGAAGACGTCGGCCAGGAGGGCGATGTACTAAAGAAGTCGGCCCGAAGCGGGTACTACAATGAGGACAACCTCTAGATATGGAAGGATAGATGCCTGCGAAGGGACGAAGAGGTAAAAGAGATGGCAAACAAATTGGTTGACTTGCAATCGGTTGTCAATTTCATGATGCAAAACAACGTCATGCAACCACCATTTCTGCTGCAGGATACGCTAATTACAGTGGCCAATGCCCAAAAGGGACGGCAGAAAACAATCCCTATAGCCCCCCAGTACACCAGGAGCAAAAAACACTCTCACCGGCCTTCAAGGGAGGTCGGGCGAGGAGAGTCGAGGAGGGAAGAGTCACGAAGGACATATCGCACCAAGGAGGCAGACCCCAAAGAACATCGGCATGTTCAAAGGCAGGAGCTGTGCTTCGACACAACTAATGGAGAAAGGTCGAAAAGGGCTCACAACGAAGCTGAGAGTAGTGTACCGAAAAGACTGAAGTTAGGAGATAGCCGAGCTCCTTGGCGGACCAAAGAGGACTTGAGAGATTACCTCAAGAGGAAGCAACAAGATGCCAAGGTAACTTCCCCCGTTAAGCCGAAAACACCATTCTCGTCAGAGTTGGACAAATTTGAGGCCTCAAAAAGATTCAGTATGCCGAGGTTCCAGATATACGATGGAAAGTCGGACCCCAACTTTCACGTCGGATTATACCTGAACTCGATGGCACTGTACACTGGGAACGAGCCGTTGCTCTGTAAGGTGTTCTCATCGTCCTTCGGGGAGATTGCATCAGATTGGTTTCACAAATTGCCAAAGAGAAGTGTGAAGACCTAGGAAGGCCTGACCGAGATGTTCGTGGCCAGGTTCGTGACAAACAAACTACAGCCATTACGGGTAGACACCTTGGGCTCTGAGAATCAGTAAGGATGAAGGCCTTAGGGCCTACGCTAAAAGGTACTATGAGGTGTTCAACCGAATACCCGAGTGCAACCAAGAGGTGGCGGTCGTATCTTTCAAGAACGGCCTAAAAGATGACTGTCTACTATGAAAGTCTTTGGCAAAGACATTTCCAAAAAGCATGGAGGAGCTCATGGCCAGAATTGAGAAATATGCCCGAGCCGACGAAGACACGTCAGGGACTAAGGAGACGAAGCAAGACAAAGGAAACAGCTCGCTGAAGCGAGGCAGAAGTAATAATGGATCGAACAAGCAAGAGACAGGACTGAGGGCTGCATAGGCAGTCACAACTGTATTCCGAATTCCAATTCACAATGTCCTGGATAAAATTCGATCCTAGTCCTATTTCAGAGCACCAGCAAGGGTACCAGGAGAATTTATGGGAAGAAGCCTGGGTAAGCACTGTGCCTACCACAATGAGGATAGACATCTGACTCAGGGTTGCAGAGCCCTGAAAACATACTTGGAAGACCTGGTAAGACAAGGCCATTTGAAGGACCTTGTAGATGAGGCCGGGACAAGGGAAGAGCAGGCAAAATTGCCTTAGGCACCAGCAACTCCACCTTTCCCAACACAGCAACCGCAGGCAGGCGGACCTCGGATAATTAATATAATTCACTCGAGGGTCAACGAAAACGAAATACGGGGGGAAACCCAGAAGGTAAAGCACTTGCAACACGTGTACCAGGTCGGGGAGAAACGACATCGGGCTGAGGAGTGCCAAGGACCAGTAGTGTCCTTTATTGAAGCCGACCTTGAGATGGTACAACATCCACATAATGATGCCTTGGTAGTATCCCTCTAGGTTAGGGAGTGCCAAGTAAAGTGCATCCTAATTGACCAAGGCAGCTCTTGTGACATCATGTATGTTAGGTGTTACAAGGAGCTTGGCCTTCACCCAGACAATATGGAGCAATCCAATGGTCCAATGGTCGGGTTCAATGGAACGCCGACATGGCCACTGGGAGCAGCAAGCTTGGAGGTGCAGGCTGGCACCAGGAAGATAAAAACAGAGTTCACCATAATCAACACACCCTCCCCTTACAATGCTATCCTGGAAAGGCCATGGTTGCACGTAATGAGGGCTGTTCCCTTAACATTGCACTAACTATTGCGGTTCCCAACAGAGCATGGGATAGAAGAGGTTAGAGGAGATCAGCTGCAGGCAAAAAACTACTCCATGGCAACAATGAAATCCACCTGCAGTAGACGAGAACCAGAGAGGGTAGAGATCAAAGGCGAGGACGTGGAGGTCCTAGATGATGTCGGCAAAGAGCCAGCCGAGAAGAGTGAAGAAGCACTGAAGAAAATCCTCGTCTAGTAGGGGGATGAAGAACGCTTCTTCCTTCTCGGCTCGGGCTTAGCCGAAGAAGAAGAAAAAGAGTTGGAGGCTTTCTTGAGAGCAAACATTGAGGTGTTTGCCTGGACGCCTTACGAAATGCCTGGCATTGATCCCGAGGTCACTTGCCACAAACTGAACGTAGACAGGTCGGCCAAACCTATAATCCAACGAGCAAGAAGACTGACATTAATGCACGTTGAAGCAGTGGAAAAGGAAGTAGACAGGCTTATGGAAGCCAAAGCCATTCGAGAGGTAGATTACCCGACATGGCTCCCGACATGGCTATCAAATACAGTGGTGGTAAAGAAAAAGAATGGTAAATGGAGGGTCTGCGTGAACTTTACCAGCCTAACCAGGGCCTGTCCTAAAGACAGTTTTCCTTTACCCAATATCGACCAATTGGTGGATGCCACTTCAGGGCATGGAAGGATGAGCTTTTTGGATGCTTACAGGGGGTACCATCAGATAGCCATGTACCCTCCTAGATGAAGAGAAGACTGCGTTTATCACCCCAAAAGGGCTATATTGCTACAGAGTGATGCTTTTTGGGTTAAAAAACGCAGGATCAACTTACCAAAGATTGGTAACCAAGATGTTCAGACACCTGATTGGCCGAACAGTGAAAGTTTACATCGATGACATGGTCGTGAAGACCAAAGAACTTGAGGGTCATCTGGCCGGCCTAAAAATAGTTTTCAATATCCTTAAAACATACCGGCTCAGACTCAATGTATCGAAATGCGCATTTAGAGTTGGATCGGGTAAGTTTTTGGGGTACTTGGTGACCAGAAGGGGCATTGAGGCTAGCCCAGATTAGATCAAGGCCATCATAGAACTGAAGAGCCCGACATCGGCAAAACAGGTGCAGATGCTGACGGGAAGGGCTGCAGCCCTAAATAGATTCATAAGCAGAAGTTCTGACAAATGCAAACCCTTCTTTAACTTAGTGAAAAAGGCCACAGACTTCTTATGGACAGAAGAATGCGAGGTCGCCCTGACCGATTTGAAGAAGTATCTGACCACGGCTCTAGTTCTCTCAAATCTAGAACCTGGAGAGGAGCTGTTCCTGTACTTAGCAGTTTCAGAACATGCGGTAAGCACAGTGGTAATCCGAGAAGAAAAAGGGGAATAAAGGGCTGTTTACTATGTAAGCAAAACCCTGGCTGATGTAGAAACCATGTATTTGCCCTTGGAGAAGTTAACGTTGGCCTTAGTAATGGCTTCAAAGAAGCTAAACCATTACTTTCAAGCCCACAAAATTGTGGTGCTAACTGAACATCCTTTGAAGTCCCTGTTACAACAGGGAGATCTAACAGGTAGAATTGCCAGGTGGGCAGTGGCCTTGGGCCAGTATGACCTGGAATACAGACCCAGAACAGCAATCAAAGGCCAAGTCTTGGCCGACTTCGTGGCCGAGTTCACTCCAGGAGCCATCGTACATCGGGTTCCGTTGAGCCGAGGTGAACGATGTCCAAGCGAGCAAAGAGGAGCCCAGCCGAGGGCAACAGAACAAAGAAATGAAGAAAAACTCAGGCCTTGCAGCATTTACATCGGCGACTCCTTTCGACTGTTTGTTGATGGGAGTTCAAACCGACAAGGAGTGGGGGCAGGAGTAATACTGGTATCTCCAGATGGACAGATACTAGAACAATCCATTCATTTGGGGTTCAAGGCCTTAAACAATGAAGCAGAGTATGAAGCACTAATTGCAGGACTAAAACTGGCAATAGTAGTAGAAGCAGATGAGGTGATAGTCTTCTGTGACTCCCAACTTATAGTCAACCAGACAACGGGCGAGTTTGCAACTCGAGATAATAGGATGTCGGCCTACGCAAAGGAGGTCAGCAGGTTGGTGGCCTTGTTTCAGAATTGCTGACTGCATCAGGTTAGCCGAGATGATAATAGTCACGCTGATGCACTGGCTAACCTGGCTAGTGCAATACAACATGGAAAAGCAAGGACGATAATGGTCGATTACTTGTCGGGCCCGAGCATTGAACCACTGATCATAGAGCACGAAGCAATGTGTGTCGACATGGAACCAAGCTGGATGGATGCAATAGTAGCATTCCTGAAAGAAGGAAAACTACCAGATGATCACAAAGAGGCACACAAGATCATATTGAAGTCGGCAAGATTCAGTCTGACAGTAGAGGGACATCTCTACAGAAGATCCTTCACTGGACCCCTATTGAGGTGTGTACATCCTTCGCAAGTTGAAGATTTTTTGTACGAAATACATGAAGGAATATGTGAAAGCCACGCTGGGGGCAGATCACTTACTCATAGGGCCATTACCCAGGGGTATTGGTGGCCCTACATGCAGAAAGACGCAGAAGTCTATGTCAAGAGGTGTGAAAAGTGCCAAAGGTTTGCACCTCTGATACACCAACCAGCAGCAGACCTAAACCCAGTATCCAGTTCTTGGCCGTTTGCCCAGTGGGGCATGGATCTTGTTAGAAAACTGCCCTAAGCAACTGGGCAAAGGAAGTACTTGCTGGTAGCAACAGATTACTTCACCAAGTGGATAGAAGCCAAACCCCTTGCCAAGATTCGAGACGTGGATGGAAAGAGCTTCATATGGAAGAACATAATCACCAGGTTTGGGATCCCAAGAGCAATAGTCGCAGACAATGGAACACAATTTGACAGTAAGCTAATCAAGAGCTTCTGTGCAAAGTTCAAAATCAGGAATTACTTTTCAACCCCAAGCTTTCCTTAAAGTAATGGACAAGCAGAAGCATCCAATAACGTTATCTTGGATAGGATAAAGAAGAGGCTGCAGGCAACAAAAGGAAAGTGGGTGGATGAGTTACCCAGTGTACTCTGGGCATATCGGACTACCGAGAAGATCAACGGGGGAATCCCCCTTTGCCATGGCTTATGGCACAGAAGCAGTCATTCTGCTGGAGGTCGGCATCCCAGGAATCAGAACCCAGGTAGTAGAGGATGGAATTAATGATGTACTCTTAGCCCGAGATCTGGATCCGCTAGAAAAAAAGAAGGGAGAGAGCTGCAATTCAGCTGGCAGCATACCAGCAGCAGCTTGCTAGGGCTTATAATAAGAAGGTGAACCCAAGGGAGTTTCAAGTTGGTGACCTCGTCTTGAGAAAAGTCGTCGGCAACAAGAAGGATCCCAGATAGGGTAAGCTTGGCCCAAATTGGGAGGGACCCTATAGAATCATCTCGGTATTGGGCAATGGGGCATATCGGCTTGAAGATAATGAGGGCAAAGAGTTGCCAAGGCCCTGGAATACTTGCAATCTTAAATTTTTTTATCATTAGACTTTCCTGTTCTTTGTTATTTGCCGAAGTAATAAATAAAGTTTTAGCTTGATTTTTATACACTTATGATTGATAAGATAATTGACAATGTCTATGAGATACATACATAATGAGAACCCAAGTGGAACTTAAGTTCACATTAGGGGGCAGAGAGTTGGAAAATGGTTCATGGAGAACATGTTTAACACTTGTTGAAATTTGAGAAAAATTTACTAGTTGAAGTTAAACCGAGATCATATTTAACACTAGTTGAAATTTGAGAAAAATTTACAAGTTGAAGTTAAACCGAGATCATGTTTAACACTTGTTGAAATTTCAGAAAAATTTACAAGTTGAAGTTAAACCAAGATCATGTCAAACACTTGCTGAAATTTATGAAAAAATTACAAGTAAAGGCCAAGGTTGTATTAAAATGAGTACTTATGTACTTGCCGATGTAAACCGTTGGTTGGTATAACCGAGGTATTTCACCCCGAGAAGATTACACAATTAAGGTGTACATTAAAGATATGCAGAAATATTCTAAGTATAAGAGCCATACAAGAGCAGTAAAGGGAAGACAAACATACAAGCATTCGAAAGAGAAAGTTGTATTTATATTCAAAAGAAGGCATATCGGCCACATGAAGTGCTTACATTGTTCTAGAGAAAGAAAAAGTACAAGGTACAGAAAAAAGAAAAAGAATATCCAAACTAAGATTCTTTAGCGCCACTAGCAGGTTAGGTTTGAAGCTCGGAAGATTGTTGAGAAGACATGTCGGCCGCCTTTTCAGCCGCAAGCTCGACATCTATTTCCTGGAGGGTTTAGTCGAGGCTCTTATCGGCAATAGGCGCGTCCGACGTTGCCTTCTCAGGAGTAGCGTCTTTGGGAACCTCCTTACCATCCTTATCTTGAGTCAAGTCCAGGACTTGCTCATGTTGAGCAGGGGACTTGGCCCCAACAGCTTCCTTTGACTTCCTCACCAAAGCTTCCTCCTCAGACTCAGAATCGTCGTCGGATTGGCTTGGAGTTGGGGGGGAATGGCAGGGCGAGGACGTCGGAGTCCTCGGGGATTTCAAGCTTTTTCAGTAAAGTCATCCAACCAAGGGTGAAACCCTTGTTGCATGCCTGCTTCACCTGTTTCTCGTAGTCCGTCGTGACGTTGGCCACCCCCTCATTGTATCCCTTCTCATCGGTGGCCTTGAGCTCAGCGTCTTTTGTGGCCAAGGCATCCTGTAGCTCTTTCTGGGCCTCGGCCGTATTTTCTTCGGCCTCTTTCTTCTGGGCCTCAAGAACTTTGTTAATGGCCTCAGTGGCATCCGCTTTTTCTTTGGCATCATCCTTAGCTTTAACAGCAGCCTCGGCCTGGTCTGCCAAAGTCTTCATTTTTTATTGCAGGTTTTTATTGGTCTTCTGCAGACTAGTAACCTCCCTAGTCTTGTCGGCCAACGCCTTCCTTGTCTCAAAAGATTACATTGAGAAGGAGTGGGCATGCTGGATTGCCTGAAGAAAAATGGACAGAGCAGAAGTTATTAGAAAATTTTCTAAGCATAAAAAAGAAAGAAAGATACCAAGTGTGAAGACTTATTTGAATAGAACGCTGGAGCATCAATGCAAAGTTTTCATACTCGCTCATTTCAGCGTTTCGGTCAAGATCTCCAGGAAGGAGCAAAGTTGTGCTAAGGGCAACGCCGATGTTAACGTCATCGGCACTATCATCAACTTTGACCGGCCTATCCTCCAAAGTAATGGGTGGAGCCCAGAGGGCATCAGACTTCATGGAGCCCGAAGCTGTTGTAGATTCGGACCTCGGCTTCTTTGACCGAGTGGATTCGGATGGTTAGGTCTCAGCGGGCCTCTTCTTGGTAGCAGAAGGGGTTTTCTCGCTCGAAGCCAATTTAGAAATTGGCAAGGTGTCCTCAGTATCAACCTGAGTCACTGCTGCCTTTGGCTGAGCCTTCTTCAGTCTTTTTTGTTTTGGCTTTGGAGGCTAAGTTGATGCTGGTTGAGCGTCTATGGTAGATGGGATGTTGGCCAAGAGGTCTTTAGCGACTGCTTTCTGGCGGCCCATCTCAGCAACAAAAACAGTTCGTCGTCGGCGTCGGCATTGAGATGGTGGGATTAGTTGTGGAGTTGAGGTGGATGGCTGCTTTGCTGGATTAGAGGTTGATCCTTGATCTGGTCGAGATGATGAGGCTGTTGGAGGAGTTGTGGCAGAAGGGGGAGAATGGCTTTCCTTCTTCTTTGGGACGTCGGGGAGTACCGACTTGTAGGTCGGGATAAAGTTGAGTACCAAAGGGGCTCTGCGCTTGTGGACTGGCAAATCCAATAGCTTCTTCAAACCCTTGCTGGGGAAAAAAGACTTGCGGAAGTCTTTTTCTGGTTGAGGAAGAGCTGCAAGAAAAACAGACATTAGAAACAAACAAAGTATTGAAGACTTTAAAAACAAGTAAGTATAAACACTGGGCTTTTACCATTACCCTCTACAAAAACTGTTCGAGGAAGAGGGTAGAGGTGGAGGTCCTCATCTGGAGCGAACTCCCAGTTCCTCGAGATAATGAAGTAATCATCTTCAGCTCCCTTGTTGGAGTTTGGGAGGTCGGCAACAATTTTGTACTTTGTAGACCTCGGTTTGAGGTAGTAAATATAGCCTTGCTCTTTTTTGACGCCACACATGGTGTAGCAGTATTGGATGTCAGCTAAGGTAACCCTAGCATTTTCTTGTTTGGCTAAGGCTATTATACCATTTATGACTCAGTAGGAATTGATGGCAAGCTGCATTGGGTTCAACTTATAGTAGTGGATTATCTCACGGAAGAGGATGTCGAGTGGGAGCCTAAGTCCGCACTCAATAAAAGCTACAACGGGGAAGGGCATAGAATCAGTCGTGGGCATGATGGAGTCATCCTCCCCAGCCAACCTCAGATGGACGTCGGCGGGGATGGAAAACTCCCACCTAAAGTATTCTAACTTGGTCGGGGTGTCTACTCTATGCCTTCACATACCCATGATATTGGCTTGAGGGGAAGGTATGAGGCTTCGGAAGGGAGTGTTTTGTGACGGTTTTGAGTGACCTCGGCTAAAACCTAAGGGGAATTTGTTTCAGTTTTCCCTAAAAATTTGTGGATTCTATAAGCAAATCCCAAAACTGGATCTATGGAAATAAAGATTGAAGGCACGAATCTGGAAAAAACACGGCAAACAGAAACAAGAGCAATGATTCAGAATCAAGAACAGTGGTGAATAATCAAGAACACTGTGACAGAGTGTGTGCAAGGGTGCAGATTTGTGAGCAGTGTTTGAATATTCAAGAAAGGATTGGGCAATAGCAAAATGGTAGAATAAACGTGCTCAGATGCGTGATTCATAGATCAAGAACTTAAGTAAAACAGCAATGGCAGCAAAAAAATAAAGTAGAACTTTTGAGGAGAAACAAGGAAGGAACAGTGACTCACCCAAGAAAAATGAAGCCAAAGTGAAGTTTGCTGGGATCAGACGGTAGCCAGAAGCAAGGAATTGCAGCAGAAGCCTCGACGGAGGAGAGCGTAAGACTGGTTGCAAAAAGCTTCACGAAAACAACAATGGAGGATTTAGCAGAGTAAAAGGGAGAGAGAGTTTTTTTGCACAAAGACAGCGGTGTAAAGTGAAAAGACGAAGAGAGAGGGTGCTAGTTTTGTCAAAAATGCGAAAAGGCGGCAAAAAGAAATTTATGAGTCTAGAACGACATATATGTCAGACGGTGCACGTAGGCGCAAAAATGACTTGAATAGCGCGTATCAGACACGGTCCAGTAGGGGACAACGCATGGTAGAAGCGGTTGAACTATTGTGCGTGACAGCTTATACGCGTGACAAAACTCTTGGGGTTCTTGGTTTAATGAAGCAGTGACCTCGGCCGTAAGGAATATGTCGGCTAAATGAACTCGAATAAAACTAAGTTATTGGTTCTAAAAACCTTGATGAAATAGACTACAGAACCTGATCATGCAAAGCTGACGTATTATGACCTCGGTAATGAATGGTGGAGCAAGATAGCCGACGTTCTAGAAGGCAGTACTGATATAGGTTCTATCACCTCAGGATGCCGAGGTAATAGAACCTAGGGGGCAGTTGTGGGGATATATTTTCTAAGTACCAGCACGTGGCCAAGATGAAGCCGACGTGTCAGCCGAGGTGCCACGTATCCTGGTCGTGACGCCGAGGTTATCTCGGCGAGGCCGAGCTTATCTCCGAAGATATCGGAATCCGGGATAAGCGGATAAGGGACAAGAGTCCTAGAGTGAGGAAGGACCTCAGCTTGGATAAGGATAAAGCTCTTAGAGAGTTTATCTTTATCTATTGGAGAGTTCAAGATGAGTACTGAGCTAAAGTCCATTAAAGCTAGGCTTCTATCGGGACTAGAATTGTGTTGGCTATAAAAGAGAGGCACCCCCATGGGTCTAAGGTACGCAATCTATACTCAGAATAGTGAGTTAAGTACTTTGGATATCTTTGAGAGATAACTGACTTGATCGTCAGAGTGCCCCCGGATGGACGAACCACCACCGGAACCTCTTCTTTCTGTTGCAGGTCATTCAGGTGCCATCTATTCCGCCAGTGCTCTCCAGCTGAATACTAAGTTGGCAGTGTGGTCAGAAATTCACTCACACAGTATCTATATCTATACGTTTGTATTTCCCGATTATTGTTTTTCTGGGTGTGATTTCAAAATGTAAATTTTTGTGGGTTTTAATGGAAGATTGCTTTTTCTTTTTTTCCAATTCCTAACTTGTATGAGTGGATGTTGAGATGCTTGTTTTGCGTGGTGGTGGAGGAGATGGATGAGCTGAGAGAGGGTTTCTTGCAGATCACCGGCGGTGGCTCCGACAAAATTAGATCTAGGGTTTTGCAGAATTGTAATGAAAAAAAATTAAAAAAAGAAAGAAAGAAAAAACAATTTATTTCAATTAACTTCCATTTAATTTTTTTAAAAAATATTTCAATTAATATTGAAATAAATTGTGCAATTTATATCCATTAAATAAATTACACAATTTAAATAAAGAAATAAATTGCACAATTGTTATATTATTAATTGTAATGAAAAAAAAATAAAAACAGAATCACAATTTTTAAAAAAAATTAAAATTGAAGAAAAAAATTAAATACAAAGAAAAATATTATAACTTCTATTAAATAACTAATTGAAATTAATATAAAAAAAATAATATATAATGACATCAAAACATTAATATAAATACAAGGATATTAATTGATATTAATTGTAATGAATTAATAAATTAAATAAAAAAAGTAATGATGCTAATTAAGCCATTAATTGACACTAATTAATTTATAATGAAAAAATGAAATAATTTTATACTAATTGATACTATTAATGAAAAAAATAAGTTTTGTAATACTAATTATATTAACTTTTATTAATGAAATAACTTTTTAAAAATTAAAACTGAAAAAAATGTCAAAATATTCGTTTTTATATCATATAAGGGCAAAAAAGATAATTACACAGCAAAAAATTATTTTACAGCTTATCAACCAAACACTACTCTGCTGCTTAAAATCCATAATCCTAGAGCTGCACCAAACCGGTTAATAGCTTATGTTCACAGCTATAAGTTACAATCTGTTAAGTTATAATCTATAATCACTTTTCTATAGCTCTACCAGACAGGGCCAATATGTCATAACTAAAGGCTACAAAAATCATAACTGCAACATATGATAGACATTTTTTTTGCGGTGTATTATATAGAATTTCTCTATTAAAATATATAATTTTTATCTCAACTTATATTCTTTTTGAATTTTTCAATCCACCTAAAATAGTTACTCCACAATATTTGTATAAAATTTAACCTCAAATCCTTTACTTCAAAATTTCAATCTATCCAAATAAATTCTTAATATTTCCGTTTAGTAATATTTTATTATTGTTTATTATAAAGAAAAAATAAAATCAATATTATCATTAATTTGTGTCCATTCTTCACTGAATTTTTAGCTCGGCCACTGGGTGACTCCTTTACACTCTTCATTGAGAGGTTCGGGTGACTATCTTTGTAAAAAAAGAAAAAATTAATTAATTATTTTTATTTAGTTATTTATTTCTTTATTATTATGGAGCCCTTAGTTGTTGTTGGGCTTGCGGGTTTGTATGATTCAACTTTTTAAAATAGTTGATTGTATTTGTTTTAATATTTTTAAAAATGTAAGTATTTTTGCACCGATTAAAAAAAAATTAATTCTCCACCTTTTAATTCACGATAAAACAACTCAATGTTTTAATTAATTTTGAAGTTACATATAAATTCAAAAACTTTTAAATTATAACAAATTCAAGCAGTAAGGTCTTTGACTCACTTATTACATCATTGTTAAATAAATCAAAAATATTAGATATTTCAAAGGTTCTACTAAATTTTTTATCAAATGTCTCACATGGTCCCACATCTATGTGAGACATTTGGTAGAAATTTTGATAGAATTTTTAGGGTCTGTACTATTAATCTAAATAAATTTAAAATTTAAAATTTTAAATGGTAAGTTTCTCACATTTATTTTTACAAAATGGTGAACAAAATTAGGTGAATGAATGTGATATTTGAACTAAAGTGAATGAATGTGGTAGATTAAGCATTTTCTTATTTATATGTTGTTAGGTTAAGTAAAAGTCCACTGTTGTCTGGCTTAATAATATGACCATTGCACGCCCAATTTTTTGATCAAATTTCTTATATATATGTTGTTAGGTTAAGTAAAAGTCAACTGTTGTCTGGCTTAATAATATGGCCATTGCACGCCCAATTTTTTTGATCAAATTCAGTTTGCTGGTCTTATGGATCGAATTTATTTATTAAAAAAAAAAATTTAATTTTTAGTAATAGATTTATTATTGTAAAAATATTTAAAATACATATAATTTAATTACGTATACTTTTCACATTATATTTTAATAAAATTAAGAACAACTCTAATCATGCTTTTCATTTTTCATTAGCTAAAAAATATAAAAGAAGGTATATTCTTTTATTTTTTTTTACCTAAGTCATCTTTTTTTTTTTTTTTTTTTTTTTTTTTTTTTTATCTATATACTCCAATACTATTATTTATTTTACATATCTATCTACACAAATTGTTTGAAGAGCCCCCCAAGCTCACCAAATGTAGTTAACCTTGAAGAATTTGATTAAAATAACTATTGTAATAGTTACTTTGTTGGAGTAACTAAAGTAGGATAATATTAACTATAATAGCTAACAAGACTTTTTCAAAAAGTTCCTTGGAAATGTTCTATGAGCAACTCCAACCATACTCTTTATTTTTATTAGTTAAAATACAAAAAATGTATATTTTTTATTTTGATAAATTTCTTTATTTATTCCAAAATTATTTTTTATTTTACCTATCTATCTATACAAACTATTGAAAAAATCTCTCAACACTCTTTAAATATAGTTAGCCTTCAAGAATTTTGTTAAAAGAACAATTGACTAACCCCGTTAAAGTGACTAAAATATGATGATACTAGTTATAATAAAAGATATGATAATATAATTTTTTTGTAATACAATGAACAATTTTTCCAATAATACAATTAACAATTAACTGATGAAAAGAGACAAAATGGTGTGTAATTTAAATTCTTAAAGGAGCACAATATAATTTTGTCAAATTTATAATACTTGGTATGTATACATATAGATGTTTTAAATTGTACGGGAGGCAGTGTACTTTACCCATGTTATTTTATACAACACCTTTGACTAGTTAATTTTTTAACAAAAATTATATCTATATTATTGTAATTAGAGTTTAACCAAGGACACTTGGTTTAGAAGTCTAATTTTAAATTTTTGGAGTAATTATTTTAAATTTTATTCTTTTTGACCCATAAGGATAAAAATAATTTGAAAGGCAATGTTGTTCCCGCACATCTATCTATCCATCCTCTACATATTTGTCTATTTGTCCATATTACTACTGCTGGTTGCCGTTGACCTCTAACATTGATGAGTTTTCTAGTGAGTCTTCGGTGACTAGCTAGCGACGATAGTCGTCGGTTGGCAATGCTCAATGATTGACTACAACAGCGTGTGTGTGAGAGTGTAATACAAGGATCACAATATATATATATATCTTTCAAAATAATGATTTTTACTTCTCACTAATATATTTCATTAATCATATCCTTAAAATAAAAACAAAGCAATCAATAAACTACCATATACACCCATAAATGGATTTATCACTAATTACAATTTTATCATATGAAGATAAATTGAGTGAGTGAGTGAGACTTAACATTTGACCTCCATAAAAACCAACCCGACTGGTGATTTTCGGCGCTTCTCCAGTGAGACGGAAAAATATTTTGAAAGTGTAAATTGAAATTTTTTTATGCCTAGAGGAGGAGTTTGAAAGCTTCTCCCCTAATTTTTAGTATAGATTTTTAAATTTTTAACACCTACAATAGTCCCCTTTTCTTTCAATACTCCTTCCTTATTGTTGTGGGTATTCTTTTTTTTTCAATTCTGGCTTCCAACGTTGATCGATCTACAAGAATACAGTGGCGGCAGTGGTGGAGTTGAGTAGCGGCGACAGGGATGATGTCGATGGTGACGGGGGGGTTGATGGCGACTGCTAATGTTTTTGCTAATTCTGTTGTTTGTTGTTATAATTTCAGTAGATTTTTTTTATTTGATCATCTGTTTTTTTCTTTTTTTTGTTTTGTATGATGGTATAACTTATTTGAGCTCTATTTTTTAAGTTATCTGCACAATTATGTCATCTCTTTTTGACCTTTAATATATAAATCCATGAGCAGTACACAATACAGGTTTTTGATGGGGGTTGGTTTTTTGACTTTTTGACTTTTTAGCTATTTTAGTCTGGGACTAAAAAGCCTCGTTTGAGATAGACGTTTTGGCTTTTTTGACTTTTGTGAGAGAAAAAATGAAATGATTATAATTTAGATGTGATATTTTGTATTATTGAACTAAAAAGTCTATTTTGTTTTTTTTGTGGCTAAAATAGCCAAAAAGTCACCAAAGGAAGGCACAATTGAAGTACATTTATATAAAAAAAATGTTTATTCACAAAGCATACGAAATAACTCCTGAAATAAAAGTGTTATACAAATAAAATTTTTTTCCCCCCAAAAGTTAATGTGTCAAACAATAATAATTAGCTTGTTTGGTTTGGATTTTCAGGATTTATTTTTAAAAAAATTGAAATTTTTTATTTTCTGTGATTTTTTGTTTTTACTGAATTTTTTTTTTCATATTTTAAGCAATTTCTAATATAAATACACTTAAAAAGTATAATATTTGTGAAAAAATCTTTAGAAAATTCAATAAACACCAAAAATACAAAAGAAATATGATAATTCAGTATATCTTTCGTAATTTTGTGTATTTATTGAATTTTTAAAATATATTTTTTTATACTTTTTAGAAACGTCTAAGTAATGTGCATCTAAAAAAGTAAAAAAAATTGCTTAAAATTTTAAAAATTTTCACCAAAAAAAAAAAAAAAAACACAGAAACAAAAAAATTAATTTTCAAAAAATTGAATCTAAAAAACTGAACCAAATACACTGAATAAGATTTTAAAATGTGAAATAAGGTTCAATTTTATTAAGATGATAGATTTTTTTTTTTAAAAATAAATTTTATTTATTTATACGACACTATTCAGTTGATATGTCCACATAGAGCAGACTACTTTTATTTATTTATTTATTTATTTTTTTAAACCAATTGGTAAGAGAATAACTAATAGGCCAGGTTTTGAAAAACGGTTGCGGTTGCCATAATGATGGTGACGACGCGGTTGCAGTTGCGGTGTGTAAAGGCCATAGCGTAACGGTTGTGATAACAGGAACCATGAATTTTTTTTTATAAAATTTTTTTGCACAATTTGAAAAAAATATCAATATGAATATTTTTTTTTCCATAATCATATTTGTTATGTTTTAAAATAAAATTTGATCAATTTTAGTAAATTTTAAGTATGATTTTCATATTTTTAAATCGTTATAAATTGAGTTTTTTACATTTTATTTTAATAATTAATGACTTTATATCTCATAAATTCATATTATACTTGTGGCAATTTTTTTTTATTGGACTTAAATGTATAAAATTATTTTTTTAATTATTATACTTGTAGATGCATGTGTAAATTTTAACTTGAATAGTGTTAAAAAATAAATTATACATGTTAATGTAATCATATATAAATTAAAAAATAAATTATAAAGAAAAAAATTGGATAACTTGAATATTCATTCTCCTTTTGGATAACCTGTAAATAAAAATAAAATAAATTAATCAACAAAAATTGACATGTATAAAATATGTATTAATATATAATTATAGGTGTTATGTTTTCTAGATATTTTACAAAAAAATCTATCACTAACTATTATATATAAGATAAACACGATAAAAGTAAAAGAATAAATAAGAGGCTAAATATATATATTTTTTAATCAAGCCAAATAGATAATGACTACACTTATTATTATTATTATCATCATTTTCAAACAATGTATAGATAGACACACACAAACAAAATGGTTGAGTGATAGTAGTCGAATATTGCATAGGTTTTATAATTTCAACAAATCAATAACAGGTTCTTCATCTTCTCTCTTCTCTCTCTCTCTCTCTCTCTCTCTCTATATATATATATATCTTACTTCCATCTTCCCTCTTCTCTCTTTATCCCTCTTTTCCCATTTTTAACTCTTTTTTTGTTTTTTGTTTTTTTTTTTGTTTTTTCGAAAGAAGCAGTTCGGAATCGTTACGTAACGGTGCGAAATGGGCTGTTATGGCCGTGACGGGAGCTGCTATGGCCGACATGCCTGTGAGACTTTATCACACCGCAAAAACGAGGGTAATGCATGGTGTCTACTGCTGCAACTGTTATGTAACGTTGCAATCATTATGTAACGTCACATTTTGAAACCTTACTAATAGGGCTAGCCCGATTGACCAGAACTCCTGTAGCTCACTAAGAGGTCAGTAGTTCGAATCTCCCTACTTGGGTGTATGTCTTATTTCCCATATTTTAATTGGGACTTTCTCTCTTACTTTGGGAGTTTTTTGTAAAAAAATTTGTATTGTATTTAATTTTTATTACTATAATTGTAATTTATACTTTGAGAGTTTCTTTGTAAAAAGTTTGTATTGTATTTGATTTTCATTACTATAATTGTAATTCATTGGGCTTCATTGTAATATCTTATAGGGCACTAGGTCCATAAATCCAAATTTAAATTTTCTTTGCATGTAGGTCTACATTCTAAAATATTTTTTTCATAAGGATAAGCTTCTACAAAATGACCAAACTACCCATATATATATATATATATATATGTTATATGGTGCAAAAATAGGCAGATCATCTCTCTCTCTCTCTTCATCTTTGACACCACCACCATTGTCCTTTCCCCCGACACGTCCGTTCCATCATCGCCTTCCACTTTGTTCCCCTTTTCCCCATTTTCTCGGTCTCTTTCATTCTCCTCTCTCTCATCCGCTCTTACCCTCCTTCGCATTTTCCACTGGCAAGATCACGCTTGATGTCGAAATCTGGTCGAAAAGTCAAGATCTAGTCGAAATCATGCTCTCTCTCTCTCTCTCTCTCTCTCTCTTTCTCTTTTCAATTTCGATCATCCAAAACTCCAAATCTAGCTGGAAAGTCAATTGCCGGCAACTTTGTTCTTGTATTTTTGGTAAAACAGATTGTATTGTTGAGGTATATGTTTAAATTTCATGCCAAATCATTGATTTTGATGATTTAAGTTTGGAAATTGTTAAGGAAAACTGAATTCATTCGTAGTTGCAAGATCTAGTTCGTGTTAGGCTTTTGTGGTTTGAATTTATTGTTTACAAGAAGATCACTTAGTTATTGAGATGGTTTATTATATTATTTAGTGTTTTTTGAATAGATCTGTTGTTATTGTATTATATCATTTTTTAAATTTTTTTTTTTTTGGTTCTTTGGATTTGAAATTGTTCAATCAAGATTTTGTTGTGGCTTGTGTTTTTTTTTATCTATCGTTAGGGTTTTGAGTTGAGATCTGTTAGGGTTGGGATGAGACGGTTCAAATCTTAATAGAATTGAACATATCTGTAATAGATTTGTTCAAAAATTGAACAGATAATGCCTTGGCTTATTTCTATAGCATAGATTTGAACAGATAAAAAATTAACAAATAGAATTTAACAAAAAAATTGAACAGATAATAAAAGTTGGACAAATATTTGAACAGATAAGGGAAAAAAAAATTAAACAGACAGTCAAAATTTTAAACATATAAATAAATATTTAAATAGATAGTCAAAAAAATTAAACAGATAATTAAAAAATTAAACATATAGATTGGTGTAAAATTGAAAATAAAATGTCCTTCAAAACAACGAAAACACTTCTTCCCAAACTATTTCACAAATGGTAGACTTCTCACCAACAAAAATATCTACTAGACCTAATGCCTTATACCCTCTTTAGATTGGCCTTTTCAACAATTTTCTCAAAAAAAATATTATCTTATCTTTTCTCAATCATATATTATTTTCAAATTTTAATTTTTATATTTGAGTCATTAAACTTTTAGTCAATGCGTATTTAAAAAACGCAGGGTAATATTTTTTTACATGATTAACAAAAATTAAAACATAAATATAAAATTAAATTTTTTTTACCTCCTCTGAGATTTCTGACAATTAAACCAAACTCATTCATTATCAACATTAAGCTTAACTTTAAATGCACTAAATTTAATTTAGCCTATTAAATATATATGAAATTATTATTTATTTTTCATAACTTTTTCAAAATATAAATGTAATTTCTTGATTCTATTTTTTTTCCACAACAAGTTTTGGAACTTTTAGAAACAAAAAATAAAATAACAATTCAATCATTAATGAAGGTGGGAAATTAATTTTAAGATTTCATTTGATAAAAATAGTTTAAATGAGATAAATAAAGATGGAGAAATAGATTTTAAGTATCATACATAACATATAATGATTTTGGTTTAAACCCGACCAATTTATTACTTTTGGATCTGAGAACCCGTGTATTTAACTGTTGTTCCACTCATTTCCATCTTGTTGTTCATTGAATTTGGCTTTTGGGAGTTTTTGTTGTGTTTGAAACAGGTTGGGAAGTTAGTTTTTCAAAGTGTTGTTGCTCAGAATTTTCCTTGTTCACTTGAGCAACCATTCCTTCGCTCAAGCGGTCTTTTGCAATCTGCAAAACTACTGGGAGTTTGGATTCTTCGCTCGAGCTGTCTTTCTTGTGCTCGACCGAACTTTTACAGGTTTGAAACTACTAGGAGGGGGTCATTGTGCGCTTGAGCGATGGTTTTGGTCGCTCAAGCGATGTTACTTATTATATCTGTCGCTCAAGTGACTATTCCTTTGCTCAAGTGGTATGTGCGTATATCAGTCTGAGAGATAGACCTTTTTGATCACTTTTTTTTTATATCTTTTTCTCTCTCTAAACATTCTAAAACCCTAGATTTACTCCATCTCTCTATTTCTTGAGCTTTTGCACCAAATACTCTCAATCCGTGAGTTTCCTCACCTTAGTCCTTTGGAGATAAATGTTGAGCACGTCGAGGGCTTCGATTTGATCGGAGTATCTAGTGTTTTTGTCACCGTCAAATTTTACCCATCTTCTATTCGTGTCTTCTACTTTGACGCACAAATTTATTTGACTCTTTTTATGATTTTTAGCTTAGTTATTTGTCTTTTCAAAAGGGTTATGTTTTTGGAAAATTTTGATAAAACCTAAGGTTTGGTTTGATATCAAAAGTGGAGTTTTCCAAATTGATTCTTGAAAATGGTTGTAGGAATATGGTTATGGATGAGTTGTGTGGAAATAATAGAAAGCTTTTCTCAAAATTGATTTTGGAAAGAAAATGGGGTTTTTGCCCTAATCTTGGGATATTGGAAATTGTGAAAAGGGAAATGAAAAATGATGTTGGATATTGTGAAATTGGAATAATGATTATGTTAATGATGATGGTGGAGTTGGATATGTATTATCACTTCTATTGGAATTGATGCAATGTATTTTTTGATTGGAATTTATCTACTGAATAGAAATATCTGTTTTGGGCTATCGGTGGAGGATAGTCTTGATTGTTGTAGACATTGCATGAGGATTAGGTTGAATTAAAACTAATTTCTCATACATTGTGCATCATCTTACATTGAACATTGTAAATGTATTTTTTTTTTTTGAGAAAAATGGGTGAATACCATGGTGAATGTGGTTAAGGGGTGTGGTTGTGGTTTTATTATGTTGGCCTGTGTGTCCTTGGTGAAAGTTTAGAAACCCGCGCAGTTATGTGCCAATCCTTCTGATTAGTACCCGGTAAAATGACTTTGGTAATACTTGTATAGCCTACTTGCACTCTTGCAGACACATACCTAGAGATTCCCAGTGTGTTATATCCACTGCCATGTTTTTTGTATAAAAGGATTATTTTTCACAAATTGATGTATAATCTGTCATTGCATTGTTTTGAGATGGGAAAACAAGGAATGTTTGAAAAATGGCATGCATATGTATTCACCTTATGATTTTGCTAAGATTCATATACTGTGTTAGAATAATCCTATTAGGCTTTGACTCGCCCTATGTAGAAAACAATTTTCAGGTGTTGATGATATACCTCCACCAACGACCCTAATTTTTTTTAAGTTATTATTTATTACTATTATTAATTTATTTTATTTTTGGCTTTATTAATTGCGTGGATACATGATAATTTAATGTGATATTTAATTATACATAATTAATCCGAATATTTATATATGTATATATATTTTAGGGAGATTGACCAATAAGTCCCATATTTTGGACTTGTAATCCATCTAATCTCATATTTTTTTTTGTGATCCATTTAGTCTTTTTGGATGTGTAATGACACATTTACTAACCACATTGGAGTGTCATATTTGGAAAAAGTACAATAAATAGTCTTTTAGTGTTATATCATACCCACTATATTAGAGTGTCATATTTGGGAAAAATACATTAAAAAGTTTTTAATTTTTTTAGAGTGCCACATCATACCCGCCACATTGGAATAACAAATGTCACGTTTGGAAAAAGTACACTAAGGAGTTTTTAATTTTTTTTAGAGTGTCACATCATACCTACCACGTTGTTACGTTTGAGAATAATACAATAAGAAGTTTTATTTTTTTTGAAGTGTCACATCATATCTGCCATATTGTCATGTTTGAGAAAAGTACACTAAGGAGTGTCTATTTTTTTTTTTTTGGAGTAAAAGCTTGGAGTGTCATATTATACCTGCCACATTGTCACATTTAGAAAAATACACTAAGGAGTTTTTAGGTAGTGTTTGGTAGAGTTTTAGAATTATGATTTGAAAAGAAAAAATTTGTTTGGTTATGAGTTTGAAAATAGTTTTGAATTTTTGATATGACATATAAAATGAGAAAAGTAATTTGGTTATGAGTTTTGAAAAGAGTTTTTAAAACTTAATTAAAAAACTTATAACTTATAACCAAACACACAACTCAAAATTCTATTTAAAATTCTATTCAAAACTCATAACAAAACTCTTTTTAACATTCAATTCAAAAACATAATTTGTCGTTTTGGTCTAAAAAAAATAATTTCTATATTTAAAACATATCAGAAACAAATATAATTTTTTTCCCTCACATAACAGGTGGCGATTGGCTATTGGCAATTGCAAAAAAAAAAAAAAAAAAAATTCAAAAAAAAATTACACTGTTCCGGTCAACCAGCCGGACATTTGGGGGGACATCTGGGAGGATGACTGGGTAGGCCCAAAATTCAAAAACTCCTCTGCTTTTCAGAATTGAGAAGATGAAAGAGAGAGAGTATGTATGAATTTGCCAAACGTGAAAGAGAAATATGTTTTGAAATGTGTGGTAGAATCATATTTTCAAAACTCTATCCAAACAGTGCATGCAAACGGAGGGGCGGAATTATTATTACAAAGCTGCACCAAACACTGCCTTAATTTTTTTGGAGTGTCACATCATTAGAGTGTCTTATTAATACTTGCCATATTGGAGTATCACATCATACTTGTCACATTAATAAAATGGTATAACTATCTATCAAAACATTACCAAAATCAAAAATAGGACCACATGAAAAGAATCTCTCCACTAATAAGACTTAACAGATCAATAGAAAAATTTGGAACTAATTAGAATACTTGTTTGTGAGATGAGATTTATTAGTAAATATCCTTATATTTTATATATCTATAAAAGGTATTATATATATTCATCTTATATATATCAAAGGTGTTAGGGTGACAATAGAAAATTAAGTTATATAGCAAATTAGGTTATAAGAGTGCTGCCTAATCCCAAAAAAAAATAAAAAACACAAAAAGATCAGCAAAATAATTGAGAAAGCGCACAGAGAGAGAGAGAGAGAGAGAGAGAGAGAGAGAGAGAGAGAGAGACGGCGGGAGAGAGGTAGAGAAAAAGAAGAAAGGGTTAGGGTTTGTTTTGGTGGCTTTATTAATTCTCTAAGTATTTCTTTGATCTTCAAAAAAATAATTGTGAATGCAAAACCCACTTTTCTTAATTTATGTTTATTTTGTTATTATTATTTATTTATTTGATGTTAGTTTGATATTGTATTTGCATGAAGATGATGGATTGATTTCATTTATTTTGGTTAGTTGTGTATGCAAGGTTTAGGGTTTTTATATATATTTATTTTATGGATGTAATCACACTCATGGATATATGAAATTAAAATAAATTAGGAACTCATAGATAAATTTCGAATACCCCACCATGATTTCATGAATTGTTGTTTTATTTGAGTGTTGGTGAGAAAAAGTGTATAAAAAAAAAAATGAGGATTATAAGATTTATTTGAATGCTTTAGGCTTGATATTGTTATGTTTATTCTCATGAGTAGATGAGGGGCTGTGTATATATATATATATATATTGTTGTCTCATTCTCAGGAATAGACGAGTGCTTTGATTTATATGCGAACGTATATGCTTACCATCCAGGGAGTGTGGGTCAAACTTGGGACGATATCCTTATGCAAATTTGGCTTCGGAGCAATGTTAGGTATACGAGAGGCACATGGGACATATATGTAGGCTGGAAGCGAAAGATAGAAGTGGTGGAGCTAAGGTACAAAGAATTAAATATGAACTTATTGGTATAGTTTGAATCGTATTGATTTTGTACATCTTGAAAAATAGTAAACGACATTGATAAATTACGAAATTTGGACAGATGCATGTATACGTAATTCTAGACAACTTTTGTATTTTAAATTTTTACTAAAAATGTCAATTAGAACATTAAGTCGAATGATCTTGGTTACAATAGTCTTTATTCATTTTAGCAATGCAGACTTTAGATACTGTTTTAACCCATGAAACGAGCTCATTTTCATTGATTTCACGTAAACTAAAGTAAAATATTATTCTGAACACTTTTCATTTTTTGAACCTTTTCAAAAAAAAATCATCTTAGGGCAGTTTCTTTTCATTTTCAACTTCAAGTTTTTCGGTCTAATTCAGTCTAGGTTCTTCTATCAAGTTTTTCTCTCAACTTGTCCAGTTTCTACTAAATCCTTTTGCCCTACCTTTTAGGAAAGTTGATTTTGTATAACTTTTGTTCTTTGAGTTTTGGTCAATTCGAATGATTTAAATATGAAACGGTGTATTTTTTTTTATACTTCTTCAGTAATTTACTTATGATTATTAAATCATACTAACTTTATTTTTTGTAGAATGGTGGGTCTTGCTAACTTTTTATGCAGGACTGACCCACCATACTATTTTATTTTTATTTTTTTATACTCAATTTATATTTAGTTGTGTACGGGCAAGAAACTAAATGGCACCGTATCTCATGAAACTACCCTTTCGTCTTGGTGCGGGTGGAACTACTTGTCTTGTCCAATAATAAGAATTAAATGTACGTTTGTTTGTGTTTGGTGGACACATGAGTGTCAAATCTTGTACTCATACTAGTATACTTGTATATTAACCCATTTTGTCTCTTGGCATCTCAGGTGCATTCTGTTTGAGTGTAGCCGAGCTTCCTTTGCAGGATTAGTTGAGACTACGGTAATGACGAGAAATAACTATAATTGTAGGACATGTCTCTAGGACTTCTTTTGTTTTCTTGAGTTTAGGTGTCACGACCCAACCCCCGTCCCAAGGGATTAGTGAAGTGCCGGCCAGTAATCTGTAGATTACCAAAGGCCTCTTAACAATAATACAGTAATAGGGGCAGACAGAAGCTTATGACTAATAAAGTATAACGTCCAATGAGCTGTGAGACTTAAATGGGACAAAATGCACTTTTAGATAATCATACACACATCGATTCACATAAGTCCATATCAACCCTGTGTACAAAACAAAACATAGTTTAGGGAGTTAAACCCTAATAACAGAAAACAGTCAAAACAGAAGTCTTATGACAAAACCATTAACACTTGATCACAATTCCAAAAGGGTGAATTTTGAAACACCCAAAAGCCATGATGCTTGTCAGTTTGGAACCTCGCTGCAAGACACAGTAGTTGGCTTGACAAAATAGGGCTCAGGTTGACACCGCTAAGTTTGGTCTTGCGCTTAATCACCTACATACATATATTAAACAATGAGTTAGAGCCCAGTGAATAACAACTGTGTAAAGGAGTTACGAATGATGTTTGAACAGTAATAAAAACAGTCAATCTCATCAATGGATCACTTTCTCAATCAGTATCTCATAACTTGTCATTCATGTTGAAATTATAGCAGTCATACGTGGTATATCCAATAACAAAACAGTACAGTAGGTCATAAAGACTGAACAATCATAAGTGATGGCCATAAATACAGTAAATAATAGTTCCAAAGATTGGAACTGGCAGAGATTTCTATAACAGTAACAGTAAACAGTAGCAGTAACAGATGCTATGGATGCCATGAATACAGTTCATAAAATAGGACAATCATTCATTCAATAAGCAATGACGTTTCAGAAACTGAGCTTAATATCATTCAAAAAATAATTATAATTTGAACATAGCTTTACAATGTTGTTACTCACAGTTGGCTCCTTGAAATACGTGATCACAATGTAGCGTCTGACCTACATAACACATGACAGATAAACATTGAAACACAAGATCTGTAAACACTTGTCTTATTACATTTCTTTCTTAGTGTGTTTCTAATTCATATCCTCATTAACATGGCCTAAACCTTGGCTTAAGAATGCCTAAGATGGAATAAGGATACAATAATACACTTTGAAACACTTTGCAAAATTTCTGAAAACAGGGCAGTTTGCTCGAGCAAAGCTTTGGTTGCTCGAGCGGGTTGTAAAATTTACAAAAGCACTGGGAGCTTTCATTTTACATTCGAGCCAACATATTGGTCGCTCAAGCCAATATCAAAAATAAAGGGTGGTCGTTCGAGCCAACCATCAAACTTTGCAAAACTTATGAGAGCTCGCAATTTACGTTCGAGTGACGGTTTGGTCGCTTGAGCAATGCGACCAAATTCTGGAATTTCCAGATTTCTGTTTCAAGTTCAAAACCAATTTCAAAGCTTCAAAACACATTCTTTTGGGCCAAAGCTTGAAGAGACACTTAGAAACTTGTAGGAAAACATGAAATGAAGATCAATTAACAAAATCAAGGCTTAAAAGCATGCCAATTATCTAAAACCAAACTTGAAACTTATATATATATATATAACATGTATGCATTGTTTTGAATTCAAAGCTTCCAAAACATGCTCAATTAGGATAAATTAATATGAAACATGATGAATTCTCAAAACCAAGCTAAAATAAGTGCATGCATGAGAGAATTCTTTGGAAAACAACTTCAAAATGTCATGAACCATGCATTCATGTATATTGTCATCCTCAATTCTACCGTCTAAGCTCAATTCTCATGTTTAAACAGTTAAACCTCTTGAATCCATACACTAATGTCTTGAACACCAAATTTAAGAGTATAATTCTTACCTAAAGTCCCCAATTCTTTGAATCCAAGTTCTTGCTTGAATCTTCCATATCCCTCTCAATTGCTTAGCAATTTCATTATTTTCTCCTCTTTTGATCTCAATTTCTTTCTCCCTGTAGACACCCCACTTTTGATGGCCCTTAAGACTTGGGCGCAACTAATTGATCACTCGATGATGAAAGTTATGCTGTGCAAATGTTCGATTTCTTCAGCAAGAAGAGCTTCTAAATCCCAACCTTACACCCTATTTTGATCAGAACTATTTTAGACCTTAAAACCTTCTTTTTCAAAATATTTTTGAAAATGTTTCTACGATGTTCCAAGGCTCACATTTCGTTTAAAATATTGCACTTTTCGATAAACTGAGTAAGAAAAAAGTGGAAATAAATGGAAAGGATGTGAACTCTTTGAAAAATATTTAAAAACATTTTATTTAGAGGTTTGGAGTTAAGGGAAATAGGAGGGGAGGGAAGAAAACTAGTTGAGGAGGAAGTTGGGCATCAATCCGTTAGGACAGAAATGAGCAGCCTTCACTAAAATAGGCATATCTCTTTGCACACTTATAATTTAGATGTGACGCTACCACCATTGGAAAGTAGACTTTCGGAGCTTCAATTTAGACTCAAGAATGACTTAAAACCAAGTCTGGATGAGGGAGGTATGCCCATTTGAAGTCGGGCCTAGAAGTAGATTTTTGCCTACCGGCCACTAATGGCCTGCCACCACTAATAGTGGCCTGTTGGCCACTTGTGTAAAAAGCCAGATTTTTGCAGATATTTGTTGCCAACTATTCCCACACTGCATCAGCTGTTCCTATATAGATATTTCTGAGATAGACACCTAGTTTTCTATATATAGATGACCCTCTCTTTGGTTGCCAAGGTTAGAAAAATTTAGGAGTGAGAAAATATTTTTGAAGAGCAAATTTTGGAAAATTCCTTTCTCTACAATTCTCTCTCTCTCTCTCTCTTGCAACTTGCACAGCCTTTGCTCAAACACTTTAAACCAAACCTAAAGAGCTTCTTGCTGAGGTGATTTGAGCTCTTAAGGCACTTGAGAGTGTAAAATTGGTGGTTTGTAACTCAAAGAAGCATTCCTCTTCAAGAGGTACACCTTCTAGTCCTTTTGTACCATCTTTACACTACTTGTTTTCAATTTTTTCTTCTTGTTTTTAAGCTATTTAAAACTTGTATTTTTGGGCTGCAACTTGTGGTTTAAGGCCATTAAAGGTTGAGGGGTTGATAGCCTTTCTTTGAACCTTGTTTCTAAGGCCTTTGCCCTTGTGCTTCCCACTCTCTCATCAAATTTTTTTGGGCTTTTTACCACTGATTTTCAGAGGTTTTTCAGAGGCAAAAATAATATTTTGAAGTTCCAAAAGTGGAGGGGTTAGCCTCCTCTTCTTGTGCTTGTATGCTAGTTTTAATTCCTCAATATTTTAGCTAGTTGTTGTAATTATTTTTATCTTAATTCTAGCACTTTTTTGGAATATTTTAGGACTGTTTTTATGTGTTAGCTTCATTTATGCTTTGTATAGTATGCTTGTAGTGTAATAGTCCTCATAGGCTTGGTGGTTTAGGCCTTAGCCACCAACCTATTTGAGTTGATAGTATTTATTTCAAACTTTCCATACTTGTATTCATCTCTAATCACCTCTGCAACCTTCCTACTTTCCTGCTTTTTCTTTGTTTTGAAAGTTGTTTCAAACTACTTGCTTGTTTAAGCTTGAAATTGAGGTTATTGTACTTAATGGTTTAATCCCTTGGGGGGTTCATTACCAACGACATGACGTCTCTCTCACACCTAAAACAACATTTGGTTTGGTGCTCCTTTTCATTAGAGGACTTGAAGCTCATTTTTGGACTCAATGAATTAAAGAATGGATGGTAATTAAAATGAAATAATAAAACTTGGACTGAAATGGAATAAGATAATAAAATAATTTTTTCTTCAATTGGATGTTAATTGAACACATGGAAACTTGAGTCATTTCATACTTGTTAGTGATGAAATGGTTCAAGTTTCCTAGGTCAACCACTTCCCTTGATCAATCCATGATAGGGAGGAGGTTTTGTTGGTCTTTTGTTACGCATTTATTGAAATTATGTCCATTGATTCATAAGTTATCACGCAATGAGATTGCGTTGATAGATGATTTGCGGATCAAACTACTTCTCCTTTGACCTGTTTGCTGGTAAGGAGAGGCAGGGTGGACAAACATCTCATGAAAATAATCTGGTTTGTACTCTGTTACAGCAGGAAAGAACCAACATTAGTGGCCGGCGGGCCACTTTTTTTGGATGGCAACCCACTATTAGTGGCCTGCCAGCCACTACTTCTGGGTTGACGGCCACTTTTTCTAGCCTGTCAGTGTCTTTTTCCCAGCAGAGCAGAAGCTGAGGTGAAAAACAATGCAATTTTCCAACTATGCAACAGAGGCATTCCAGTAGCAAAAGGAAGAGCATTGTTGGATGGAAATCCATATCCATGCATGAGCCACTCTCGATTCTCGGGATCCATGAAATGATGTTGTAATAGTAGTTTATTGTCATTAAAGTAGCAGGCTTGTAATTAATTAGTTAATTAGTTAGAATAGCTAGTTAGTTATGTGTTGTATTTATTTAATTAGCTAGAATAGTTAGTTAATTTATGGTGTTGTAATAATTAGGTAGGATAGTTAATCTTCGTTTGGTTTGTAATAGTTAGTTAATTCGTAGTAATTAACTAGGACATTTATTCGGACTCTCTTGTGTGAGGGCCAAACTTGTAATAATGTGCATGTCTTCCAACCGCACGTCTTTCGCCCTTTTATTTATCTGCTTATGATGAATAGAATAGAATATCATGTTTTATTTAGCATATTCCATGATTTGCATCCATTTGTCTTGCATGAATTGAGGCTCGGTTCATCATTTTAACAAGCATTGTAGTTTACATACTTCATTGAAAACATGTTAAAACGCATGCTATCAAATTGATTCACATGTCATAATTAGTAGCCGAGCTTATTAGTTGCATCATTGCATGTGTTGCATTAGCCATGTTGCATTAGTTAGGAGCATGCATGTTTTCTAAGTCTTTTGTTTCTTTTGGCTCGCCTCGGAGTATTAGGTGAGCATTTTGCTGCTTTAGCATATTGCATGAGTGTGATTGTTGTCATGTCTAGCATGCTTACCATGAGTCTAATTGCTTAAGTGCTATATCTGCTTGAATGCCTGTGGATGGAGGCTAATTGCTTGAATTGGAATAATTTGAGTAATGTATATATGAGATCACTTTTTCAAGTGGTACATATTCAAACACTTTTTAAAAACAAACATGAATCAAAATGTTCCAATTTTTGCAAATTAGTCTATACTTGTGTGCAACACACAGTAATGTTAGTCTAATAATCAGAACAAGAGCATATAGTGTAAATAAAGATCACATCATGATTAGTAGAGGTCGATCTTTGATCGGCCGAGCGGGGGTGCTCAATTCATGACCTTCCCCTCTCGTACCTAAGTTCCTGAGCCGAGACAATCTTGGTGTTGACGGACACATGACCTTTAGCACAAGTCATGGGTTTATTAAATTTTTAAAAAATATTTAGGTGGCGACTCTATATCCGGCAAAGCAGTCCATTTTTGGCATTTTGATTCAAAATCGATTTTTCAAAAGATTTGCCGGATTTGGACTCTTTGATGTTTATCTATTTCACATTGTACTTGTGAGATCAGATTCAGAATCACGGAAGTTCGAACTGTAGGGCTAGTCGTATCCAAAAGGAGCACGAAAAGTCGAGCTACAGTTTCTAGCGACTCTGCTGGGGAATTTAGAGAACTTGACTCGAATTTCATGATGTGAAATTTTATCTACACTTATATGTTCTTTGCATTGCATTTGCATTGGTGTGTTTAAGTCACTGTGTTTTCCATCTGCTATTCCTGGACGGTTTGTTAGAGGCTTGCCTAAAAGCTTGCCAAAAGGCTAATCGGTCGTGGGCTCTGCCATATTGGGAACACAACCCTTGGATCTAGACTACCGTTGTACTGCTTGATCCTTCTTTCTCTTCTCAATGTTAGGTGTGAGAGGTATATTAGGTAGTCTTGTTGAGATATCCCTTTTGACCATTCGACCTAGTTGCATATAGTAAAACCCTAGTGATTGTTCCAAACTGGGACAGGATGCTCACCGGAATGCAGCATTGTGTGAAACCGCTTGATTGAAATAGTGAAACCTAGTTCATGACAAAACTAGGACAGGGTAACCCTACCTCTTCATAGGGGTGTTTTGACTCTTTTTTAACTGTTATGTGCTTTAGAGTGAAACTCTGCAGAGTGTGCATATCAGTGGTACAGTTGGTATCTATTTTGGGCAGAATTAAGCGAGGAGTACAATCATTCAGCTGTGATTATATCTGTTCTAGTGAAATTGGGCTGAGGTGCTGTTTGTTTTCTATTTTTCTAGGTAGTCTTGGAAACATAGTTTCAGAAGGCTTCGATATCCCCCAGGTACTTTGGACTCGTGTCAATAGACTTTGTAAGGTTAGGGACCTAGTTTAGGGGCAACCAGTGTTTGCTTCATTGCCGTCGGTTACAAGGCAAAGGAGAATTAGATAGAATTCACCAGTACAGTTCCTACAGTAGTCACCACTCGGCTTACCTACCGATTTAGGAACAGTCATGTACTTCCAGTCCAGCACAAGACCAGTCACCTACTCCAATGGCACAGTATCCCCGGCTAGTATGGAGGAAATAATACATCATTTGCAATAGATGGTCGAGACATTACAGCATGACGCAGTCCGTTAAGCTGAGGTTACGGCCTGTGAGGTCGAGGTTATAACCAGGCTACAGCAACAACAATCGTAGCCAACAACGGCCTCTGCATCACATATACCCACAGCAACTATCCTTATGCTTGGTGCCACTGCTAATACTCCCAATGTCTAAGAAAACCAGGGCAATCCAACAGAGCCAATCCCAGCACAAGCTTCCAAAGCATCTGTTTATCAGACCGAGGCTTCATTCAAGTTTGAGGTTGATCCAACTGCACTCAAGGTCAATAAAATAAAAAAATTATTCAAGAGAGTGCAAGGGGTCAACTCCATCCCGGATATAGAGGATGGATACACTGATTCTGCAGTTACATTGCCGGATCGGTTTAAAATGTCGTACATTGATCGTTTTGATGACTCTGGGGATCCGATGGTCTACTTGTGATTGTTTTATGATATCTTGCGGCCGATAGGCTTAACTAGACCACAGAAGCTATCTCTCTTTGGTTGCACCATGTCAGGTATAGCGGCTATTTGGTATGCTAAGTTGGAAGATTTTGTCAAACAGAATTGGGAGGAGATGGCCGCCCTTACGACTTGGGTGCCACTGATTGCGCACCCAATAATGAATATGTATGCTTGTCAAATGCTCGAAGTCCTCAGCAGAATGCCTCAGCTTTGAGTCTCAAAACCCTGTGAACCTCTTGCCTTGTTTTTGGACCAAAACAGTAGTTTTTCAAGCCTAAACATCCTGGGACCTGCAGACCCACTATTGTGGACTGCCGTCCGCTATTAGTGGCCTGTCAGCTACTATTAGTGGGTTGTCAGCCACTTGTGTGTTTTTTCAGATATTTTTGCCAGCTGTACTAGCTGTTTCCACAGGTGCATGCACCAGTCCATACGTGTCTGTATGGATATTTCTGAGGAGGTCTAATGTTTTTCTATATATAGAGGACCTCCCCTCTTGCTTTCAAGGTTAGAAAAACTTGGAGCAAAATTTTTTCTCTCTCTCTACAATTCTCTCTCTCTCTTGCAAGTTCTTCACTCTTTGCTTATACACTCTAAACCAAATCTTGTAGTATTTGTGCTGACATGTTTTTGAGCTTGCATTTAGCTCTTAAAGGTATGCAATTGTTGGTTTGCAACTCAAAAAAGGTATCCCTTCTTTATTTGCCATCTTTTCTACTATTTGTTGGACTTTTTTTTGGACTGTTTTCACACTGAATTTTTGGGCTGAAACTTCTGGTTTAAGGCCATTTAAGGTAGAAGGGTTGATAGCCCTTCTTTGAACCTTGTTTCTAAGGTCTTTGCCCTTGTGTTTCCTACCTTTTCATTATCTTTTTTTGAGCTTTTTACCACTGATTCTCAGAGGTTTTTTAGAGGCAAAAATCATGATTTGAAGTACCAAAAATGGAGGGGTTAGCCTTCTCTCCTTGTGCATGCTTACTAGCTTAACTCACTCCATGTTTTAGCTATTTTTAGCTTAATTCCAGCACTTGTTTGGACTGTTTTAGCACTGTTGTAGGACTGTTTTTAATTGTTCATTACATTTGAGCTTTGTATAGCATGCTTGTAGTGTAATGGTCCTCATAGGCTTGGTGATTTAGGCCTTAGCCACCAACCTATTTGAGTTGATAGTGTTTATTTCTTGCTTTCCATACTTGTATTCATGTCTAATCAACTCTGCAACCTCCCTCCTTTCTTGGCTTTTTCTTTGTTTTGAAAGTTGTTTCAAACTAGTTATTTGTTTAAGCTTAAGATTGAGGTATTGTGCTAAATGGTTTAATCCCTTTGGGAGTTCATTACCAACGGCATGACACTTCTCTCATGCTTAAAAAAACTCATGGTTTGGTACTCCTTTCCATTAGAGGACTTAAAGCTCACTTTTAAGACTTAATGAATTAAGGAATAGATGGTAATTAAAATGAATTAATAGAATTGAGACTAAAAATGATGCAGGATAATAAAATCAACTTGGATTCAGGTGTTAATTGAACCCATTGAGTCTTAAGTCGTTTCATACTTACTAGTGATGTAAATGGTTCAAGAGTCAATGTCAATCACTTCCTTGATCAATCCATGATCGGGAGGGGGTTTTGAGAGGTTGTGCATTTATTAAATTATGTCCCTTGATTCATAAGTCATCATGCAATGAAATTACGTTAATTGATGATTTGCGAATCAAGCCTACCCCTCTTTTGACCTGTTTGATGATAAGGAGAGGCAGGGTAGACAAACATCCCCTAAGAATACTCTAGTTTGTACTCTGTTTGTCCTCTATTGCTGCAGGAGAGAACCAAAATTAGTGGGCGGCAAGCCACTTCTTCTGGACGGTAACCCACTATTAGGGGCTTGCCGGCCACTACTTTTAGGTTGCCGGCCACTTTTTCTAGGCAGGCAGTGCCCTTTTCTAGTAGAGCAGAGTAGAAGCTGAGGTGAAAAACGATGCTCTTTTTTTTTTTTTTTTTTTTTCCAACTGTGCCTGTGCAACAGAGGTATTCCGGTAGCAAAACGGAGAGCATTATCGGGTGAAAATCCGCATCCATGCATGAGCCCTCCTTCGATCCTTAGGATCCGTGAAGTATGAAGTGATATTGTTATAATATTAGTGTTGTGCTTGAAGTAGCGGGTTTGTAATTAATTAGTTAGAATAGCTAGTTATTTGTGTTGTACTTATGTAATTAGCTAGAATAGTTAGTTGAATTTTGTTGTTGTAATAATTAGTTAATTAGCTAGTCCATTTATTCGGACCCTCTTGTGCGAGGGCCAAACATGTAATAATGTGTATGTCTTTCAACCCTACATATTTCTCCCTTTTATTTACTTGCTTATGATGGGTAGTTGAGAACATCATGTTTCTTTTAGCATATTCCATGTTTGCATCCATTTGTCTTGCATGCATCGAGGCTCGGTTCATCATTCTAACAAAGCATTGTCGTTTAAATACTTCTTTGAAAAGGTGCTTAGACCACATGCTATCAAATTGATTCACATGTCATAATTAGTAGCCGAGCCTATTAGTTGCATATTGCATGTGTTGCATTAGTCATGTTGCATTAGTTAGGAGCATGCATGTTTTCTAACTTTTTTTTTTTTTTTGGCTCGCCTTGGAGTACTAGGTGAGCATTTTTGTGGTTTAGCATATCGCACTAATGTGATTGTTGCCATGATTAGCATGCTTTCCATGAGGCTAAATGCTTAATTGATATATCTGCTTGAATGCCTGTGGATGAAGGTTAATTGCTTGAATTGAAATAATTTGAGTAATGTTCATATGCGATCACTTTTTCAAGTCGTACATATTCGAAACAATTTTCAAAACAAACATGAGGTCAAGTGTTCTAATTCTTGCAAATTAGTCTATACTTGTGTGCGCATCACATAGTAATGTTAGCCTAATAACAGGAACAAGAGCATATAAAGTAAATAAAAATCACATCATGATTAGTAGAGGCCGATCTTTGATCAGGCGAGCGGGAGTGCTCAATTCATGACCTTCCTCTCTCGTACCTAAGTTCTTGAGTCAAGACAATCTTGGTAATGACGGACACGTGGCCTTTGGCACGAGTCATGAGTTTCCTAAATTTTTCAAAAATATTTAGGTGGCGACTTTGTATCTGGCAAAACAGTCTATTTTTCGCATTTTGATTCAAAATCAATTTTCCAAAAGATTTGTCAGATTTAGACTCTTTGGTGTTTATCTATTTCACATTGCACTTGAGAGATCAGATTCAGAACTACGGGAGTCCGAACTGTAGGGCTAGTCATCTTCTGAAAAGAGCACGAAAAGTGGAGCTACAGTTTCTGGCGACTTTGCTGGGGATTTAGAGAACTTGACTTGAAGTTCATAATGTGAAATTTTATCTACACTTATATGTTCTTTGTATTACATTTGCATTGGTGCGCTTAAGTCACTGTGTTTTCCATCTGCTATTCTTGGACGGTTTACTGGAGGCTTGCCCAAAAGCTTGCCAAAAGGCTAACTGGTCATGGGCTTTGCCAGGTTGGGAACACAACCCTTGGATCTGGACTATCGTTGTACCGCTTGATCCTCCTTTCACTTATCGATGTTAGGTGTGAGGTATATTAGGCGATCTTGCCGAGGCACCCTTTTTTGACCATTCGGCCTAGTTGCATATAGAAAAGCCATAGAGACTATTCCAAACTAGGACAGGATTCTCACGCAAAATACAAGATTGTGTGAAACCATTTGATGGACATAGTGAAACCTAGTTCATGATAAAACTAGGACAGGGTAACCCTACCTCCTTATAGAAGTGTTTTGGCTCTCTCTTAACTAGTATGTGCTTTACAGTGAAACTGTACAGGATGTGCATAGCAGTTGCAAATTTGGTATCTGTTTTGGGGGCAGAATTTAGTGTGAAGTACAGTCCTACAGCTTTGATCATGTTTGTGTTAATAATATCTTAGCTGAGGTGCTGTGCAGTTTCTGATTGCTGCTCTTTTGCTTTATTTTTTTAGCTAGGTAATTTAAAACCATAGCTTCAGAAAGTTCAGATATCCCCCAAGTACTCTGGACCTGAGTCAGAAGGCTTTGTAAAGCCGGGGATCTTGTTCAGGGACAACCCGTGTTTACCTCACTCTTATCGGTTACAAGACGGAGAAGAATCAGGCAGAATTCACCAGTTCGGTTTTTATAGCAGTCACCCCTCAACTCACCTATGTCTAGTCTGGTTCGGGAACGGTCATCTACTTTCAGCCCAGCTTATGTTTAAACACATATTCCAATGACAGAGTATCCCCCAACTAGTGTGGAAGAACTGATACACCATCTGCAACAGACAGTTGAGGCCCTATAACAAGATACTGCTCGTTAGGCTGAGGTTATAACCAGGCTACAACAATAGCAACCCCAGCCGGCTGCAGCCTCTACATCCCTTGCACCTACCACGGGTATCCCAGCACCCGGAGCCACAGCTCATACTGCCAATGACCAAGAAAACCAGGGCAATCCAGGAGAGCCAATCCTAGCACAAGCTTCCAAAACCCCTATTTATTAGACTGAGGCTTCGTTCGAGTTTGAGGTTGACCCAACTGCACTCAAGGTCAATAAACTGGAAAAGTTATTCAAGAGAGCACGAGGGGTTAACTCTATCCTAGACATAGAAGACGGGTACACTGATTCTGCAGTGACATTGCCAGATCGGTTTAAAATGCCGCACATTGACCGTTTTGACAGTTCTGGAGATCCGATGGTTCACCTATGGCTCTTTTCAGACATCTTGTGGCTGATGGGCTTGACTAGACTACAGAAGCTGTCTCTGGTCGCACTATGTTAGGTATAGCGGCCATATGGAATGCTAAGTTAGAAGACTCTGTCAAATAGAATTGAGAGGAGATGACCGAGGCCTTCATTGTGCAGTATTCGTACAATACTCAAATCGAGGTCATAACTCGTGATCTCAAGGCAATACGCCAAGAGCCTAAGGAGGGCTTCTCTGAATTTGTGACAAGGTGGAGAGCTAAAGCCTCGATGATGACCACAAGGCCTTCCGAGAAGGATCATATCAGGATGGTTGTTTGGAATCTGCATGGCAAGCTGTTGTAGAAGATGATTGTGCTCCTGTTATTTACATTTACAGAGCTTCATGAAATGGGAGTGCAAATCAAAGATGCCATGAAATAGAGGCTTATTACAAATGAGAAGGAGTTGGCAAAAAGGCCATTTGTTCACAGTTCCAATGCTGCCAGTGGTGGCACAGCTGCGAGGTTGTCAGACGTAAGTGTTATCACCACAACTAAGACTGTTGACCCCTTTGCCAACACAAGCTTACAAACACCGTCCAACCCTACCTGATCCCAAAAGACTTTCAACTAACTATACATGACTCTATCTCAGGCCATGAAGGTGCTAGTCAAAAAAGGGCACCTCAAACCCTTAGAACCTCGCCTGCTTCCTGATCCTCTCCCACCCAAACACAACCTCCCAAAATACTATGCGTTTAGCCAACAACATGGTCATGATACCGACCAATACTTTCGATTGCGTCATGAGATTCAGGATCTCATTGACAACAAGGTGATCGCACCACCCCAGAAGCCAAACGTGACCACAAATCCACTTCCAGCCTATAATCAAGTCCTCTTACCTTGAAATCTCAACCTGATCCGTACACTGGCCACCTCTTACTACCTTAACGCATATATTACTCCCTTCCACCTACCAAAACTGACGTTGTTTATTCCAAAAGGCGCAGATTTGTGCATGATGGACACGTCCAAACCTCAATCCAAGCCTGTGGTGATGATACTTACAGTGGAAGGGGAGTCAACCTTGGAGGAAGGTACTAGTTTGTTGCTGGAGTGTTCTGGGGACTTACCTAATAGGGTGTATGATCCAAGTGGCTACATTGTGTCAACTGGTCAAATCAAGCCTAAATTGGTGCTACCAACCTTGGTAGACATCAATGTGGTCAGAGAAGATGGGCCGAGCCAAGAGTTGGATGATTTGGCAGATCTCGAAGAGGATGTAGATAATGTATAGTTCTTTGACGAGCAGGATCAGGGAGATGTATAGATTAGGTGGTTTGACCTAAACGGATCAACTGCCAACACTGGATGGCTAAGTGATGAGCCAGGCAAGGAAGAAGAAACTGGAATGAAACTAGAGGGAAACGAAGCAGAGATTGCTGTAGTAGCCAGAAGGGCTGATAAGAAAGGAGAGTTGCCGGAGAACGCTGGTGTGGAAAACCCAACCCAGGAAGTGGATGCTGTGAACACTGTAGATACCGAACAGGAAGCTGCGTTGAGGTAGTTTAAAAGAGAATGAATTGTAGACAGCTGAGAAACTGCAAATTCACAGCACTTTGTGAGGGATACCTATGATGTAAAGGTGATAGGAGCAGAGTCAGACAACTGTTTGTCAGGTACTGAGGGTGAATGGTGGGATGATAATGATTTGCATCTGGCCCACACCGATGAAGATTGGGGTGAGTGCCTTCCGGACAATACGTGGTATGTCGAGGAGATAGACCATTTGACAAGAAGTGGGCGGCATTTTAAGCCGCCGCACCTGGATCAAGCGGAGGCGTTTGGAAAAGACAGAGAGGCCGAGAAATAGAAAGAGAAACTACTAGAAGCAGAGGCAGTGTTAAAATAATTCAAGAAAATCCAAGCTGACATCTCCATTTGGGGTCTTCTCATGGCCTTCCGGGTACACCGACAGATAGTATTGTCTGCAATGGACAAGGCTAAATTGTCCATTGACACCACGCCGAGTAGCTTGTGGGTTTGGTCTTTCCAAGTGGTGCCAGGCCAACTCTTACCTTCTCTGACAAAGAGCTGCTGCAGGAAGGCTCAGCTTACAACAAACCATTGTACATATTTGTAGAATGTAGGGAGAAATGGGTGCTGGTGGTGTTGGTAGATACAGGTTCAGCCATCAATGTCTATCCTTCTCACACCGTTTATGCAATTGGCCTCAAACCAGCAGACTTTGATCCCACAACCCAAGTAATACAGGTGTATGATAACACGAGTAGAGAGGTCATAGGCACAGTGTAAGTCAGAGTCCAGGTGGGCCCAGCTGAGCATGTGGTTGAGTTTCATGTCTTGGATGTGTCGGCTACCTTTAATTTGCTGTTAGGGAGGCCCTGGTTGCACCATGTGAAGGCCATCTTTTCCACTCTCCATCAGATGCTGAAGTACCCACATGAGGGAGGAGTGGCGATTGTTTTTGGGAATTCGTCCATCGATCCGCTACCAGAGGTAACTATGCCAGTGCTAGAAATCAACCATGGCGAGGAGGATGTATTCTTCTCAGGATTCACTTTGGCTGAAGCCTGGGTAGTACAGACCATTCTGGCCACAGATGAAGGCATGTACGTCAGCGCCCAGTCCATCTACTTCATGAACAAACTGCAACATGTTCCAGGAATGGGACTTTGAAGGAGTGGTCGGAAAGGTGTTGCAGCACTGACGGATGTACCACACTACCCACATGCCTTTGGACTAGGCTATGTACCCGCCAAAGAGGATTGGATAAGGAAGGGGGAAGAAATGAGAGGCAGAGCTAAGGCTAAGCAAGCCGAAAAAACATTATAAACTCATCCACAAGCCAATCCAGCAGATATTGAATGGCCACATTGTTCGGGAATGAGAGGATTTCCCTTTTTGTGGCTTTCCCGAGCCTTGGGTGAATTCCTCAAAGCAATGTGTTCTCGGGGTTTGAGATCTTCTTTGATTTGTAGCTGCAGGACAGTGATAGTGAGGAAAGGGCTGAACCAAGCATCAAAGCTGAACAGAGCATGTAAGGTGACTCGGATGGCAGCAAACTTGGTGTAGGGGTAGCACTGGCTAGTCTCCTAACAGATCATGCGGCCGACCTAGAGAACTTGGGGGATAACTTTACTGTCTCCATGATTGAGGAAGAACCGGATATGAACCCAACCAGTGACATTTTGGATGTATCGGGGGCACTATCTTTTACCTGGCAGCTGAAGGAAGGCTATCTGTCTAGTTCTGAATCGGGTGATGAGTTAGAATCTGATTCCACTGAGTCTGTGGGATCGGGATCAGATTCAAGTTCTTCTAGGTCTAAGTCTAGTATTTCTAGGGGTGGTAACCCAGATACCAAAGTCCTGTCTAGGTCTTCATTCAGCTTTTCTTTTGAGTCTGTAACCGAAGATCTAAACCTTTTGAATGAAAACTCTGTAGATTCTGTGTACTTTTCTATACCGTTGGTTTATTGCATTGACCAAGATTTTCAGAATTTTAATGAAAACAAAAGGGAAGAAATTCCTTTGGCTTTAAAAAACTTGATTAATTGAGAGGAGGAGAGGTTTTGCTAAACCCTGTGTTGATGAAATCATTTCCATTAATGTGGGTACTGAGGAGGTCCGTGCCTGGTCCAGATCAGGTCCATGTTGTCTTCGGAGGAGCGCGAGCGTTTAATCGCTTTGTTAAAAGATTTCAAAGATGTTTTCGCGTGGTCCTACGAAGACAAGCCTGGAATTGATCCTGAGATTGTACAGCACCGGATCCTTCGTAACCGTGAGGCTTGACCAGTCAAGTAGAAGCCACATAGAATTCGTCCGGATTGGGCGTTGAAAATCAAGGAAGAGGTCACCAAGCAGATTGATGCAGGTTTCTTGTTAGTATCTCAGTACCCGACTTGGTTAGCCAACATCGTCCCAGTGCTGAAGAAGGATGGGAGAATCCGGGTGTGTGTAGACTTCCAAGACTTAAACAGAGCTAATACGAAGGATGACTTTCCTCTGCTGCATATTGATGAGTTAGTGGACTTCACTGCGGGCCATGCATTGCTATCATTTATGGATGGATTATCCGGGTACAACCAGATTCTGATGGTGCCCGATGATAGAGAGAAGACCGCATTCACTACGCCGTGGGGTACCTACTGCTATCGGGTTATGCTGTTTGGGTTGAAAAATGCTGGAGCTACCTATCAGAGGGTTGCGACCACCATTCTGCATGATATGATCCACAAAGAGGTTGAGGTGTACGTGGACGACATGATTGTTAAGTCCAAAGAACGAGAGGGCCACTACACCGCCTTGAAGAATTTCTTTCAACAGATCAGGGAATACAGATTGAGGTTAAACTCGTAGAAATGCACATTTGACGTAACAGTAGGAAAAATGCTGGGCTTTCTGATCACACAAAGGGGCATTGAAGTAGATCCTTCCAAAATCAAGGCCACCTTAGAAATGCCACCATCGAGGACTGAAAAGGAGGTGTGAGGCTTTCTGGGTAAAGTGCAATTCATAAGATGGTTTATTTCCAAATTAACCTTGACTTGTGAACTACTATTTGGTCTCCTGAAGAAAGGGAAGAAATTCCGATCAGATGATCGATATCAGTTTGCCTTTGAACAAGTTAAGCAGTACCTCCAGAATCCATCTATGTTGTCGCCACTGGATCTGAGGAAACCTTTGATTCTGTACTTGTCAGTAACAGATACGACCATGGGATGCATGCTTGCTCAGGAATCTGAAGATAGGGTGGAGAAAGCCATCTACTACTTAAGCAAGAAAATGTTGGATCGTGAGACTTGGTACACTCCTTTGGAGAAAGTTTGCCTAGCCTTGGTATGGGCTACCAGGAAGTTGAGGCACTACATGTTAGCTCACTCTGTAATCCTGGTTTTGAGATTAGATCTCATCAAATATCTCTTTGAGAAATTGGCGCTTATGGGTAGGCTGGCTCGTTGGTTGCTCATTCTCTTTGAATTTGATCTCAAATATGTCACTCGCAAGTCAGTTAAAGGAAAAGCTGTAGCAGAGTTCCCGGTAGACCACCCGGTAGAAGAAGATGAGGCAGTGGAATACTTATTCCTAGATGAAGACATTCTGCAAGTTGAAGAGGAAACTTAGATGATGTACTTTGATGGAGCGTCCAATCAGTACGGTTATGGGATAGATGTGTTGCTAATAGCACCCGATGACTCCCATATACCTTTAGCCTTCAAACTCCGGTTCAAGGTGTCCAACAACGAAGCAGAATATGAAGCGTGTATTGCTGGTTTAGAAGCCGCCCTAGAACTAGGGGCAATAAGGTTGGATGTCATCGGGGACTCAAACTTGGTTGTTTCTCAAGCAAACAGAGACTAGAAAGTCAAAGAAGAGAAGACAAAGGTTTACCACCAGACCCTGGATATTCTGATTCCGCGGTTTGAAAAGTTGACATTCACGCATCTACTGAGAGAGAACAACAGGTTTGTTGATACTTTAGCAACTCTATCTTCTATGGTAGACATCCCACTTGGAGTCCGGATGTGTCCGATTATCATCGAACAGAAATACACGCCGTCTTATGAAACTATTGCCGCGATAGATGAAGTGCAAGACAAAAATCCCTGGTATTATGATATTTGGAACTTCCTGGAAAATGAGATGTACCCACCCGGGGTAAATGCCAAAGACAAACGGGGAATACGGAGTATGATCGTCCAATTTATCATCTATGGAGGTAAGTTGTATAAAAAAGGTCATCTGGGAATGCATAAGTTGTGTGTGGAAGAAGAGGAATCGAAGCGCCTTATGGAGGCTATTCACGGCGGAGGATGCGGGGTGCATATGAATGGTGTGATACTAGCCCAGAAGATTCTCAAGCAAGGTTACTACTGGTCCACTATGGAGGAGGATTGTATTGGTTTTGTACGGCGATGCCACAAATGTCAAATTCATGCTAATCATATGAATATTCCGCCATCAAAGTTGTACAACATGACTTCACCATGGTCTTTCTCAGTCTGGGGAATTGACGTTATCAGTGTTGTCTCACCAAAAGGGTCGAATGGACATGAATATATCTTGGTGGCAATTAATTACTTTACAAAATAGGTGGAAGCTCAGTCCTATGTGGGGTTGAAGGCATCGCATGTGGCCAAATTTATCAGAAACAATATCATCTGCCAGTACAGAGTTCCAAACGAGATCATATTAGATAACGGCTCCCACTTCAAGAAAGAGGTGATAGGCTTGTTAGAGAAATACAATATGGCTTTTCATAAGTCATCCACATACAAGCCACAAAATAATGGAGCTGTTGAAGCCGCCAATAAGAATATCAAGAATATCTTGTAGAAGATGGTTGAAACCTACAGGGATTGGCCATATAAACTGTCATTCGCACTCTGGGGCTACAGAACCTCGATTCGGATGTCTATAGGGGCAATCCCTTATTCTCTCGTCTATAGGATGGAAGCCGTATTGCCAATTGAAATTGAAATCCCGTCGCTGCGAGTTATGGCTGAGTCTTAGATAGCGGAAACAGACTGGCAACAGAGCAGATTTGAGGAGTTGATGTTGTTCGATGAGAGGAGGCTAAAGGCACTGTATCATGTTCAGGGCTACTAGCGCAGAATTGCTAGGGCTTTTTGCAAAAAAGTTAAGTCCTGAAATCTCAAGGAAGGAGATATGGTACTGAGCTCCGATCCATGACCCTAGGGGCAAGTTTAGACCCAATTGGGCTGGTCCTTACATCATCAAAGCTATCTGGTCAGGAGGGGCGGTTATTCTCATGGACCTAGATGACTTGGAATTTTCATAGCCGATCAAAATGGACAAGTTGAAGAAATACTACCCCTGAGAGGCTCGCTAGGCCGAAAACCAGGAAGGGCGACCTAGGTAAAAGTTAGAGCAAGAAAAATTAGAAATAAAGAAAAGCTGAGCTCGCAATGTTGAAAACCCTAAAGGGCGACTTTGGCAAAAGTTAAAGCACAAAAGGAAAGAGTTAATACTCGAGTGAACCTGAACCTAACTACGTAAGGCCTAATTCCCATCTTTGGGATATGTAGGCAACTTCATTCTGAAGTTCGGCCGTAACTATCTCCAATTCAACTGTCCTGTCCGTTTTTCTGATTAGGTCATCTTTGTTCATCATCTGTTAGTTTGGTTGTGATCTTCATTCTAGGAAGAAGAGCTGGTTACAATGCAGAGCAGTAGTGGTATTCAAGCAGGGGCAATTATGATCTTTTAATTCGGGGTTGTATATCTTGAGGATAGATTCTGCTCATGTTAGGTAATGATCATTTTTCAAAATGGTTTTGACAAGTTTTAATAAAAGTTGATTTTGTTCAAAATTTTACCTTTTACAACTTAGACCATTTTTGGACCAAAAAGAAAAAAATTTAGTGCTTACAACTTTTATTCTATTGATTTCAACATGAAGTTCATTCTCTAACTCTTTGATACAAATCAAAGTTGCTTTTACATCATAAAACTTGAAAAGAAAGGTCAAAGCAATAAACTAGGGGCATAGGCGAGTTAGGTGCTCCTGCATCCTTTGCTCGTGCTTGCGAAGCTTCTGTAGTTAAAGTGGGCCTGGCTTGTGCCTCATCCTTGAGCCAAGTTAAGCACTCGCCAGAAAGGGCATGATTGAAACTGGGGGTAGGGGCCAGAAGCTCTCTCATCCTCCAGGCAATAAGGTACTTAGCCAGGTGTGAAGCACAAATCGAAAATGAAGCCAGGTATTCTACCCTCCCTCTGGGAAGGTTTGATCATGCCCAAACTGGCGTCTGAATTAGAAGGGAAAGTAGAACATGCAGTGTGTAAGGCCGATCAATTGTATGCCAAGCTGTTGAGTCATACTGTAACTCATCTCAGTCAGATGAAGCCAGGGGCAATGCCAAGCTATGTCAGCTGCAAATCTGCTGCACATCCAATTGCACCACTATCCCTCGTTGGGAAAGTCCACTAGTCCTTGGCAGAAGAAATAAGCTCGAGCGGAATACTCGGGGCAAGGGCCCACCGCTTTCAGTTTATCCATGAGTCATACTTAGGAATGGATGAAAAATAAGAGAGATTAAAGAATAGAGAGATGAACATGGAGAGAAAAGTAAAGAAAGGGCTTTGAGAGAAAATAGAGCATGAGTGCCGCGTGATATGCAAGGCATATATTAGAAAGGGTGGGAAACAGTACCTAAAGAAGTAGTGGACTCCCCGCAAACCTGGTGGTCTCTCACCGATGAAAAACATCTAAGCCCATCAGGGTCTCTGCCAGCGTCAAACCGATACAACTCCTACCTTCTTTTAGACATTGGGCCACTTTGATCAATCAAATGCTAGTTCCGCCGTAACTAGGGGCAAAAAGGAAATGCGTGAGCATACATAAATGGAGGGCGTGTTACTGAAAACCTCGCCAGAGAAGGTCTCCTCTGTCACCGATATTAGAAAATCGATGAATCAAGTTAGGTTTGTCTAGTTCTCCATCATGGGCCAAAGATCGAGCTTCGTGCAAAGTGAGCCCACACATCCGTCCTAAAGCTTGGGTGTGGCCAAAACGGGGTTGAGGTATGATTTCCTCATCGGGTTGGGTTTCCATCAATGCTCGAAATTCTTCAAGAGCCAGGCATATTTCGTGTGTTCTGAAACGAAATGCATGCGTAATTAGGTCCCAACATCGAGCTACGACATGGAGGAACAAAAAGCAAAGTGGAGTATAGCTCAATGGAAAAAGTGCGTTTATGCCGAAACCTTAGAAATTTACCTTTTCCATGCCGTCTAAAGTGGCTATCCAATCCGTGAGCTTCTGGCAAGAAATATCTCCATTTGTGGAAGAAACAACAACAAAAATGAGGTTCTGGTGAAGAAATCACGAAGAAAGACCTTTTGTAGAAGATAAGGCTGTGAGTGGAGGCCAGCTGTCAGCTATCTGGTGGTTTCATCACAAGTGGCCGGTAACCCACTTTTGGTGGCCGACAACCCACTTTTAGTGGCCGACAACCCACTTTTTCTGGCCTGCCATCCACTTGTGGGTTTGGCAATCCAGTTTTGTCTTGGTCTTTGTGTTTTGAGTCTTTTGGTTTTAGCAAGTGTGCATGTCTGTGTTTGAGTTGTTTTTGCTTTGTTTATCAAGTTGTATTTTGTGTTTTGGTCGTTGGTCGGCTCATTACCTGATTAAAGAACATCGTGCTAATACAAGTTTTATTTTTGGTTTCAAATTCAACTTCCTTTTCATTCTGCAAATGTGTTGCTTATGATGCAAAAACAATAACTCTTTTCATAACACTGCAGGGTTTTTCCCCGATCATAGTTTTTACAAAAGAGAGTACACGTTTTCAAAAGCAAAAGTAAAAGCCTATATGAAGCTATACATGTGCTAAACTACCAAAATAAAAGAAACTAAGCAAAAAGTACAAAAATCGGCGCCAGTCATCTCAGGCTTGAGAGGCCCTCTTCGTCCTCTTCCTCGGAGGGGACTTAGGGGCACTGTCTCTGTCAGCACCGTTTTCAGAATCAGACTCTGAGCTAGAACCAGTCCCATCATCACCGCTCCCTATCTTAGAGCCAGCCTCGACATCATCTCTGCTCCCTAACCCCGAGCCAGCATCATCGCCTCTGCCCTCAGACTCAGAATGTTGGCTCACTGCCTCATCTCTCATCTTCCTCAGAGTCGCAGGTCTCGGTATTATCCCCGCTCAGTATGGGCTCAGACTAGTTGTTCTGGCTTCGAGCACCTCCCTCTCTGCCTCAACCTCGACACCCATCTCGATCGTGTGCTGGGGCTTGTCTACCTCTCCTCCCTGTCACCAAAAGGAGTACTATGGGTATCGCTACTGCTGGTGTCCTCGGTACAAATGGGTTCTGGAAAATCAGTGTCGACATATCAGATATAGTGTATGTATGTGGAATGAGTGCAAAAGATACAATGTGAGTACAGTGTGTTAGTGTAGTGGATCAGTGTAGTGTGGAGTGGTGTGAATATTACGATATGTGCATCAGTGTATCAGTAGGAATATGATAGTGTGGTGCACAACAGTGTGAGGTAGCAATGAAATGTATGCGGAAAGCAAGAAAATACCTGGAGCAACGTCTCTCTTCTCTGCACCATGCCAATCAAAGAAGCAACCAACTGGAGCAGGCCCTATGTGTACTTGGTCGATGCCTGCAAGTGCATTTAAATGATCAGTATCTGGAATAATTAATCTCTGGAAAAAGAAAGTAAGGTAAAGTGTGGTTCATACCTAAGGTGCGCCACGGGCTCTGATATACCTATGCCTTGCCTCGGGTGGCTCTATCGAGATCTGATAGGTTGACCTGGTTGGCCACTAACATGTAAGCGTAGTCGAAATCATTGTCCAACCAGCAACGTGCCCAATGAGAGGGGCCTCTCCAATACTGGTCTCAGTCTCCTGAGCAGTCTCACTCTCCAAGGAAGCACCTGCTCGAATGCCCGTTAGAGGGGGCATGAGATGAGTCTGGATAAAAGTTGGATAATTGCCCTCCGCTCTGAAGTAATCGGCATCCAGGCCCACAATAAATTGAATAACCGCCCAGTCGAAAGGCTATCAACTGTCAATATGGATGCCGGAGGTAGCATAGGAATGACTGGGATGGGTGAGCCCAAGGTCTGGTGTATGAAACGCTCACCCTAAAACCAAGCTCGGTAGACTGGGCCCTCTAGCAAAAATTCAGAATCAGGATATAGCCTAAGCCTCGGCATACTGGTCCCTCACTCCAACCAGCATCGTCGCCCAAGGCTGTCATGTAATCTGTAAACAGAGAATGTACAGATTGTCAGTTGTCGTCAGTTGTCGAAGTATGAATCGGAATAGTGGTAAAGAAAAAATGACTGTGAGTTTCGGATTACCTCGTCGGCAACCACCGTATCGAAGTATCAGCGGTAGAAGGCGAAGGTCATGTCATCATGGCTTTGGCGTTGGCACCAGCCGTCGTATCGTTGTGAGTAAGGCACTACGGGGGGATCTCATCTACAGGCTTTGGAGCCACAGCCGAAAAATAAGCATAAACCCATAATTGCAAGAAAAGGGCAGTAGTGTTATCAACTAGGCATGAACAGATATAAAAGCAGAAAATGCAAAGCAGAAAGCACAATGCATGAACAGATATAAGAAGAACGGGCAAAGGAAAAAGCACAATGCATGAACAGATGTAAAGCAGAAAGTGCAAAGCAGAAGGCACAATGCATGAACAGTTATTGAACAAAAAGTGTAAAAGCAGAAAGGTGTGGTGTATACCTCCTAGGCTCTCCAGTAGCCTCCGACCCGCTCTCCCCTCATGCAAGAAGTGGAGCTCATGTAGCTATAGAGTGTGGCGAGGCCAGCTCCACCCTAGTCATAGAACCGGACTCGAGGCAATGTCATGAGGGCGCTCAGTAAATATAAACCCACGGTGTTCCACCTGTTCGCAAACAAGGTGGTACCGATGAGGAACATCAAGAAGGCCGTGACATACTGCTCTACCTCCTCTGGTGTCTCGGGCTCTGTAGACCGCCCCGAGAACTCCCGATGCTCCGCGCACGAAGGCGCGAATTCGTTTGCTCTCTAGCTACTACAAGTTCGGACTCATGTTACGGTTCTGAATCTAATCTTACAATGTGCGATGTGAGACCGATAAATCACCAAAGAGTCCAAATCCGACAAATCGTTTTGGAAAACTGATTTTTATAAAGAAGTGCCAAACATGGACTGCTTTGCCAGATACAGAGTCGCCACCTAAATATTTTATTTTGGGAGAATTTAGGAAACCCTGACTCATGCCTAAGGCCATGTGTCTGTCATCACCAAAGTTGCCTCAGCTCGGGAACTTGGATACGAGAGGGGAAGGTCATGCAATGAGCAGCCCCGCTCGCCTGATCAAAGATCGACTTGTACTAAGCACGATATTTTGTTTTTGAAAACACATGTGCTCTTATTCCGGTTAATTAGCTAATCTTACTACGTGATGCGTACAACATACAAGTATAGACTAGATCGCCTAATTTGGAACAAAACATCGTATGTCTGTTTGTTTGAAAACAGTTTGAAGTTTGCTACTCGCAAGTAGGCCAAATCGAGGATTTCAATGAATTGTTCCAATTCAAATAGTCCAACCTTCACCCACAGGCATTTAGGCAGTTATATCAAATAAGCAGTTAGCCTCATGGCAAGCATGCTTTCATGGCAACATTAACACACATGCAGTATGCTAAAGCGTAAACACTCACAGTGTACTCCGAGCCAAAACAAAGAACTAGTTAGAAATCATGCATGATCCAAGTTCATGTTAAGATGGCTACTGCAACACATGCAAAAATGCAACTTAGATAGGTTCAGCTATCCTAGGATGTTATGTGAAATGCAACTTGATAACATACTGTTGAACACGTATTCAAGTAAATGTATTGAAATACAATGCAGTTTGTATGATGCGCCGAGCTCAGTGCATGCAAGACAGATGAATAATGCACGTATGTGAGCATAAGGTATGCTAAACAAAATATGCCCTAAAACTAACCATCGTAAGCAGTTAAGTAAAAGGGAGAAAGAAATGGGGATTGGAAGACATGCATCACACACACACACGCTTATTACAACAATTGGCCCTCTCGACGGCGGGTCCGAATAAGAAGCTAACTAGCTAATCTAGGCTAATTAATCTAATTATTGCACAACAAAACTAGCTAATTAACTAGCTAACTAATTAAGCTATTACAAAACAAATAAGCAGCTAAATGCATTAACTACTTAATTACAAAACCAAAGCATAAACTAGCTAAGCAAATTAGCTAAGTAAAGCAGTAAAACAGGAGCTTCAGAGGGAGAAGAGTGCATGCATGTCTGGTTGCCTCGTTCGGAAATCCAACGCGATGCCCCAACTTGTCTCTGTTTTCAATTGTTCTTAGAACCTTGCACCAAGCTCCAGAAAGCTTAAACTCCACCATGGGAACCTATGGGAGGGTGGCCGACCACCTAGGGGTGTCACCAGCCATGGCCGACCACCTATCTTTGTTGTGAACCAGAAAAAGTGGTCTGGCTGGCTGACTAGTTGTTACTGCCAAACTCCAATTTTCTGCAACAGAGAACAAGAAAGGGCATGGTAATGTATTTGCAAGATATGTGTGCACAATCACCCTCCCTATCATTTCATGAGCTCAAGGGAGTGTGGTTCTCGACCCTCGGGCCACCAATCACGCATCTCGATGCATGATGGCCGAGAAGCCAAATTGCACAATTCAATATAAAATGAATGCACACATAAACACATAAAGCCTAGAACTCTATCATGTATGATCAAGAGCGTCGGCGACTGAGAATTGAGGCACGTTTCATCACTTCAAGTATGAAACGTCCCTCGTTCCTCATGCTCGAATTAACACTTAATCCAAACAACAATGCAACAAAAGCATACAAACATGTAATGTAGCTTAAGCATACAAACATGCAAGAGACAAGCATGCAAACAACAATGCAACTACATGGCATACACAATGCAAAGAATAACATGGCATACTCAATGCAATGTGACATGATCAACTTAACAAAGCTAATGACATGCAAGCCAACATAAGCATGAAACAACATGATGCAAACAAACATGCTAAATGGACTTAAACCAAAATGGACAGACCTCAGTTGTGCCCAAATCAGTGGCCATAACACCCAAAACAAAGGCACAAAATGCAAGGCATGCATGCCCAATGCGATGGTCTATCAACTAGGTCCAAGATCACAACTCTCAAGCATGATGAAGAAGCGATAAACATGGAAGTGTAACAACACTATAGGCTCTGAAATCAAGCGTGAAATGATGCCAAATCATTTAAACAACACAAGTAAAGCATGCAAGAGGGCCTAAGGCACAAAGCCATTAAAGGGACTACACAAGGGGCATGCAATACATGGCACAAATGATTGAACCAATCATGGACAGAGTTGAAATTGGTCAAAACAAGGACCAAAACATGCTGAGACGAGGGCTCAAAGGCCTAGGCAAGATTGCATGCACACTAGGCCACAAATAAGGCAACAATGCTCAACACTCAAAGGCACTTAAAGAGTGAATGAAGTAGGAACATGGAAGTCCTATATGCTCTGAAATAACATGGTAAATGATGCCAAATCATGTACACAACACAAATGAAACATGCTATAGTACCCAAAGCTTGAAGCTAGCATATGCATTTGTACTACAACTATGCAAAACATGAAGCATATGACTAAGGCAACCAAAAATAGTCCTAGAACATGTCAAAATGAGTCTAAAACATGCAAGGACCAAAGCTAAAATAAGCTAGCATGAAGGGCATAAGGCATGATGAATGCAAGGCAAATAAGGTGGATTACACTACACCTATTAGGACCAAGCATGAGATGGCTTCGCCAACAAAAATCAGAGTTATATTATGGCAAAATAACCCCCAAAACACACTGAAACGATAGCTCGCAAGCTTAGGCATGAAGGCATACACAATGACTCATGTTAAAGGCATAAAGGACCAACCCTCCAACGCAATGAATAAGTGAAAGATGTGAGTATATGACCATGAAACATGGACTGAAATCACATAACAAATGATGCCAAATCATTCAAATAGGTCAAGCAATGCATGCTAGTGGACTTGATACACAAAGCTAACAAGCTAAAATGCACAATAGCTATACAAAGCATGGCATGCATGACCAAGACAACACAAATTAGAGCTAGAGTATGGTAAAACATGGACAAAAGCTTCTTAGAGTTAAGCCAAAAGCATGCTAGAATGACATGTTAAAGCATGATGCATGTTAGGCTAAATCATGGGATTGCACTACAAGTGCATGAAGCATGCAAGTGCCAACCAAACCAAACCTTAACAGAGGTATGATATGGTAGAACATCACTAAAAACATGCTGAAATGGACTCAACATAAGCTAGAAAGACATGCTACTTCATGAAGCATACAAGACTAGTTTATGAAGTTTACACTACAAGTGTATAAGGCATGCAAGAGCCGACTAAACCAACCAAAACAGATCTAAAGCATGTTAAAAAAAACACCAAAAACCTACTGAGATGGCCCCAAAACAAGCTAGAAAGACATGCTCAAACATGAGGCACACAAAGCTAGTTTGTAAGATTTACACTACAAGTGTATAAGGCATGCATGGAATGACCAAACCAAGTCAAAAAAGATCTGAGGCATGCTGAAATAACCCCAAATACATGCTAAGAACAAGCCAACACAAGCTTAACAAACATGCTCAAACATGAGGCATATGAAGCAAGTATACAAGACACAAGGAGAGGGGATGACCCTCTTCTATTAGGGACCTCAAAACCACCTTTCCACCACTAAAAATCTGCTATATTTCAGTGGTAGAAAGGTCATGCAAAGGCTAGAACAAGAGCCAAAAGGGATGGCTCAAAACAAGGCCTAACAAGGCCTAAGAGGGGGTGGACCACCCCCAATGCAAAAGTGACCTTAAACAAACTTCACAAGGACTAAAAAATAGAACTTTTTGTAGTTTAAAGTCAAGCCTAAAACAGCATGCAAGTAGGGCTAAAAGCTTAAGAAAAAATGGGGGTTTAAAAGGTTAAAAGCTCACCCTTGAAGACCACCTTTAAAGCTGTAACTCCAGCAACTTCTTTGAGCTCAAACCAGTCCAAGAACTCCAAAACTAACCTCAAGAAGCCTCAGCAATAAAAGGATGGTGTTTGAGTGTGTGTTTGTGTGTTAAAGCATGATAAAACTACACTTTTGAAGCACAAAAATGAAGTAAAGGGCAAGATAGATACAATGGTGTATCTATATCTTTCAAGGTAATTTTTTTGAACCTAGAGGAGGGAGGAAGAGGTTCTCTTATATAGAGAACAAAAGTGTAAGCTTCTTGAGGAAGCTAAGGGTCCAAGGCCATCCCTCTATACATGTGTATGGAGGATGGTTTCAGTGACTTCTAGCTGTGCCAGCTGGAAGAAAATATCTCCAAAAATGTGACAAAAAGTAGCTGACCACTTGAAGTGGTCGGCCAGCTACTTATAGTGGTCGGCCGACCACCATAAGTGGTCTCCCAAGACAAAAATTGGTCGGCCATGGTGAGAGAGAGTTTAGAGCATGAAAACAATGTAGTGGTGTGGTGGCCGACCAGAAAAGATGGCCCAAAGACCAAGGAGACCAGTTGTCAGACCAAAAAATTGGCTGGCGGGAGGAAAAGTGGTCTCCAAGGGGAAATACTGGTCTCCCACCCTTGTACCACCTTCCAAACAAGGAAAACAAGGTTTGTACCAAAAACAAACCAAAACGGATGCAAGACGAAAGTTCGGGAGGCAAAGCGCGTAGTCGGAAGCCTCAAAAACTAGTCTACGGGCACCAAAGGTGGTCTATGACCACAAAAGTGGTCTCCCGGATCACAGTGTCCCTCTAGGCAGAGGCAACAAGGTGTGGTTTAAAAACCAAGCCAAACGGAGAACGTTAAGCGGTCCCGAGTCAAGGTGCGCGGCCGAAGGCTCCGAAAATCAAAAACTGGTCTCCAAATGCGAAAAGTGGTCTACAACCACGAAAAGTGGTCTATGACTACAAAGAGGTGGTCTACAAACCACTCCCTCCCTCCAGGGAAGAGAAACAAGGTTCGGTCCGCAAAACCGAGCCAAAGCACAAAGAGTTCTGAGGTCCGGAGGCAAGACTCTCAGCCAAAACTCCAAAACCTCAGAATGAGCACAACATGCACAATCACCGAGCGCTTAATTGATGACGCCTGAGTCTTAAGGTCAGTCAAAAATGGGGTGTCTACAGGCTCACTCCCGCGAAAGTGCTCGGCGAACTAGTTGTACCACACCATCGTCGGCCTGTATAGAGGTGGGCACCCTCCTAGCAAGTGGATCCAAGCTGCCTCCCATTTGCCTATGTCTATGTCGAAAGGGATCAAATCACCCCTTACTCCTAAGCCTATGATCATAGCAAAGTCGTAGGAAGTCATTGTCATCTCCCCAGCAGAAGAGAGGTGGAAAGAGTTGGTGGTGTCTCACCACCTCTCCACCAGCGCTCCAAGAATAGCCCGGCTCGCCAGGTGTCACAAGAGTGCAGTGTAGAATAGACCAAAGCTAGCTTCGTCGACGAGGTCATGGACCTCGGGAGGGAGCTCATAATACTTGTCCCTGGCTGTTACTACTCCATAACCCCTGTAAGAGCGGGAGTCCTTATCTAGCAAAGAAATAGTGAATCAGATGAAAGACAGTGATAAAGAGCATTCGAATGCAAGGCAGTGTAAGAAATACAATCAAATGAAAGACAAGAAAGCATGAAAATAAAGTTTGTACCTTGAAAGCGCCATAGGAAAGGTAGGAGTGAGGCTCTCTCAGCAAGATGTCCTCCGACACGCCACTGGCAAAATCGTCAAAGCGCCTAATGCCTCCAAATGGCAGCATGTGTGTGCGAGGGTGATAAGTCATGGGATCAAAGGGCCGTACCCTCAGTGGTAGTGGCTTGGGCTCGAGCTCTAGAGCAAACTCCGCCTCAAGGTCAGTTGTAATGCCCTTTACTGCTTCGCCGGCCTCGACAATCACTGGCTCCTCGACCTTGATATGGGGTAATAGTGGAGGTGGAACCTCAGGGGGAGCGCCATCATGTGGAATATCATCTGCCATTTTGAAAATGGGTGAAAAGTGGGTGAAAAATAAAGAAAAATGGAAAAAAAAGGGAAAACTTGAAAAAAGTCAACCCTAAAAGAGAGAAAATGGGAGAAAAAGTCAAAACCTGGGAAAGTTCGCGAAACCCGAGAGAAACTAGAGGGAAACAAGCCCAAAGTGGTGAAAATGCAAAAAGATCGACGAAAACAAAATCTGATCGGTTCAAAATGTAGAGAATCAAAGAGGGTTTACGAAAAAAGTTTACGTGGAGCGTTGAAAAATGTGTGTAAAGTACAAATCTAGAGAGAGGAAGCACCTAGAGAGAGAGGGAGTGTTTTTGATCTTGGGTGAGGAAGGAAATGAAGTATGGAGGTGTGTATATAAAGAACTATGTTGAAAAGACAAATCTGCCCTCTTTTTTCATTAGTGGCCGGCAACCCACTAATGGTAGCCGGCAGACCACATTAGTGGCCAGCAGGTGGTTGGTGGTTCTCATTTGTGGCCCAGTACTGTTTGGTTCCTCCTTTGCCCTAGCAGTGTATGAGAGGTTCTCTTTTGGGTTTAGATTGGTTCTTGAGGAGTTCACAATGGCGTTTTGGCACGGGAACATTCTTCATTTGCCAATATGAATAGGGTGTGTCCTTTTTGAGCATGTTGCAAAGCCTCTAAGGGGTAAATCGGAGATTGTCACCGAATATCGTTTTTATTTGTTCTGTCAAATTACATATTTGTTCTCTTCTATTGCATAGAAGTGCGTTTTCATATACACTTATGTTGCACGTGTGTCCTGCTTCGTGACTCATGCATAGAACATGCTTTCAATTAGCATCATGTGTAGATTGTCTATCTTGCATGGAATATACATTCTCACTGCATTGATTTGTAATCTTGTTCACTTTGTGCATCTATCGCACTCGCTCACTTTGTGCATCTATCGCACACTTTAACTACATTGTGATTATTATGTAATCTCATTACCTTTTTTGAGTATCTCGGGACACGTGTAACGTGATCCCGAGCGGTTTTTCTTCCTTTCTCATGATTTTGCGTGATTAGAGTATCTTAGGGCGCGTGAAACGCGGCCGTGGGCAGGTTTTATCTCGGGACGTGTGAAACGTGACCCCGAGTGGTTTTTATCCTTTTCTCATGACTTCAGCATGATTAGAGTATCTCAGGATGTGTGAAATGCGACCCTGAGCTATTTTTCTTTTATCTCAGGACACGTGAAATACGACCTGAGTGATTTTCTCTTATCTCAGGACGCATGAAATGCGACCCTGAGCAGTTTATCTTGGGACACGTAAAACGCGGCCTTGAGCGGTTTTTCTCTTATCTCGACAAGCGTGAGACGCAATCCTGAGCTGTTTATCTCGGGACGTATGAAACGCAACCCTGTGCAATTTTACTTTTATCTTAGGACGCATGGAACGCGACTAGGAATGGCAACAGGGTAGGGCGGGGTCAGGGATTACACTCCCTGTCCCTGATCCTCGATTGTGAAAATCTCCCCGGCCCCGATCCTCGACGGGGAACCTATCACCGTCCTCATCCCCGTCCCCTAACGGGGATTGGGTTCCCCCGACCCCCAAATTTCCCCGGCCCAAATCTGTTTTGTTCAACAACACCATTAATAACATCATCAACAACAACATCAACACCATAGATGTATACACACAAACAGATCTGTTTCAAGAACAGATCTGTTTTCGTTCCAAAAAAAAAAAAAAAATTTGTTTCAATAACACAAGATCTGTATACATACATACACATACAAAAAAAAATCCGTATACATACATATACATACAAAAAATCTATTTCAATAACACAAAAAAATCTGTATACATACATTATACATACACAAAATCTGTTTCAAAAAAAACTGAGATCTGTGTATCGTGGACGGAGGTGATAGACGACGGAGGAGAGGAGGAAGATCGGTGACTGTGACTGCGGCAACGGAGGAGGACGATGGGTGACTGTGATGGAGGCGATGGACGATAGACAACGGAGGAGGACGATCGGCGTTGCGGATAACCAAACCCTGCACAGAGAGGAAGATAGATCGGTGTCACGACGTCGCTAAGGAGTGAGGAGGAGAGGTGCGATAGATCGGCGTCACATCGTCGCTGAGGAGTAAGGATAAGAGGTGCAAGAGAGAGAGAGAGAGAGAAAGAGAAGAGACAGAGAGAGAGAGAGAGAAGAGACAGAGAGGAAGATAGATGAGTGAGATAGGCTGAGGTTTGGCAAACCCTACACACATATGTTATATATACAGGGGCAAAATAGTAATTTTACATCAGGGCAAACGGGGCAGGGGCCGGGTCGGGCCGGGTCCGGGGCTGAAACATGTATCCTAGTCCCCAGCCCGAATATCATCGGGGATTTAATTTTGAATACCACCCCCGACCATTCGGGGGTATTTTTCTTGGAAGAACCACTCAATTCGGGGTCGGAGGATCGGGTCCTCGTTGAGCCGGGTTCTGATTGCCATCTCTAAACGCGACCCTGTTTCTCTCATATTTTCATGGTTTCGGCATGGTTAGAGTGTGCATTTAGTTTTTCCCACATGGAACCTATTTCAATTTAAGCCTGAGGCACCTTCATATGTTGCTATCTTGTTATAGCTTATTGCATCATCTTGCATGATCATGAGTTTTCAAATAGCCGGCTTCGTGAAGCGTGTGAGTCTAATTTTTTTTTTTTCATTTGCATCCTGCCCTAGAACTACGCTAGTTTGATTCCTTACAAAGGGATACATAGGCAGCTTGTGAGCTCAACCATTTTAATTTATGCCTTGATTGTTCGCCCAAATCTTATAGCCTTGTCAAAATGGGTCGTCTTCGGGCTTTGACATTCACTCATGTCATGTCATGACTTCAAGTTCTGTCAAAGAGGGGCAACTGTAGATACTCCATTTTTGACCGCTCTTGCGACTTGGGCACCACTGATTGCGCACCCAATGATGAATGTGTATGCTTGTCAAATGCTCGAAGTCCTCAGCAGAATGCCTCAGCTTTGAGCATCAAAACCCTGTGAACCTCTTGCCTTTTTGTGGACCAAATAAGCAGTTTTTCAAGCCTAAACATCTTGGGACCTACAGACCCACTGTTGTGGACTGCTGGCCAGTAATATGGCCTATTGTCCACTATTAGTGGGTTGCTGGACACTTGTGTGTTTTTTCAGATATTTTTGCCAACTGTGCCAGCTGTTTCCACAGGAGCATGCACCAGTCTATACGTGTCTGTATGGATATTTCTAAGGAGGTCTCATGTTTTTCTATATATAGAGGACCTCTCCTCTTGCTTTCAAGGTTAGAAAAATTTGAAGCAAAAATTTCTCTCTCTCTCTCTCTCTCTCTCTCTCTTGCAAGTTCTTCACTCTTTGCCTACACACTCTAAACTAAACCTTGTGGTATTTGTATTGAGGTGTTTTCGAGCTTGAATTTAGCTCTTGAGGGTGTGTAATTGTTAGTTTGCAACTCAAAAAGGGTATCTCTCTTCAAGAGGTATAATTCTTAGCTTGTTTCCCTTCTTTGTTTGCCATCTTTTCTACTATTTTTGGATTGTTTTTACACTGAATTTTTGGGCTGAAACTTGTGGTTTAAGGTCATTTAAGGTAGAGGGGTTGCTAAACCTTCTTTGAACCTTGTTTCTAAGGCCTTTGCGATTGTGTTTCCCACCTTCTCATTATCTTTTTTTTTTTTTTTAGCTTTTTACCACTGATTCTTAGTGGTTTTTTAAAGGCAAAAATCATGTTTTGAAATCCCAAAAATGGAGGGGTTAGTTTCCCCTCCTTGTGCTTGCTTACTAGCTTAACTTGCTCCATGTTTTAGCTTATTGTTTTAGCAATTGTTAGCTTAATTCCAGCACCTTTTTGGATTGTTTTAGCACTATTTTAGGACTGTTTTTAATTGTTCATTACATTTGAGCTTTGTATAGCATGTTTGTAGTGCAATGGTTCTCATAGGCTTCGTGGTTTAGGCCTTAGCCACCAACCTATTTGAGTTGATAGTGTTTATTTATTGCTTTCCATACTTGTATTCATGTCCAATCAACTCTACAACCTCCCTCTTTTCTTGGCTTTTTCTTTGTTTTGAAAGTTGTTTCAAACTAGTTGTTTGTTTAAGCTTGAGATTGAGGTATCGTGTTTAATGGTTTAATCCCTTTGGGGGATCATTACCAAAGTGTAGCCCAACTTTGTTCGGAAGGTGAATAACCCTATAGTTCGGACTCCACTCGTGGTTCTGAATCTGATTTCACAAGTGTAATGTGAAATAGTGAAAACACAAAAAGAGTCCAAATCCGGTAATTCTTTTTGGAAAACCAAAGTTTGAATCAAATACCAAAAATGGACTGCTTTGCCAGATTACAGAGTCGCCACCTAGATATTTTTGAAATTTTTTTGAAACTTGAGACTCGTGCCAAAGGCCATTAGTCCATCATTACGAAAGTGTCTCAGCTCGGGCACTTAGGTACGAGAAGGGAAGATCATGAATTGAGTACCCCACTCTCCCGATTAAAGATCGGCTTCTACTAATCATGATGTGATTTTTATCCACATTATATGTTCTTATTCTGATTATTAGGCTATATTACCATGTGATGTGCGCACACAAGGTATAGACTAATTTGCAAAAGTTGGAATATTTTGATTTCATGTTCGTTTTGAAAATTGTTTTGTGAATTTGCCACTTGAAAAACAAGGTTGGCTAAAATGGGCATTAATCAAACTATCCCAATTCAAGCAACTATCCTTCACCCACAGGCATTCAAACAGTTATATCATTTAAGCAATTAGCCTCGTGGTGGACATGCTTGGACACGGTAACACAAACATTCGATGCAAGATGCTAAAACACAAAATCACTCACCTAGTACTCCGAGCTAAAACAAAGCAAAATTATTAAAAAAAAATGCATGTTCCTAATTAAATGCAATATGACTAATGCAACGCACACATTATGTATTTTTATAGGCTCGGCTATGAACATGTCATATGATTCCATCCAAGACATGCGAGAAAGCACGTATTTAAGTAAATGAATTTGAACATTGATATCGAGTTAGCATGATGAGCCGAACCTTATATGCATGCAAGACAAATGGATGCGAAACATAAGAATGCTAATGAAACATGATGCCTTATACTAACCATCGTAAGCAAATAAATAAAAAGGAGAAAGACGTGGGGTTGGAAGACATACACATTATTACAACATTTGATCCCTCACGCAGGAGGGTGCGAATCAATGTCCGAAAGTCTGAATTAAACTAATTATTACAAAACCAAACCAAATGAATAGAATAGGCTAAGCTAATTAACTAGCAAACTATGCTATTACAACAAGGATAACCAAGCCAAAAAAAACTAGCTATCTAAGCTAATTAATTACAACAATTACGAATAAATGAAATAATAATTACAACAATTAGTAGTTAACGAGACTAATTACAATGAACAACATTAAATTAAATTATCATAACGTGAGCAAGGATGCACAAGAATTGCTTGCATTCACATGCACAATGTTCAAGAACAACCCTATTTGCCCCAAGCTTGCTCTGTTTCACCTCAGCCACCGCCCTCTGTTTTTTGCAAAAATACACTACTGACCAAACTTTGAGGGCCAGCTGGCCCTCAATGAAGCTTGGCCGGGCATAGAGAAGGCCGGTCGTGCCTCAGTTTTGTGCAAAACTCTGTTTTGTGTTCTGAAGTGAAAACAGTGTAGACAGAGTTGTTCAAGCTCTGTTTGTCCCTTTTTTTTCCTTCTTTGTAATGGAAAGGCCTCGATAGAAGGCTAAAATTGTTTCCAAAACCATCAATGGGCAAATTGATTACTTGATGATTCTGGACACAATTTTAAACAAAAATCAGTGAAATGCAATGGATATGACCACTCCTCCTCCTTTATCATGGAATGAACTAAAAAAAGGAAGTAGAGACGCTTCAAGAATCATCAAAATGCCATAAATTAGCATATGATCACTCTTGACTTGATAAACTTGGCATAACAACCGGACAAGCCCACGCAATATGACTCATTTTCTTTAAGTGTCTTGGTTGCTTTTAAACTAATTCTTTTAGTCATTTCCATTATTTAGTCCATTTGTCCTAAGTGATGATTAAGTCCTCTAACAGGAGAGAAGCATCAAATGGGAAGTAATTCTCAGCATGAAAGAAAGATTGCGCCGTTGACAATGAATCTCCGTAGAGATTAAGCCGTTAAGCGTAAATCTCTAGTTCATATGTTGAATAACCATCAACCGTTTGAAACAACTCTTAAATGGGAGAAAGTAGTGGCAAGTTAATTGTTAAAATTAGGTTATTATCATAGAAATTAAACAAAGAAAAGCTAAGAACAACATGATGCAAGCTATATACAAAGACCAATGCTACACCAAATGAACTAATCAAAGCTTGAACCAATTAAATAGAATAAGATAGACCTAAAACAGTCTAAAATAAGCCCAAAATAGTGGCTGAAAATGTAAGAAAAGAGCTCAAAAGCTAAGCAAAAGCAAAAACACTAAAGCTATGTAAACAAAAGGACAAGGAGGGATGGCCAACCCCTCCAATTTCAAGACTTCAAATCATGTTTTTGGCCTCAGTTTAACCCTGAAAATCAGTTCAAAAACCAAAGAAAAAGAGTGTAAAAGAACCAAGGGTTGAGCTACAAAAATAGGTGCAAGTGAGGGTGTTAACCTTACCACCTTTGGTAGCTTGTCCAAACCCAAGTTCCAACTCTTAGAATAGGTGTAAAATAGTCCAAGGACACAAGAAATAAGTAGAAATGAAGAAATCAAAAGCAAGAACAAAAGTTACAAGCTTATAGCTCTCAAAATGGAGTAAGCTTTGGTTGATGGTCAACTCACTCTTGACACACTCTCAAGTTTGAATTATGCTTCCCAAGGGTCAAACAAGCCTCTAAGATGATGAATCAAGGTTGTGTATGGTGTATATAGATGATGCAAGGTTGGTAGGTCAACTCAAAGGTAGCTTGCAATGGAAGAATGAGCTCTCTCTATGTGTATAGGCTCTTTCTTAATTGTGTAACCCCCAAAACAGAGGTATATGGTCGTATTTATAGAATTTGAGCACAAAAGGTGATAAATATCTTCAAAAAAGAACAGCTAGCGGGCTCCTTGCCAGAATAATATTTATCGCTATCGAAGCCCAGCCGGCCCTCACAGAGGCACGGATAGGCCTCAATGACTTCCCCTGTTTTTATGTTGTAGCCTCAACAGAGGATGGCACAAGGTGTGAAAATGGATTTCTTGGGTGTAATCATTGGGAATAGGGAAGGTTTGGGGTTGTTTCGAAGCTTAAACAAGACTCATTCGTTGAGACCTCGAATCACGCATACTACCACTTTCATCATCGAGTGTACCGAGCAAAGCGCTCGAGCCTTGTAGGTGATCAAAAATAGGGTGTCTATAGTTTCCCCTCTTTGACAGAGTTCGTTGTCATAAAGTGATGTGAGTGAATGTGAAAGCCCAGAGACGACCCATTTGACAAGGCCCAAGGTTCGGGCAAGAAATCAAGACATAAACACAAAAATAAACTCGGGGCAAAATGCAACAACGAAATGCAGCAAATAACTTCTGATCATGCAATGAAGAACTTATGATCATGTAATGAAACATAATGTAAATGAAGCAATGGAACGATGGTACAATCTAGACAAGAAAGCAACGTTCGAAAGATGATGCAAAACAAAACAAAATAAACCACACCGTGTTTCACACAGAACAAAGTGAATAAATAGGCACGTATTGCGTGAAAAGCACAAAGGGGAAGGGCGACGTAACCATCGAGCACACCCGAGGTCTCAACCAAAATCCTAATGCGTCTCATGCGATAGAAGGAAGGGTGGTGTGAACAAACAGGCGCACCTGATGTTTTTAACTGGGGGTACAATCCTAACGCGTCACACGCGAGAGAAGGAAAGGTGGTGTCAACACCAGGCGCACCCGATGTTTTTAACCGAAGGTACAATCCTAACGCGTCACATGCGAGAGGATGAAAGGCAGTATGAACATCGGGCACACCTGAATGTTTTTAACCGGAGGTACAATCCTAACACGTCACACGCGAGAGGAGGAAAGGTTGGTGTGAACACCGAGTGCACCCAAATGTTTTTAACCGAAGGTACAATCCTAACGCGTTACACACGAGAGGAGGAAAGGTTGGTGTGAACACCGGGCGCACCTGAATGTTTTTAATCGGAGGTACAATCCTAACACGTCACACGCGAGAGGAGGAAAGGTGGTGTGAACACCGGGCGCACCGGAATGTTTTTAACCAAAGGTACAATCCTAATGCGTCACATGTGAGAGGAGGAAAGGTGGTGTGAATACCGGGTGCACCCGAATGTTTTTAACCGGAGGTACAATCCTAACGCGTCACACACGAGAGGAGGAAAGGTGGTGTGAACACCAGGCGCACCCGAATGTTTTTAACCAGAGGTACAATCCTAACGCGTCACATGCGAGAGGAGGAAAGGTGGTGTGAACACCCGGCGCGCTCGAATGTTTTTAACCAAAGGTACAATCCTAATGTATCATACGCGAGAGAAGAAAAGGTTGGAATTGACAAAGAACAAGTGAATCACATAAGTAGGAATCAAAAACACGAATTCTACTCAAAGATACATAAAATCAAAACAATGCCAATGTGTAAGAACAATGGGCTCAACGCACCGTGTTTCAGTCCAGTTGTAAAATGGATGATGATTTTAATGTGGCACGAATGATTTAATCTGGAACTCCTTTATATGAACCGTACATACAATATCGGGCACTTCTCTGACACTCTCTGAATGAACCGTACATACAATATCGGGCACTTCTTCGACACTCTTTGCATGAACCGTACATACAATATCGTTCAGTTCATTTGCTTACAACATAACGGAACGAACTACGATTCAAGCAAAATAACAAAAAAGTTTAAAACAAACAAGCTTAAACAAATTAGATCAAGAATCAAATAAATGTGTTATCCATTTTCAACTCACCTTATATCTTCTTTTGTCTTTTGTTTATTTTCACTTTTCCTCAATTTTTCTTCTCTTTTCTTTTTTTTGCTCTTCTTCTTTTTGTTTCCTCTTTTTTTTTTTTTGTGTGTGTGTGTGTTTTTATCACTTCCTAATACTAGAAATAAAATAAAGCAACGAAATAAAGGTTGAACTGGGTTTTTCACTGAGAGCCGACCGGGCCTCAGCGAAGCACGGCCGGGCATCGCAACAGCCGGCCAGGCTTCAATAGCGGCAGGGGCAGATTCGATCTTTTCTTGAGATTCACTTGTTTAAAACAAAACAAAACCCTATTTCCTCACTTCCTCACCTTCGAGACCCCTTCTTTCCCTCTCTACACACTCTCTCTCTCTCTCTCTAGATTTCCCCTTTTACTTGCGTTTCCCAACAAACCTCACCACTTTTTCATTGAAAGCCTTCATCTCCTCTACATTTTGAATCGATTGGATTTCTATTTGGTCAAATTTTCGAGTTTCTCATTATTCTGCTTTGTTTCTCACGAGTTTTCTTGGCTTTTTGAGGACTCACTTTCGTGTTTTTCATTTTCTCCTTTCATTTTCTTTTTCCTAGGGTTTAACCCCTCACATTTTCTCATTTTCTCTTTATTTCCTCCACTTTTCTCCATGGCTAGCAGTGAAGTTCCCATTCCGGACCCCACCATTAGCATCGGGGCCATTTTAGGCGCGGATATGGAGGCTAAAGATCCCCCCACATTGCTTCCTCTTAGCAGCAGGCCATTCGATGCGGCCACTTATTAGCCATATACACACGTTCCATCTCCAGGTGGTTGAGATTCGAGGGCCTCATTCCTGGAATAGACAAGGAGGTCTTGCTGCGAGAGCCTACGGAGCACTTGTCTGCCGATGCCTCTACGGTAAACCATTTTCCTTTGTTTTTGTACTCTTTGAATTTCACTTGAACTTGAATTTCACAAGTAGATCACCAATTAATACCATATATATTCCCCATGGACTGGTGGTGGCTAGGAGGATTAGTGGCTACGGATCGATATTCGGTCCCCCACGTTGGTACGAGAGACTACCCGCAGAGGTCCGCGTATCGGTTGACACAGCTGGTTTCGGGCCCTTCTACTCAGGGCTCATACAAATGAGGGCTAAGTAATTTTTAGATGGAGCTCTGGTCGAGATATGATGGGACACCACCGATTCATTCCACTTCTTGTCAATTAGGGAGATGACCCTGACTCTGTACGATTTTTTGATGCTCACCGGCCTACGGGTTGGAGTTGGCGGTCCGATCCCATATGATCTAGATATGACATAGTGGAGAGCCACATAGCGTCAGCTTCTTGGAGCGATCCCGGACATTACCAGTCATGGAATGGTGAGGTATAGCTAGTTCTTCGAGTACTTCTCCGACTTTCAGCCCACCACTCCAAATAAGGTCGCCCAGTAGACCCATGGCTTCCTTATATATCTCCTCGGTACTACTCTGTTTGTGAATAGGGAAAATACCATGGGGTTATATCTTCTAGGGGCACTGGTGGACCTTCCTCAGGTGGCAAAGTACGATTGGGGTGGCGCTGGTGTGGCCACCCTATACTGCTATATGAGCTCTATCTCCCACTGCAAGGCAGATTCATTCGGCGGCTATTGGAGGGTTTGGGAGGTACATCTCACAGTTATCCTTTCTATGTATTCTGTTCATTCTACATTTTCTGCTCATTTGCTTTGTATTTCATTTTCTGCTTATTTACTTAATCCATCTTTCTGTTTGTAGCTCTAGGTTTACACATACTTCACCTTCCTGGCTTCGGTCCCGATGAGGCCGATTGAGTTGTTAGTACCCCGTTCCCGGTACTACAACTCTCGATTTGAGCGACGTCGCCGCGTAGACCGAGATTTCCCCTACTTCCGACATTTCTTTGACACGATCACTGCGGACCAGGTAACAAAATACCTCCCTTTAACTGTTATATACTGTAAGCAGACTGTACTGTTTCCCACACTACACTGTCATTCTCATCTTGTTACTTTTATAACACACTGCCATTCTCATACTGCACTGATTTCTCATACTGCTCTGATTTCTCATACTACTATGATTTCTGACATCTGACATCTGCTTCCACAGGTTGACTGGCATCCTTGGGTAGGCATTCCTCAAACATCGAGGATGACCTATGCCGCTGCATGACATGCCTTTACGATGAGGATTCTGTTCAAGGGCCCCTTCTGCCGAGCTTACTACCTGGGGGAGAGGTTCATCTGCCAGACACGAGGCATCATTACCCTCGACATTCTACATCCCCCTCTTCTAGTCATGAGGGTAGTCAATGAGCTGCAGAACGGTCCTCAGATCGACCTCTTGATGTTAGGCGAGGATGGCGATCATTATCATGAGCCTGGTGACTTCAATACCTTTTTACACACCCGGGTAATGGCGCCTCTTACCCTAGGCGTGGCTCGAGTTGTACCGGAGGTTGCTGCTGCTGCTACTAGTGATGCGCTTGCTGGAGGTGCCCGTGCCGTTGCTCCAATTCCTGGATTTCTTGTGATCCCCACTGAGATCATGTACATGCATCCGGATAAAGTGATCGAGCAAATCCCACTTAAGCACATTGAGGAGAGGGACCGCAGGCTAGTGTTTACTCCTAGAGTCGAGCAGGTGCACATTCCTTTATGCTAGTCTATACTGCACTTTAGCTTGTTTTTTACCATTTTTATTCATTGTTCTCTTGTATGTCTATCCATCTTTTCTCAGATTCTGTTCTTTTTGTAGATACCCCGGCGTATGGTAATGACCTCTTTCGTACAATCGACCGACTGCTCCTCATGGTACAGAGGAGGCAGACTGTCTTAGTCACCCATAGGATTGAGGTACATTCTATCTTTGGTTTACTGTTGTTGCCATACTGTACACTTTGTTAATTCATTATGATATCTGTCCTATTTTCAGCTTGAGTCGGTGCCACTAGTGCCTGCAGGACCTTTCGTAGCAAGTAGACAGAGACAGGACCAAGGGCGGGGCCGATCGGGGGAGAGGTTGGGTGAGGCAACTCTCACCTTTCGAGGAGTCTTTTGATGGGTCCACGACCCCCAAGGACGAGGGAGAGGAGGCTGACTTGTAGTCGAGCAGTCCTAGCGACGACAGTGATGCACCTCCTTCGCAGCCGAGGAAAAAGAGGGCGAGGATGGGCTATTGATGAGGATAACGATTTTGTTTTTGTTATTTTTTTGTTGCTTTTTGTTATGCAGTTAAAGACTAGCTCCGGATAGACCTTTTGTTTTACTTTGAAAGATTTTATTTCGTTTTGTTACCCTGTAAAACAATGACTAGGATTGGACCTGCTAGTTTATAAAAGACAAGTTTTTGTTGAATGATCTCTTTGCACAATGTGATGAATGGCGTAACCCTTGCATTGTAACCTTTAGAATTGTGAATGCATGTTCTTGAATTGTTCCATGAATCGGATAATGACTTATAACCGGTCAAAATGTAAAATACAACTCGATAACAGAAAAACGAAATGAAAACAACTCGAAAATGCTAAAAAAACACTTGGTATAAACAAAACAAAACTTAAAGCAAAGCTGTGGTGCATCTAGACAGAAACCAGCTTTTTCTGCAATTGCACTGGTCTGAGTCATCATCAAGACCTGGCCGAGCCTAAATATGCATGGCCGGGCTTCACTGAGGCACGGTCGGGCCTTAGTGTGAGGTCGGTCAATGCTACCCAACTGTCATGCACTGCTCCTGTTCATCTTCTATAAATGGTGCTTCCCTACTGTTTTTCTTGTGGAACAAAAAATCTTTGATATTTTGCTCTCAAGAGGGAGGCATTATGCAATAATAGGGTCCGACACTGGATAGCCACTTTGGATGGCTTAGAAAAGGTGAATTTTTGCAATTTTGACCTAAATGCCCTTTTTCTTCTAAGCCACACTTCCCTTTGCTTTCCATTCCTACATGCTGCTATTTGATGTTGAAACCCGGTCACACATGTGTTTCAATTTCGGGTCATAAGAGATGTATCCGACATTCGAAGAATTTCGAGCTTTAATGGAGTCTCAGCGTGACGAAGAAATCATACCGAAGCCCTGTTTTGGACATGCCCAAGCTTTGGGACGGATGTGTGGGTTAACATCATATGAGGCTCGATCCTTTGCTCATGATGGGAGCTAGATATCCCTGATTTAATTCATCAATTTTTCGCTTTTGGAGATAGGAGTGACTTTCATTGGCATGGCCGCCGGCAACATGCTTTCTGTTTATGCTTTCTTGCACAATTCCTTCTTGCCCCTAGTTTTGGTGGAGCTAGTATCCGGTTAATTGAAGTGGCCCAACACTTGAGAGAGGGCAAGAGCTGCATAGGTTTAGCATTAGCTGAAACTTTGATGGGTTTAGATGTTTTCCGTCAGGGAGAGACTACTTGCTTTGCAGGAAGCCCACTACTTATCCAGGTATTATTTTCCACCCTTCTAATTTGTGATTCTTACATCGCTCATCACTCATTGTCTATTTTTTGTTTTTTGTTTTTTTTTTTTTCTCTCAAAACCTTTTCCTTACTTTTCCCTCAACACAAACCTCGCTATTCTTTAATCTTTCTTATTTTTCATCCCTCCCCAGGTATAGTTGATGGATAAGCTGTAGGTAGTTGGTCCTTGCCCCGAATACTCGGCTAGTGCTTACTTCTTTCGCCAACGGCTAATAGATTTCCCCTCAGAGGGTTTATGGTGTGATTAGATGTGCAGCCGGTCCGCAGTTGATATATCTTGGCCTTGCCCCTGGTTTAATTTAGCTGAGATGAGCTACAGCATGTCCCGACAGTCAAGTGTAGAGTTAATTGGCCTTACACATTGCGTGTTCTATTTTCCTCTCCGGTTCTTATGCCAGTTTGGGCATGATTAGATACGTCTAGATGAGGGAGTGGAATACACAGCTTCATTTTCGGTTAATGCCTCGCATCTACCCCAATATCTCACGGCTTGGAGGATGAGAGAGATTTTGGCCCCTGCCATTAGTTTTAGTTACACCCTATCTGAGGAGTGTTTGGCTTGGCTTGAAGAGGAGGCCGAGATTGGGCTGTCTTTGGCATAGAACCACCTGACTTAGTTGTGTCCCTAGTTTTACTGCTTTGATCTGTTCATTTCAAGTTTAAGATGTAAAAGTAACTTTGATCTGAATCAAAGAGGGAGAATGTACTTACGTTGAAATCAATAAAATTAAAGTTGCGAGTACTAAAAATTTTCCTTTCGGTCCCAAAAATGGTCCAAGTTGTAAAAGGGTAAAATTTTGAACAAAATCAACTTTTATTAAAACTTTCCAAAACAATTTTCGAAAGCGATCATCACCTGATACGCATAGAATCAATCCTTAAGATGTACAATCCCGAATCAAAAGAAATCATAACTCCCCTTTGGCTGTGTATCATTATTGCTGTTTTGTACTCAACGTTTTTGCCCGAAATATGGAGCACAACCAAACTAATAGATGATGAACAAGGATGACTTGAAAACGGATAGGATAGTTGAACTAGAGATAGTTATGGCCGAACTTCTGGATGAAGTTGCCTATAGGATGAAGTTGCCTATGTATCCCAAAAATGGGAATTAGGCCTTATGTAGTTCGGTTTAGGTTCACTCGAGTATTAAATCTCTCCTTTTACACTCTAACTTTTGCCAAAGCCGCCCTTTAGGGTTTTCAACCTTGCGAGCTCAGTTTTTCTTTATTTCTAATTTTTCATGCTCTAACTTTTGCCTGGGTTGCCCTTTTGGGTTTTCAGCCTAGCGAGCCCCTCAAGGGTAATATTTCTTTAACTTGTCCATGTTGATTGGTTGTGAGAACTCCAGGCCATCCAAGTCCATAAGAATAACTGCCCCTCCTGACCAGATTGACTTGATGATGTAAGGACTAGTCCAGTTGGGTCTGAACTTGCCCCAAGGGTCATGAATGGGAGCTATGTTGTCTTTCAGCACCATGTCCTTTTCCTTGAGATTCCAGGACTTAAATTTCTTGTTAAAAGCCCTAGCAATCCGGCATTGGTAGCCCTGGACATGACACAATGCCCTTAGTCTTCTTTCATCAAACAACATCAATTCCTCGAATCTGCTTTGTTGCCAATCTATCTCTGCTATCTGACATTCAGTCATAACTCGTAGCAAGGGCACTTCAATTTTGATTGGCAAGACAACCTTCATCCTGTAAACGAGAGAATAAGGGATTGCCCCTGTAGATGTTCGGATTGAGGTTATGTAACCCCAAAATACAAGCGGCAATTTCTCTAGCTAGTCCTTATAGGTTTCCACCATCTTCTGCAAAATTCTTTTGATATTTTTGTTGGCAACCTCAACGGCTCCATTGGTCTGCGGCCTGTAGGTTGATGACTTATGGAAAGCCATGTTATATTTTTTGAGCAAATCTATCACTTCTTTCTTGAAATGCGACCCATTATCAGAGATAATCTCATTCGGAACTCTATACCGGCAGATGATATTATTCTTGATGAACTTAGCCACATGCGCTGCTTTCAATACAGAGTAAGACTGGGCCTCTACCCATTTCGTGAAGTAGTCGATTGCTACCAGAATGAACTCATGCCTGTTTGACCCATTTGGGGTAACTGCACCGATAACATCTATCCCCCAAAATAGAGAATGGCCATGGTGAATTCATGTTATAGAGATTTGACGGCGGAATGTTTATGAGATTGGCATGGATCTGGCATTTGTGGCATCGCCGAACGAAACCAATACAATCTTCTTTCATGGTTGACCTGTATTGGCCTTGTCTAAGGATTTTTCGGGCGAGCATCACACCGTTCATGTGGGCTCCGCACTCTCCTCCGTGAATAACCTCCAGAAGATGCTTTGATTCCTCTTTCTCAATGCATAGCTTATGCATTCCCAGATGGCCTCTTTTGTACAACTTGCCTCCATAGATGATAAATTAAACAACCAGACACTGTATTCCTCTTTTGTCCATGGCATTTGCTCCTTGTGGATACACCTCTATTTCTAGGAAATTTCAAATATCGTAATACCAAGGGTTCTTGTCTGAAGCCTCATCTATCGCGGCAATAGTTTCATAGGCCGGCGTGTACTTCTGTTCAATAATGATTGGACGCATCCTTACTCCTAATGGAATGTCTACCATAGAAGATAGAGTTGCTAGTGCATCAGCGAATCGGTTGTTCTCTTTTAGCAGATAGGTAAACGTCAACTTTTCAAACCTCAGGATTAGCATGTCTAAGACCTGATGGTAAACTTTCATTTTGTCCTCTTTAACCTTCTAATCTCCGTTGGCATAAGACACAACCAAATTTGAATCCTCGATGACGTCCAACCTTTTTGCCCCTAGTTCCAAGGCGGCTTCTAAACCAGTGATGTACGCCTCATACTCTGCTTCGTTATTGGATACTTTGAACTGGAGTTTGAAGGCTAAGGGTATATGGGAGTCATCAGGTGCTATTAGCAACACACCGATCCCATAACCGTATTGATTGGATGTTTCGTTAAAGTACATCGTCCACATTCTCTCTTCTATTTGAAGAATATCTTCATCTGGGAAAAGGTACTCCACTACTTAATCCCCTTCTATTGGGTGATCTGCCAGAAATTCCATTACAGCTCTCCCTTTAACAAACTTGCGTGTAACATATGTAAAATCAAATTCGGAGAGAAGAAGCAACCAACGGGCTAGCCTACCCATAAGCGTTGGTTTCTCAAAGAGATATTTGATGGGATCTAATCTCAAAACCAGGATTACGGAGTGAGCTAACAGGTAGTGTCTCAACTTCCGAGTAGCCCATACCAAAGCTAGACAAGATTTCTCAAGGGGAGTGTAACGTGTCTCGTAATCTAGCATTTTCTTACTCAAGTAGTAAATGGCTTTCTCCACTTTGGCCCCGACTCTTAAGCTAACATACACCTTATAGTTGAGTTTGTCACTGACAGGTACAAGATCAGTGGTTTTCCTAGTTCTGATGGTGATGACACAGGCGGATTCTGTAGGTACTACTTGAACTGACAGCGATCGTCCCACTAGAACTTCTTTTCTTTCTTCAGGAGACCAAATAGTGGTTCACAAGTCAAGATTAGTTTTGAAATAAACTACCTCATGAATTGCACTTTACCCAAAAAGTCGGGCACCTCCTTTTTAGTCATTGGTGGTGGCATTTCTAAGATGACCTTGATTTTGGAAGGCTCTACCTCAATTCCTCTCTGTGTGATCAAGAATCCCAACATTTTTCCCGTTGTTACACTGAAGGTGCATTTTTGCGGGTTCAACCTCAATCTATACTCTCTGATCCGCTAAAAGAACTTCTCCAAGGCGGTGTAGTGGCCTTCTCGATCTTTGGACTTGACAATCATATCAGCCACATACACCACAACCTCTTTGTAGATCATGTCGTGCAGAATGGTAGTTGTAGCCCTCTGATAAGTGGCCCTAGCATTCTTCAACCCAAACGGCATGACTCGGTAACAATAGGTGCCCTATGAAGTGGTGAAAGCGGTCTTCTCCCTATCCTCGGGTGCCATCAAGATCTAGTTATACCCGAAAAACCCATCCATGAACGAGAGTAATGTATGGCCCGCAGTGAAATCTACCAACTCATCAATATGCGGCAGGGGAAAATCATCCTTTGGACTGGCCTTATTCAGATCCTTGAAGTCAACACAAACTCTGATTATGCCATCCTTCTTCAAAACTGGAACAATATTGGCCAACCATGTTGGATACTCGGATACAAGCAAGAACCCTGCTTCAATTTGTTTGGTAACTTCTTCATTAATCTTCAAAGCCCAATCTGGGCAAACTCTACGCAGCTTTTGCTTAACTGGCTGGGCCTCAGGGTCAAGAGGGATCCAGTGCTATACAATCTCAGGATCGATTCCAGGCATGTCTTCGTAGGACCATGCGAAAACATCTTTGAGATTTTTTAATAAAGTGATTAAACGCTTGCGTTCCTCCAAAGAAAGCATGGTCCTAATCTAGACCAAGTGAGGATCTTCTTCAGTACCCACGTTAATTGATATGATTTCATCTGTACAGGGCTTAACACGCCTCTCCTCCTCACAATCAACCAAAATTTTCAAAACCTGAGGAATTTCTTCCTTTTCGTTTATGTCAAAATTTTGAAAATTAAGATCAATACAACAAACCAAAGGCACAGAGAAGTAGGCAACATTCACAGCATTCCCATTCAAAAAATCTGGATCTTCGGTTATAGTGGACTCAAAGGAAAAGCTAAAAGACGACCTGGACAAGACTTTGGCATCCGTGTTACCAATCCTAGAAGTACGAAACTAAGAGGAACTCAAATCTAACCCCGGCTCCATAGACTTAGTGGAATCAGATTCAGACTCATTATCCGATTCAGAACCGTCGATGACGCCTTGCTCGAACTTCTAGACCAGGCATGGAGCCTTAGATGCATCCACGATTAAATTGGAAAAATCCGCTGTTGGGGTACCCTTGATCATTGAGATAGTAAAACTATCTCCCAAGTTGGCGGTCTCAGCTCCTGCAGTAGAACTCATCAATAAGTCAACCAGTGCTTTTCCCAACAGCTCCTCTTCTTCAATGCCTAGGTTTGCAGTTCTTCCTTGATTCGTATCAGTGCTTAGGTTTGCCTGTTCATCCTCCTCTTCTAGTAAATAGTGCCCGAAAAAGATCTCGAACCCCGAATACCTAGTCTTTGTTTTCCAGTCATACTAGGGCTCTGGGAATCCACAGAATGGGAAATCTTCCCCTTGGTAGACAAAGCGTCCATTCAGGGTTCCCCGTATAGGTTTGTGGACTAACTCATACTGCTTCCTAGTCATCTTTTCCTTCAGCCTCTCTCTTAACTCCTGCCCTTTCCTTTGCCAATCTACAGTGGTAGGTTTGTATCCTAGCTCGAAAACATGGGAGTTATGACTCAGCTTCTTAGAAATAGTACCTCTCTGTCTGCCACTTCGGCCTAGTCCTAACCCGGGTATATACCCCTATTTGTTCATCATGTATATGAATTGCGCACTCACATAATCTCTATCGCCCTCTGCCATGATGGTTTGGACCAACCGAGCTTTTGCAAGAGAGAAAACGAAAAGAAACACATCCTCTTCCCCTTGTATGATTTCCAATAATGGTGCAGTGGTTCCTTGAGGATGGATCGCAGAGTTACCGTACATAGTGGCAATTCCACCTTTGAAGGGGTACTTTACTAACTGATGGACTATTGATTACACCGTCTTCATCTGATGTAGCCAGGGCCTTCCTAGTAGTAGGTTGAATGTGGCCAGAACATCCATGACATGGAATTCTACCTTATGTTCAAATGGGCCGATTAGGATATTGCTTTTGAATGTTCCCATGACATCCCGGCTTGTATTGTCATAGGCCTAGATAGCTTGGGTCGTGAGTGTAAAGTTAATCGGCCTTAAACCGATGGCATAGGCAGTTCTCACTGGGCACACATTGATCGCTGACCCGGTATCTACTAACACCACCAGAATCCACTTTTTTCGACTTTCCAAGGTTACATACAAAGGCCTGTTGTGGTTGGCACCCTCGGAAGGCAATTCTTTATCCGTAAAGGATATCACTGGCGTAACGCCCCTGGAGGTGACCAGTGACACCAATTGGTTAGCAGTGTTGTCAATGGGCAATTTGGTTCGGTTCATTGCTTCGAGCAGGGCTTATCTATGTTCCCGAGACGCCATTATCAATCCCCAGATGGATATGTCGGCCTAAATCTTCTTGAGCTGTTGCAAGACCATATTCTCCTCCACATCCCTCTCTTTTGCTTTCTCAACCTCCTTTCTAGAGGTCTCTGGCTGGTCTAACGCTGTGGGTTTGAAGTACCGACCGCTCCGGGTCATATGATTGATCTCATCCGTATACCAAGTGTCATCTGGGGTATCAGTTTTCCAACCTTTTTCGGTGTATGCATGACTTAGGTTACTGTCTTCCCACCACTCTCTCGAAGTCATGACCAGACTGGCATCATGTTCTATCCGAAGCATATTAACATGACGTGCCCCATCATCATGCCATTCTTCTTCCACCATAGCTCGGGTTTCAACATCCTGGTACTTTCTGAGTTTCCTCAACATCCACTTCCGGTCCTTGGGATCCCATTATGTTTTCGTAGTGTTTTGAACACTGCTGGTTGTGGACTCAACTTCTTCTTTCCTTTTCCTTTGCCTTGTTCCAGAGTTATCTTCGCTTGGATTTCCACTATCCTTTCCTTTTGAAACTGTTCCAGTGCATGTTCCTTCTCAGTAAGAGGATCAGCCTCAGCCTTACCCTTAACAGTAATTTTCTCTTTTCCCCTGGTCTCTCTTGTTTGTTCATTCATATCGGACTCTTCCTCACTTAACCACCCATTGCTAGTTTCTAGCTGGCTCGGGTCCCACCATCCCATTTATACATAGCTTGTATCTTCTTTTTCGAAGAAGTAAAGATCCTCCAAATCCTATTCTAATTCTGCTAGATCCTCCTCTAGGTTTGCTAAGTCATGCAGGCCATGCTCGGGCCACTCATTCTGATTCTGTGCCATTTGGTCTTCCCCGATAGCATTAATGTTGAGAAAATTTGGCAGTATAACCACTGGCTTTGGCTGTTCGATGGCCATAATATATAAGCTGGGATCATACTCCTCTGCAAGCGAGACCCCCTTTTCCACGACACAGGTATCAGGCGACCATTTCTTCAGTGCATTCTTCTCTTTCTCAATTTCTACTACCTCAAGTTTAGATTGGGTTTGCGATGTTAGATCCGTCATGTACATGTCTATGCTTTCTGGAATAACCACCTCCGATTTCGATAAGTGAGATGAGGTAATGTATGTGCTAGGGTTGAAGGTGGGTGGTAGTGTATGGATGTGGTTAATGTTTTTGGATTAGGGGACTTGGTTGTGTGTAAGAAGTGGATTGTTTGTTACGTTTGGTTTTGCGGGTGGGGCGATGACTTTGTTGTCGATGAGATCCTGAATCTCATGACGTAGACAGTAACGCATGTCTGTGGGATGGCCATATTGTTGGTGGAAGATACAGTACTAGGTAGGGTCATGTTTGGGTGGCAATGGGTCTGGAAGTAGACAAGGATCGAGAGGTTTGAGATGCCCCTTTCGTATCAATAACTTGAGGGCTTGAGTTGGGCTCATATGGAGGGGAGTGAAAACTCTTCGATTTCGGGGTGGACCGGTATTTTGTGAAGATTGTGAGGTTGTGGTAGTAGCAAAGGGATCAGCCATCTTGGCCGTCAAAACCATAGTACTGACATCCGCAGGTCGTGGAATAGTGCTATTGCTAGCATTGGTACTCCGAGAGAACAGCCTTCTTACAGGTTCACTTGTTCTATGAATGATACCCTTTTTGAATGCACTCTCAATCTGGACCCCCAGCTCATGTAAAGAAGCAAATGTGGACAATGGGGCCACTATCATTCTTTGCAACATGTCTGGCTCGAGGCTTTGGACCACTAGTCGGACTTGTTCTCTTTTAGTGGGCCTATTTGTCATTCAGGGCTGCTTTGGCCCTCCGCCGGGCAACAAAATCGATAAATGATTCTTTAGGATTTTGGGTTGTAGCCTCCAGCACACTAATGGTTACTTCTATCTGGGTGTTATACAAGTACTGATTGACAAATGCTTCAAATAGCTCCTCTCAATTTCATTTTGTAAAATCCTCCGATTTAGCGTACCAGATGGTCGCCACATTAGACAAGGTCCTTCCAAACAACGAAAGCTTCTATGCCCGAGACAAACCCATGGGCCTCAATACATCCGAAAATAATTGAACATATACGATTAGATCCCCACTTCCATCAAATCTGTCGATATGGGGGTGTAGACACCCCATTTTTGACCCTCCTCAAGACTTGGACGTCACCGTTTGAACACTCGGTGATTATCCATGTTTGTGTTCGTCTCGAGTTCCCGGAGGCCTTGGCAGCGCGCCTCGCCTCAGGACCTCTTGACTCGACTGCTTCGTGTTCGGTTTTGGCACCAAACACTTGTGTTTTTGCCTTGAAGGGCAGGGAATGGCTTGTTGGCCATCCTCACACCTCATCGGCCCTCCCCTATCATCACCGGCTGCACATGTTTGCCACCGGCCATTGTTTTTTAAAAATAATGGCCGGTCGGCATTATGTTTAGCCGACCGGCACTTTATTGTGCCGATGACCTATTTGGTTGGCCGAGACCTCTTCTTAAGGGGAGTTTGAACCTTTTGAACCCCCTGTTTTAGCTTCTTGAGGAAGGTTGACCCTTTTGAGCCCTTGGTTCTAGCTTCTTGAGGAAGCTTGAACCTTTTGAACCCTTGGTTTAGCTTCTCCAAGAAGCTTGAACCTTTTGAACCCTTGGTTTTAGCTTCTTGAGGAAGCTTGAACCTTTTGAACCCTTGGTCTTTAGCTTCTTGAGGAAGCTTGAACCTTTTGAACCCTTGGTTTAGCTTCTCCAAGAAGCTTGAACCCTTCTAAGCTTCCAAGAGAAGCTTGCACCTCTTGAACCTTTTGCCTAGCTTCTCCAAGAAGCTTGGCTCTTTTGTCTAGCTTCTCCAAGAAGCTTGGCCTTCTTGGCCCTTTTGCTTCAAGCTTCCAAGAGAAGCTTGACTCCCTTGAACCCTTGTCAAGCTTCTAAGAGAAGCTTGACCCCTTTGCTTAGCTTCCCTTGGAAGCTTGCCCCTTTTGACCCTTTTTTGTGTTAGCTTCTCTAAGAAGCTTAGCACCTTGTCTTGCTCTATATATAGAGAGCCTCTCCACCATTTTCAAAGGTTAGAAAAATCTGATATATATCATACATATATATCACTCTCTCTCTCTATCTCCCTCTCTCTCTACATTTGTGTGGGTTAGAGGGTTCAAAAAGGGCTAGTTTTTGCACATTTACACTACAACTCCTATCCTAACACCTCCATCATCAACCTAAGGAGCTTGGAGGCCATTTTCAGAGGCTAAGGGACTGGTTTTTTATCCAAGAGGCTGCTGTCCCCGTTGGTCTACAAGGGTGAGCATCTAACCCTCTTTTATTCCCCGTTTTTGCACCAGATTTTAGCCTGTCTTGCTTGTGGTTTTGAGCTTTGTGTATAACATAAAAAAGTTCTGTTTTTTTGTGTTTAAGATACTTCATTAAGGACACTTTTGTGTTTGGAGTCGTTTACCCCCTCGTAGGCCTTGTTTGGCCCCATTTTGTGCTATTTTTGGTGAGTTTCGGGACCACCTTGTTTGGGCCTCCTCACCACTGAAATCTTGAGGGATTTCAGTGGTGAGGATGGTGGTTTAAGGTCCTAAGAAGGAGAGGGCCATCCCCTCTCCTTGTTGTCTTCAAAAAGTCCCATTTTAGCCTCATGTGTGAGCACCATTTTTAAGTGCATGTTGGCCATGTCTTAAGTGTTATTTGGTAATATTTTGCCATGTATTACCTCTTTTTTTACTTGGTTTAGACACACCATGCATGCTTAGCATACTTGTCTTGTAATGCCATGAAATTGCCTTAACATGCTTTGTGTTTCGAGCCTTGTTTCTAGCATGATTTTGGCTTAGCTTTGTGAAGTTTTTATGCATATTTTGGCATGATTTAGGTCTGATTTTGGTTATTTGGGTCATCCATGGCTTGCTTTGTATAGCTACCATGCAATCTAGCTTGTATGCCTTGAGTGTTGGCTCCTCTACCATGTTCTATTTGCATCATTTCAGTGGTTTGGCACCATTAGTTATGATATTTCAGTCCTTGCTCCATGCTCGTATGCTTGCATTTGATGCCCCTTTAATGCTTTATAAGGTTGGTGTTTCATGCTCCATGTTTAGACATTTGTGTATGCTTCCATGTGTAGGTCATTTAGATGTCATCTAAGTGGTGTTTGGGGCTTACTTTGACATGATTTGGTACTGTTTTGATTCACTTTGATCATTTGCTTCATGTGTCATATGATCATGGTTTAAGTCCTTGGGCTAATTCCAAGCTTCTATGCATGCTTTGCTTGTTTTGCTTACTTGGTTTGGCACCATCTATGACATGATTTCAGAGCTTATAATGCATGCCATATACCCATGTTTGTCTTCTTTTAAGTGTGCTTAAAAGTTGCTTCCTTGTGCCTAAGTGTTGGACCATGTGTGCATGCATGTTTGTATGTGTTTTGGCCTTCATTTCCATGGCACTTGGCCACTGTTTTGGGCCTAGTATAGAGCTGCCCAAATTAGTTTAAATCCATGCTTGTCATGTTGCTCAAATGTTGTTGCCTTATTCCATGCCTTGCATGCTTGTTAGCTTAGGTTGTGTGCCTAGTACATATTGCATGTGTGCATACTTGCCTCCATGCTCATGTTGCATGCTTAGCTCACATGCTTAGGTTGCATATGGCATGCATCCCTTGCCTCTTGATTGAGCATGATAGAGGTTGGGCTTTCATTTGTTCGGTTTGCATTACATTTGAAATCAACATGCACAACTTGGTGCTCTTGGGCCATCATGCATGGAAATGCGCGATTGGTGGTCCGAGAACCAAGGACCATGCCCCTTTGAGTCATACACATGATAAGGAGCTTGGTTGGTGCATACATTGCTTGAATTGTATTGCCATGCAAGTTCTGTCCTCTGCTGCTGTGAGTTGCAGGTTCTGCAGGCATTCTTTGCCGACCGGCAGTATACATTGCCGACCGACAGTAAATCACCAGCCGATGGATTCATTTTGTGCCAGTGACCACAATTCACTGCCGGTGGTAATTCTACTCAGCCGGTGGTGATTCCCAGTATCCAGAGAGGCATCCTTGAGACTTTGGCAGTCTTCAGAGAGGCAGAGCAGGGAAAACAGAGGCAGACTATGCATGTCAGTGACTTTCCGAGCGAAACCGAGCATGCGTTGCATTGGGCCCTCTTCCCGAGGCGGTTTACTGCTTTAATTAGATTAATTAATTTGATTAATTAATTTAATTGGTCTGTAATAATTTAATTAGCTAGAGTAGTTAATTCGTTATTCGGACTGTATTATTCTTTTGGTCTCTCCGAGCGAGGGCAAATTTGTGATAAGTGTGGGTGAGTGTGTGTATGTCTTCCAATCCCCACTTCTTTCTCCCTTTTACTTACCTGCTTTTGACGGTTAGTATTAGGGCATATTTAAATTAGCATACCTTATGCTATGCATGCGTGCATCCATACATTTGTCTTGCATGCATCGGGCTCGGCGCATCATTCTAACTACATTTGTATTTCAATTCCAAATTGAATACATGTTAGTTGTAGCATTTCACATGTCATTGTAGATTAGCCGAGCCTATTTTAGTGACATTCTGTATGTGATACATTAGCCATTTTTAACATGAACCAGGATCATGCATGATTACTAACTAGTTTCTGTTTTGGCACGGAGTACTAGGTAAGCTTTTATGCTTTAGCATACCACATGCGTGTGAATGTTAACATGACAGTATGCTTACCATGTGGCTAGATGCTTATGTGATAAACTGCTTGATTGCCTGTGGGTGAAGGTTGGATTGTTTGGGTTGGAAAAACTCGTTGAAATCTGTGTTTTAGCCTACTTGCGAGTAGCAAATTCCAAAGCATTTTCAAAACAAACGGATATGCAATGCTTGTTTCCAAATTAGGCAATCTAGTCTATACTTGTTTGCTGTGCGCATAACATAATAATTCTAGGCTAATAACTGGAACAAGAGCACATAAAGTTTTCAAAATCGGATATCATGGTTAGTAGAGGCCGGTCTTCGAACCGGGCGAAAGGGGGTGCTCATAGCTGACCTTCCCCGATCGTACCCAAGCTCCCGAGCCAAGACAACTTTGGTGATGACGGACACGTGGCCTTCGGCACCGAGTCAGGGTTTCCTAAATTTCCCATTTTTAAAAAATATTTAGGTGGCGACTCTGTATCTGGCAAAGCAGTCCATGTTTGGCACTTCTTTTCAAAATCTATTTTTCTCAAAACGATTTGCCAGATTTGGACTCTTTGGTTCAGATTAAGAACCGCAACAAACGAAAAAGGGGAGTCCGAACTGTAGCCGAGGTCCCCCGCGGGCCTGTTTACAGGGGGCATCTTAAATTTCTCCGGTAATCTGACCGAAGCCTCAGTGTACCCATCTTCGATATTTGGAATAGAGTTGAAGCCTTGAGATTTCTTCAATGCTTTCTCCAATTTGGCAATCTTGACCAGGGCTAGATCAATTTCATTAATATCGAAAGGAAAAATCCCTAGAGGAGGTTGAACCGGAGGCCGATAAACTGGAGCTGGGGGAAACATGTCCTAGGGATCTAGGACTGGTAGATTTTCTGCTGGTGGGGGTAGATTCAGGTTTGGTTGAGCAATAGAGATCGGGTGCACAGTTGACGCTGATGCTCCAGATGCACGCCTCAGATCGACAATGACTTCATCTTGTGCAACCATCCCCTGGTTTACAGTATCCATAGTTCTTTGGACGACAATCATCATAGAAGCAAATTCCTCTGCGTTTGGTGTTGTGTTCTGTGCAATTGCTAATCCAGGTGAACTAGATGCTGGTGAATTGATCGATTGAGAACGGGTAGGTGTTTGTGGAATGCTTTGTACTGAATCTATTGATTATTTGTTCCTTCTCTATCAAGTGACTGGAGGAAGCGAGACTAGCACGGGCTGATCACCAACAAGGTCTTGAGCTTTGCACAGCCTGCCAATATGAGTCCACACAACTTAGGGAATATCGGATCTTTCTAAAGCTATGATAGTAAACTACCTAGCAAAAAAGAAAGAAAAAAGAAAGAAAAACAAAATCAAAATCGGATAGCACTTTGGCCCCAATCATCAACAGTCAAGACACATAGCTGAACTGTAATCCCCACTGAACTCTATTTTCAAACCTTATTGATATGAACCATCTTGTACAGTTGTAGACTCGACTTTTTTCGCACGCCCCACTTTCGGAGAAGGCGCGAATTGGTCTCCTATAGTTCGGACTTCTGTCACAGTTCTGAATCTAATCTCACAAAGTGCAATGTAAGACTAATAAATCACCAAAGTGTCCAATCTGGCAAATCATTTTGGAAAATCAGATTTTGAATCAAATAATGCCAGACTGGACTGCTTTTCCAGATTACAGAGTCGCCACCTAAATATTTTATTTTGGAAAATTTAGGAAACCCTGACTCGTGCCAAAGGCCACGTGTCCGTCATCATCAAAGTTACCTTGGCTCAGGAACTTGGGTACAAGAGGGGAAGGTCATAACATGAGCACCCCCGCTCGCTCGATCAAAAGATCAGCCTCTACTAAGCATGATATGTTGTTTTATAAACCTCATGTGTTCCTATTCCGGTTATTAGCTAACTTTCTATGTGACGCACACAGCATACAAGTATAGACTCAATCATGAGAATTGGAACAAAACAACTCACGTTTGCTTTTTGAAAATGATTTGAAAGCGTTACTTGCAAGTAGGGTAAAGCGCGGATTTGCCACCCTAAAGTGGGCTTTAAACACGATTTTACCACTTCGCAAAGTGGGCTTAAAACTCACAATCATCGAGTTGTTCTAATTCAGGCAATCAAGCCTTCATCCAAAGGCATTCATGCAGTTTATCAATTAAGCAGATAGCCTCATGGCAAGCATGCTATCATGACAACACTCACACTCATGCAAGTATGCTAAAGTGTAAAACTTACATAGTACTTCAAGCTAAAACAGAAAACTAGTTAGAAACAATGCATGATCCTAACTATGTAAGATGTCTAATGCAACAGATGCAAAATGCAATTAAATAGGCTCGGCTATCTAAGATGGCATATGAATGCAACAATTTGATGACGTGCTTTGAAACACGTATTTAAGTAGATATTGAAATACAATGTAGTTTGAATGATGCGCCAAGCCCGGTGCATGCAAGACAAATGAATGATGCAAACATGCAAGTATAAGGTATGCTAATTGAAACATGCCCTAATCTAACCACTGAAAGCGAATAAATAAAAGGGAGAAAGACGTGGGGTTGGAAGACATGCACACACACATGCACGCTTATTACAACATTGTGCCCTCTCGAAGGAGGGTCCGAATGAACAAGCTAAGCTAATCTAAACTAAGCTAAGCTAATTAATCTAATTAAAGTAATTAGACTAATTATTACAAAACAATCGAATAACTAGTAAACTACTTACTAATTATTACAACACAACAAAGAAATAGCTAAACTAAGCTACTTAATTATTACAACACTTTAATCAATTAGCAACCTAATTAATTAAAACAATTAACTAATCATGCACGATATTTAAATTAGCCTGCCTAGGCTCTACCTTGGGAATTAGAAAATGCATGCGTTCGGTTGCCGCCTCGAAACACCTTTCGGTTTGCTCTTGAGAGGCTCTGTTTGCAGGGTGTCTCCAAGAACTCTCTACTGAACCTTACTAAGTCACTGCTGGGGAGTGCACCAGTGGGTTGCTAGCCATGAGGAGCTACTGCTGGCCATCTACCAGCCAAGGATGTGCACTGCCGGCCAAGGATGAAGCAGTGCTGGCCATCAGTGAGGCACTGCCGGCCACTGGTGTGCTGCATCACCATTCTGCAACAGAGCTCAAACCAGAGGAAAATGGAGGGTCTCCCAAGGGTATGTGTGTACTGTGCCACTCCTTATCATCTCAAAACATCAAAGGAGAGGTACTATTGGATCCAAAACCATCAATCAAGCATTCACAATGTATGATGGCCAAGGATCCAACTTGTACACTTTCAATAAATGCAAGACAAACAAGACTCTAGGACCATTACCTTATCATGGATAATCAAAGGCAATGGAGACAGAGGAGATTGGCTCATTTTCATCACTTTGAGTATGAAATGGGCCAATCTACCTAGTGTTCAATATAACGTCCGATTAAACACAATGCAATGCAAACAACGTGCTTATCTTGGCATGTTTTACTTGATTCAATTCTTGTTTACACATTTTAAGTTACCAAACCATTCTTTAATTGATTTGTCCAATGTGAAAGTCCTCTAATGAGAGAGAGGTTAATCAAAAGATGACTTAAGACATGAGAGAGACCATGCCTTTGACTAGGAGGAACCCTCAAAAAAGGGTTAAAGCCATTTAAGCACAAGCCTCAATCCGAAGCTTAAACACAACTTTAAGACCAACTATCCCTCAAAACAAATATAAGAATGAAGAAATGAGGGAGGTGGCAGTATTTCAGTGCTGAAATGGCATGAAACACAAGACACTAACATGCAAACAACTCATATACAACATGTTAGATGATTTAAGCATTAGAGCTAGTGAAGAGCTTTGCACTAGAACCATGCAACATCAAACTCAAATGGCCAAACCAGCCCTAGACAGAGCTTAAACATGCCAAAATAGTGGCCAAAATGAGCTGAAATGGTAGCATGAAAAGCAAGAAAAACATGCTCATGTATTGGCTCATAAACAGGGCATAAAGCACACTTCTCAAAAGTAATGAAAGAGTGGAATATGTGAGAGTGTGACAAGGCTACAAGCACTGAAATCACATGCTAAATGATGATATATCATGCAAACATCACAAGCAAAGCATGCTAAGGGCCTCAAAAGACAAAGCTAGTGAAGCATGATTACACTATAGCTATACAAAGCAAGTCTTAAAGGACCAAGACCACTCAAAACAGAGTTTAATCATGTTAAAGCAAGGCCAAAAACAGGCTAGAGTGGAGCCAACACATGCTAGAATAATAGGTTAAAACATCAAGTGTGTTAAGCTAGTAAGCATGATTACACTACAAGTGTAAGAAGCAAGCAAGAGGTGACTCAACCAGCCAAAAATAGAGTTATAACAGGTCAAAAAAGTCACAAAAACATGCTGAGGTCAAGCCACCAAAAGGTAGAAATACATGCACATATGTTAAACCATCAACACATGCAAACAAGATACAAGGAGGGGAGGCCACCCCCTCCTATTTTGGACCTCAAAAACAAGTTTCTACCACTAAAAAACCTCTAAGTTTCAGTGGTAGAAAGGCCAAACAAAAGGTATTCCAAAAGCTTAGAAAGATGGCTCAAAAGGCTTTACAAGCCAAAGAGCCAAGGGAGGGAACAACTCCCTAACCACACAAGGCTTAAACCAACATTTTAAGACCTTAAAAATAGAACTTTTTAGAGGCTAAAACCAGCTTTAAAGTAGCACACAAAGGTGGCAAAGCAATGAACTAAAACAAAGCTTAAAAGAAGGAAATTCTTACCCTTGAACCACAGCAAGAAAACAGCCAAACTTCTGAGCCAAAACCACTTCAAGGAGCTCAAACAAGGCCTCCAAGAACCCTAACTTCTAGTGCAAATGTGTAGAGAAAACACACTTTCAAGCCTAAAATATAGAGAGAGAGGATTCTAGAGAGAGAGAGAGAGAGAAATCTTGCTCAACTCAAGCTTTGTAACCCTTTGCATGCATATAGATGAGCTCTATATATAGGAGATACAAGAAGCCTTCAAACAAATCCAGCCATCCACGTGCATGCAGATGAGCTCATTTGTGCAAACAGCTGTCAAAATATCTGCAAAAATATCTACTGATACATTGGTGGTCGGCCGACCATCAGTGGTGGCCGTCAGGGCCTCATTGATGGCCGGCAGGGCCTATCAATGGCCAGCAGGGCAAAGCCCATGGCCAGTAGCCCTCAATGATGGCCGGCAGGCCATCAAGAACATCATTAAGCAAAGACCAACACATGGTCCAAATATGAGGCAGAATGGAAACAGGGTTTGGAAAGATCAAACCTGAAGCATTCCGTCACGGAAGTTGAGTACTCGACGAGCAATCAAACTTGTTGCTGGATGTACCCTGCAAGAACATCCAAGTCTTGAGGACGGTCAAAAATGGGGTGTTTACAGCAGTCTCACTGTAAAAGCATGCATCAAGTAAAAAGAACCAAAACACCCCTATGAGGGGGTAGGGTTACCCTGTTCTAGATTTTTGGCATGATCTAGGCTGCACTATTTCACACAATGAGTTTCACAACATCCTACACATGGGTGGCACCCTGCCCTAATTTGGAATAATTACTATAGTTTCACTATATGCAACTAGGTCGAATGGTGAAAATGGTACCTTGGCAAGATTACCTAATATACCTCTAACACCTAACATCGAGAAGTGAAAGGTGGATCAAGCGGTACAGCGGTGATCCAGATCCAAGGGTTGTGTTTCCAACATGGCAGAGCCATAACCGGTCAGCCTTTTGGCAAGCCTCTTAGGCAAGCCTCCGGCAAAACGTCCAGGAATAGTAGATGGAAAACACCGTGATTTACCGTAACCATGCAAATGCTATACAAAAAACATATAAATGTAGATAAAAATTCACATCATAAGTTTCAAGTCAAGTTCTCTATTTCCCCAGTAGAGTCGCCAGAAACTGTAGCCCGACTTTCCGCGCTCCTTTCGGAAGGCGAATAGCCCTACAGTTCGGACTCCACTTATGGTTTTGAATCTGATTTCACAAGTGCAATGTGAAATAGTGAAAATACAAAAAGAGTCCAAATCCAGCAATTCTTGTTGAAAAATCAAAGTTTGAATCAAATGCCAAAAATGGACTGCTTTGCCAGATTACAGAGTCGTCACCTAAATATTTTTGGAAAATTTAAGAAATCCGAGACTCATGCCAAAGGCCATTAGTCCGTCATCACCAAAGTGTCTCGGCTCAGGAGCTTAGGTACGAGAGAGGAAGGTCATGAATTGAGCACCCTACTTACCTGATCAAAGATCGACCTCTACTAATCATGATGTGATTTTTATCCACATTATATGTTCTTGTTCTGATTATTAGGCTATATTACCATGTGATGTGCACACACAAGGTATAGACTAATTTGCAAAAGCTGGAATATTTTGATTTCATGTTTGTTTTGAAAATTGTTTTGTGAATTTGCCACTTGAAAAACAAGGTGGGCTAAAATGGGCATTAATAGAATTATCCCAATTCAAGCAACTAGCCTTCACCCACAGGCATTTAAACAGTTATATCATTTAAGCAATTAGCCTCATGGTGGACATGCTTGGACACGGTAACACAAACATTCGATGCAAGATGTTAAAACATAAAATCACTCACCTAGTACTCCGAGCTAAAACAAAGCAAAATTATTAAAAACATATGCATGTTCCTAATTAAATGCAATATGACTAATGCAACGCACACATTATGTATTTTTATAGGCTCAACTATGAACATGGCATATGATTCCACTCAAGACATGCGAGAGAGCACATATTCAAATAAATGAATTTGAACATTGATATCGAGTTAGCATGATGAGTTGAACCTTATATGCATGCAAGACAAATGGATGTGAAACATAAGAATGCTAATCAAACGTGTTGCCCTATACTAACCATCGTAAGCAAATAAATAAAAGGGAGAAAAACGTAGGGTTGGAAGACATACACATTATTACAACATTTGATCCCTCAAGCAGGAGGGTGCGAATCAATGTCCAAAAGTCCGAATAAAACTAACTACTACAAAACCAAACCAAATGAATAGAATAGGCTAAGCTAATTAACTAGCTAACTATGCTATTACAACAAGGATAACCAAGCTAAAAAAAACTAGTTATCTAAGCTAATTAATTACAACAATTACGAATAAATAAAATAATAATTACAACAATTAGTAGTTAACAAGACTAATTATAATGAACAACATTAAATTAAATTAATTACAATGATCATAACGTGAGCAAGGATGTGCAAGAATTGCATGCATTCACATGCACAATGTTCAAGAACAGCCTTGTCTGCCTAAGCTTGCTCTGTTTCACCTCAGCCACCGCCCTATGTTTTCTGCAAAAATACACTGTTGACCAAACTTTGAGGGCCGGCTGGCCCTAATGAAGCCCGGCCGGGCATAGAGAAGGCCGGTCGTGCCTCAGTTTTGTGCAAAACTCTGTTTTGTGTTCTGAAGTGAAAATAGTGCAGATAGAGTTGTTCAAGCTCTATTTGTCCCTTTCTTTCCTTCTCTGCCATGGAAAAGCCTCAAGAGAAGGCTAGAATTGTTTCCAAAACCATCGATGGGCAAATTGATTTCTTGATGATTCTGGATACAATTTTGAACAAAAATTAATGAAATGCAATGGATATGACCACTCCTTCCTCTTTATTATGGAATGAACTCAAAAAAAGGAAGTAGAGACGCTTTAAGAATCATCAAAATGCCATGAATTAGCGTATGATCACTCTTGACTCGATAAACTTGGCATAACAACCAGCCAAGCCCAAGCAATATGACTCATTTTCTTTAAGTGTGTTGGTTGCTTTTAAACTAATTCTTTTAGTTATTTCCATTCTTTAGTCCATTTGTCCTAAGTGATGATTAATTCCTCTAAAATGAGAGAAGCATCAAATGGGAAGTAATTCTCAGCGTGAAAGAGACATTACGCCGTTGACAATGAATCTCCGTAGAGATTAAGCCATTAAGCGTAAATCTCTAGTTCATATGTTGAATAACTATCAACCGTTTGAAACAACTCTCAAATAGGAGAAAGTAGTGGCAAGTTAATTCTTAAAATTAGGTTATTATCATAGAAATTTAACAAAGAAAAGCTAAGAACAACATGATGCAAGCTATATACAAAGATCAATGCTACACCAAATGAACTAATCAAAGCTTGAACCAATTAAATAGAATAAGATAGACCTAAAACAGTCTAAAATAAGCCCAAAATAGTGGCTGAAAATGTAAGAAAAGAGCTCAAAAGCTAAGCAAAAGCAAAGACACTAAAGCTATGTAAACAAAAGAAAAAGGAGGGATGGCCAACCCCTCTCATTTCAAGACTTCAAATCATGTTTCTGGCCTCAATTCAACCCTGAAAATCAGTTCAAAAACCAAAGAAAAAAAGTGTAAAAGAACCAAAGGTTGAGCTACAAAAATAGGTGCAAGTGAGGGTGTTAACCTTACCACCTTTGGTAGCTTGTCCAAACCCAAGTCCCAACTCTTACAATAGGTGTAAAATAGTCCAAGGACACAAGAAATAAGTAGAAATGAAGAAATCAAAAGCAAGAACAAAAGTTACAAGATTATACCTCTCAAAATGGAGTAAGCTTTGGTTGATGATCAAACTCACTCTTGACACAGTCTCAAGCTGGAATTATGCTTCTCAAGGGTCAAACAAGGCTCTAAGATGACGAGTCAAGATTGTGTATGGTGTATATAGATGATGCAAGGTTGGTAGGTCAACTCAAAGGTAGTTTGCAATGGAAGAAAGAGGAAGAATGAGCTCTCTCTATGTGTATAGGCTCTTTCTTAATTGTGTAACCCCCAAAACAGAGGTATATGGTCATATTTATAGAATTTGAGCACAAAAGGTGATAAATATCTTCAAAAAAGAACAGTTGGCGGGCTTCTAGCCAAACAATGTTTATTGCTATTGATGCTCGGCCGGCCCTCACTGAGGCACAATCGGGCCTCAATGACTTCCCTTATTTTTCTATTACAGCCTTAACAAAGGATGGTACAAGGTGTGAAAATGGATTTCTTGGGTGTAGTCATTGGGAATAGGGAAGGTTTGGGTTTGTTTTGAAGCCTAAACCAGACTCCTTCGTTGAGACCTCGAATCACGCATAATATCACTTTTATCATCGAGTGTACCGAGCAAAGCGCTCGAGCCTTGTGGGCGGTCAAAAATGGGATGTCTACACAATGGCATGACCCTTCTCTCATGCTTAAAACAACTCTTGGTTTGGTACTCCTTTCCATTAGAGGACTTAAAGCTCACTTTTAAGACTTAATGAATTAAGGAATGGATGGTAATTAAAATGAAATAATAGAATTTGGACTAAAAATGATGCAAGATAATAAAATCAACTTGGGTTCAATTGGGCGTTAATTGAACCCATTGAGTCTTGAGTCGTTTCATACTTGCTAATGACGTAAACGGTTCTAGAGTCAATGTCAACCACTTCTCTTGATCAATCCATGATAGGGAGGGGGTTTTGAGAGTTTGTGCATTTATTGAATTATGTCCCTTGATTCATAAGTCATCATGCAATGAAATTGCATTGATTGATGATTTGCGAATCAAGCCTACCCTTCCTTTGACCTGTTTGATGATAAGAAGAGGCAGGGTGGACAAACATCCCAATACTCTGGTTTGTGCCCTGTTTGTTCTCTGTTGCTGCAAGAGAGAACCAAAATTAGTGGCCGGCAGGCCACTTTTGGTGGCTGGCAGGCCATTACTTCTGGGTTGCCGGCCACTTTTTCCAGGCAGGCAGTGCCCTCTTTTTTCCAGCAAAGCGGAGCAGAAGCTGAGGTGAAAAACAGTGCTTTTTTTTTTTTCCCAACTGTGATTGTGCAACAGAGGCATTCCAGTAGCAAAATGGAGTGCATTATCGGGTTAAAATCCACATCCATGCATGAGCCCTCCTTCGATCCTCAGGATCTGTGAAGTATGAAGTGATGTTGTTATAATATTAGTGTTGTGCTTGAAGTAGTGGGTTTGTAATTAATTAGTTAGAATAGCTAGTTATTTGTGTTGTACTTATGTAATTAGCTAGAATAGTTAGTTGAATTTTGTTGTTGTAATAATTAGTTAATTTGCTAGTATAGTTAATTTACTTTATTCGATTTGTAATAGTTAGTAAATTAGTTAATTAGTTAATTAGCTAGTCCATTTGTTCGAACCCTCTTGTGCGAGGGCCAAACATGTAATAATGTGTATGTCTTCCAATCCCATGTCTTTCTCCCTTTTATTTACTTGCTTATGATGGGTAGTTTAGAACATCATGTTTCTTTTAGCATACTCCATGTTTGCATCCACTTGTCTTGCACACATTAAGGCTTGGTTCATCATTCTAACAATGCATTGTTGTTTAAATACTTCTTTGAAAAGGTGCTTAGACCGCATGCTATCAAATTGATTCACATGTTATAATTAGTAGCCGAGCCTATTAGTTGCATATCCCATGTGTTACATTAGTCATGTTGCGTTAGTTAGGAGCATGTATGTTTTCTAACTCTTTTTTTTTTTGTTTTGGCTCGCCTTGGAGTATTAGGTAAGCATTTTTGTGCTTTAGCATATTGCACGAATGTGATTGTTGCCATGATTAGCATGCTTGCCATGGGGCTAAATGCTTAATTGATATATCTGCTTGAATACCTGTAGATGAAGGTTAATTGCTTGAATTGGAATAATTTGCATAATGTTCATATGCGATCACTTTTTCAAGTGGTACATATTCGAAACAATTTTCAAAACAAACATGAGATCAAGTGTTCCAATTCTTGCAAATTAGTCCATACTTGTGTGCACATCACAGTGAAATGTTAGCCTAATAACCGGAACAAGAGCATATAAAGTAAATAAAAGTCATATCATGATTAGTAGAGACCGATCTTTGATCGGGCCAGCGGGAGTGCTCAATTCATGACCTTCCGTCTCGTACCTAAGTTCTCGAGCCGAGACAATCTTGGTGATGACGGACACGTGGCCTTTGGCATGAGTCATGGGTTTCCTAAATTTCCCAAAAATATTTAGGTGGCGACTCTGTATCTGGCAAAGCAGTCCATTTTTGGCATTTTGATCCAAAATCGATTTTCCAAAAGATTTGCCAAATTTAGACTCTTTAGTGTTTATCTATTTCACATTGCACTTAAGAGATATCAGATTCAGAACCGTAGAAGTCCGAACTGTAGGGCTAGTCGTCTTCCGATATGAGCCGAAAAGTCGAGCTACAAACATCGACGTAACTTTTTTGACGACTCTGTACGATTTTCAACCGCTGTTGAATTAACATCACTTTTTCTGTTGTTTCTTGCACCATTTCAGGTCCTAGCAAAGGTCTATCTCCAACCTCAGCCCAACAAATCGGTGATCGACATTTTCTACCATATAACGCCTCGTAAGGCGCCATGCCAATGCTTGAATAGAAGCTGTTATTATAAGCAAATTTAGCTAAAGGCAAATGGGTTTCCCAATTCCCTTGAAAAATCCAATACACACATGCGCAACATATCCTCCAGAGTTTGTATTGTCCTTTCAAACTGCCCATCGGTTTGTGGATGATACGCACTACTCAATCTTAATTTAGTGCCCAATGCCTTTTGCAAACTTTGCCAAAATCTTGATGTGAATTTCGAATCCCTATCAGAAACAATTGATGCAGGCACTCCATGCAATCTCACAATTTCATTAATATAAATTATAGCCAACTTATCCACATTATAAAATGTTTTGATAGGTAAGAAATGAGCAAATTTAGTCAAACGGTCAACAATATCCCAAATTGAATCCATACCTTTATTGGAGCGAGGTAGTCAAACAATGAAATCCATAGTGATATGCTCTCATTTTCACTCCGGTATTGGTAGTGGTTGAAGCAATGCCGCGGGTCGTTGATATTCGGCTTTGATTTGTTGGCATTGTAAACACTTATCCACAAACTCGGCAATTCCTTTCTTCATTACCGGCCACCACAATTTTTGCTTCAAGTCTTGAAACATTTTTGTGTTCCTCGGATGGATAGCTAAACTTTGAACTATGTGCTTCTTGCATAATTCATTTCTTCAACTCAATATCATTGGATACACATAGCCTTCCTTGGAATTTCAATACATCATTATCAAAAATTGAAACTCGGTCTCAGTTTGGATTCTCTTTCTTCAACAACTTTCTTCAAATACTTATCTTGTAACTATTTTTCTTTGATTTCTTCAAGTATTGTCGGTTGTGCAGAAATAGCAGCTAAAGTCCCGCATTGTTCTCGCAAAACAACCTCAACTTCAAGTGTTTCCAATTCACGTAGCAATGTTTTTTGTCCGATGAGTAAACAAGCTAAGTTCCTAATTGATTTCCGACCAAGCGCATTGACAACAGTAGTAGCTTTCCCCGGATGGTATAAGATTTGTAAGTCATAGTCTTTTATCAGTTCTGGCCATCTCCGTTGTCTCATATTCATACTTTAAACTTTTGTGATCTATATAAACTTTGCATGTCGCCCCATACAAATAGTGGCTCAAGATTTTCAAGGCAAAAACCACCATTGTAACTTCCAAATCGTGGGTCGGATAATTCTTTTCGTGCAGTTGTCAGGAAACATATGCTATCACTTTGCCATTCTGCATCAATACACATCCCAAACCTTTATAAAATACATCACTGAAAATAGTAAAACCATTCGTACCTGAGGGTAAGGTAAGAATCGATGCAGTTACAAGTTGAGTCTTTAATTCTTGAAAGACGGACTCTCTCAGATCAGTCCATTCGAATGGTACTCCTTTTTGTGTCAACTAAGTAAGAGGCAAAGCAATTTTGGAGAAGTCTTTCACAAATCTACGATAGTAACCGGCCAAACCCAAGAAACTTCTGACTTCGGTAATATTAGTTGGTCTAGGCCAATTTACAACTGCCTTTATCTTTTGTGGGTCAAATGAAATGCCATCTTTATTTATCACATGCCCCCAAAAACATAACACTAGAACTCACATTTTGTTAATTTTGCATAGAATTTCTTCTCCCTTAAGGTTTGCAAAACAATGCTCAAGTGATGTTCATGTTCCTCTTTACTTTTAAAATAAATCAGGATATCATTTATAAAAACAACAACAAATTCATCTAGGAATGGCTTAAAAATTATGTTAATTAGATCCATAAATGTAGCTAGCTCATTAGTTACTCCGAAAGACAAAGCAAGAAATTCGTAATGTCCGTACCTTGTTCAGAAAGTAGTCTTTTCTATGTCTTCAGCTTTGACTTTCAGTTGATGGTATCCGAATCAAAGCTTAATTTTGGAAAATACTTGGGCACCTTGCAACTGATCGAATAAGTCATCAATGCGAGGCAACGGATACTTATTCTTCACGGTCACCTTATTCAACTCACGGTAATCAATGCAAAGCCTTAATGAACTATCCTTCTTTTTCACAAATAGGACTGAAGCGCCCCACGGTGAAGTGCTAAGTCTGATAAATTTCTTATGCAACAACTCTTGTAATTGAACCTTCAATTCTTTCAATTCAGTAGTTGACATTCGGTACGGTGTTTTGGAAATCGGCTGTATACCCGGTACTACCTCAATAGTAGACTTAATCTCCCTGTCAACCAAATTCCCTTTCAAGTCATCTGGAAAAACATCTAGGAACTCCCTGACTATAGGAATACTATCCACATTAGCTTTATCAACAGTTGGCACATTCAATATATAACACAAATATGCCATATAGCCTTTTCTAATCAGTTTGCATGCTTTCACAAATGAAATTAAGTATGGGGGAGGTACAACTCCAATTCTGTTAAATGTAAATTCAGGCAGTCTAGGTGGTCGGAATATAACTTATTTGGTTACACAATCAATAGTGGCATGATATTTCGTTAACCAATCCATCCCAAAATTACGTCAAAATGATCAATATTCAGAGACAACAAATCAACATATAAAATCACATCTCCAACAGCAATCTCATATGCACGATACATATATGCACAAGTCGTGGACCCCCTAGTAGGTGAAGACACAGCTAATAGATAATTCCTGGGTTCCGGTGGTCTAGTTAATTTTCTCAAAAAAGCATGCGACACAAATGAATGCGTAGACCTCGAGTCAATCAAAATATAAGCATTTTGAGCACAAATAGGGAGTATACCTGACACTACTACCTCAGTATTTTGCACACCTCTTGGTACAAGTGCAAAAATCCGGCTTTGCCTTAAAGTTTCTTTCCTTGTAGCTTTAGGATTTGATTTCGATTTAAAGGCTGATGCCATTGAACTTGCGAGAGATCTATTGGTGCCTTAGGGTAAAGAAGGACAATCTTTGACCAAGTGGCCAATTTTTCCATACCTAAAGCATGCCTCAAAAATTTTGTAACAAACACCCTTATGTCTTCTTCCACATTCTGGACATGACAATGTAGAACTATTTCCTTGGCTGGAACTACTTATCGACCCTGTATTCTATTTTTTATTCTATGAGTTGTTCTGGCCCTTCTTGAATTTAAATCCTAGCCTTTTACTCTTCTGGTCAGTCACTGGTGTCTTGGCTTGCTTTAAAACTACAATATTTGCCTCAAACATAATAGCTCTATCAAGGACATCTACATACTTAGTCAATTTGAGAACATTGACCCGATCAAGTACTTCCACATTAAGTCCACTATCAATTTTTTTAGCTTTTTTATAATCAGAATCCACCATGTGTGGTGCATATCGGGCAAGCTCCATGAATTTGGCTTCATATTCAGCTACAGACAAGGTACCCTATTTCAATTGCTTTGTGACATTTTGTTCTAGGTAATCGCTCGAGCAAAGGAAGTTGCACTTGAGCAGAGAATTGTTGCTCCTAGTATCTTGCCAATTTACAAGCGGGACCACTCGAGCGTAGGAAGTTGCACTCAAGTGTAGAATGTGAGCTCCCAATAGTTTCACTATAACTCTGCAAAACTTCTGGACTTGCCATTTTTTGCTTGAGCGATAGAGTCATTGCTCGAGCGATCCCCTCGTAATTATGCTACCCGCTTGAGTAGTCTGCACGATTCTACACTTTAAAAAGTACGATTCTAGATCATTCTCTCCACTTTTCTTTTCTCTCTTCTTCCTTCTTGTCTCAAGCCCAGAAAACCCTAAGTTTCTACTCCAAAATACTCCTCATTCTCTTAAGATCCAACCTAAATCTCTTGCAAAGGGTGAAGAACACTTGAAGATCATCATCTTTACTGATTAGAATTTTGTTTGGTGAAGAGTTCATCTAGAAGCTTGGTTCTTGTGCTCATAACTTGAGGTAGGGTTACTTTTAACCTAGCATTTCTTGGATTTGAAGAAGTTTATATGGTATTGTTGTGATTTTGAAGATTGATTAAATGATTGAGTTGGATATAAACTTTGGATTTAACAAAAAGGGACATTCCACTCACTTGTTATTAAAATGTCAAATAAGTCTACATAAAAGAGGAGTATTGGTATTAAGAATTTATATATATATATATATATAGAAGGAAAGCCCCAAAGTTGACTAAAAACCATAATTTCCAACTAAGTGGAGAGTAGAATTTTAATTGGAATTTCCTTAAAATCTTGGAACCTTGTGAACAATAAAGGATAAAAAAAGTGAATATTGTGATGACAATGGGATTGTGGCTTGGAGATTAATTCTTCTTGAGTGTGGTAATGTGTTTCATCTCGTATTGTGTTGAATACTTGTTGAATGAATGAAAGTTTGGAAAATTGAGCATGAGTCTCGGGTTAAGAGTCGGTTGTGATGTGATTGTGTGTGTGTTGGTACCCGCACAGGGAGTCAAGGTGCCCAATTGTCCTATCTTGAGCTTATCGCCGGACAAATGTAGGAAAAATGTTTTTGGGTGTCCACTGGTCCTACCGTATCATAGTCGGTAAAAATGAAAAAATAGATGATTTTGGGTGCCCACGTCCTACCGTATAATAGTTGGTCAATGTAAGGATGGTTTTTAAATTAAAGTGACTTGCATTGGTTTATTTGGACTATTATGGTGGACTCATGGTGTGTTTTCTTTTCCAATATGATGATGTTTGGTATGAGATGGAAATGTGATTATTCAACAGGATTAGTTACATAATTAACTGTGTTTATAAATGTACGTTAATTACTCACCTTGCCTTGTCTCAATGGTGTGGGCTTATTCAAACGATTAAATACTTGGTTAAAGGTATTCCTACAGGCCATATAGGTCAACCCTATTTATTTTACAGGAGATATTGATGCACTGCTTCATAAATGAATTGGATTTGGCAGTGGTTCATTTTTGGGCTTGATAGATCAAGAACTTTTTGGTTGTTAAGACTTAGAATTTTGTATTAAGACTTTGAAAACCTACTTTGTTGTACCAACAAGTACTTTGGAATGTTGTATGCCTTTGGGGGTGTTTCTCTTTTGTAAGGTCGTCTAGATCATTGAACTTGGAGATGAGTTCAAGGTATTTTTGGAAATATAAACTTTGTAATTGTAGCTTCTTGAATCTTAGTTCAATGAAAAAGATGACTATTATGTATATTGTTGCGCTTATGGTGGTGTATTCATGTGTAAATTTGTCGGGCGTTACAAATTGGTATCAGAGCCCTAGGTTTGAATACCTTGGGGCTCGTGCGAAGTGACACTTGTCATAATAGGTTTCCTAGGCTAGGATGGGATGCTTATGTGGCTTGTGTGTTTTGTGTATTTATGTGTTATATGGGTATGGAGTTAAGCTCTTAGGATATGATTGGTGCCCTTTGCAATCATTAAAGTCCTTTTGGAAAGGCACTTGATCAATGTTTTTTCCACTAGGAAATCTTTGGGTGTCATGGGACTAGTCAGAGTCTTGGGAGAGTAACTTGTGTGTGCTCTATTTGTTTATGTGAATACGTGGTGTGCCCTATATGATATGGGTCTTTGCGTAGGAGTATGTTTGACTTAAGTGCGTGATATATGGGTGGTATGTGGTGTATGGGTTGCGTGTTAAATCTTTCTTCTTATTTCTATATAGGATGCTAGGATGAGGAAGAGGTTGAGGTAAGCCCCGCAGAGGTCACCAGGATGTGCCGACACAACAAGATTTTTCTCTCCAAGAAGAAGGGGTAAGACAAAATGACGAGGCCGCTCCACCGGCCCAAGATGTGATAAGGGCATTAGCCTAGGAGATGGCGGGTGCTCTTCGTTAGTCAATAGAGATACTGAGGGCCGAGCAAGTGGCTAGAACTGTCGAAGGAGAAACTAGGGCTTCCTTTTTGAAAAAGGAGTTCTTTCATTCAAACCTCGTCGAGTTTAGTGGTGGGCCTGACCCAATGAAAGTAGATGAGTGGTTGGAGCAAATTGTCAAATATTTTAAGATTTTGGACATCAAAGAGAATGAATTACAGGTGGCATTAGCGGCTTACTAGTTGAAGGGAGAGGTAGGACAATAATGGAAGTATGTTAAAGTAGAGTTGAGCATATATGGAAGGCATTTGTGCACGCCTTCCAAGAGAAGTTCCTCCCTCCCACAGCTAGGGAGCAGTTAAGGAAATAGTTTGAAGAACTATTATAACTGAATGCACCTATGGCTGAGTTTGAAGCCATATTCACTTGCCTATCTCGTTTTGCACCGGAGCTAGTAGCAGTCGAGAAACGTTGATGTTTAGAATTTGAAAAGAGATTGAGGGAAAAAAATTTAATGAAGATAGTAGGAAATATGATTCATGATTATGATCGCCTAGTAGAGACAACAGCCCATGTGGAGATCATAGTAAAGGCAAAGGAGGCAAGGCAGAAATTAAAGAGGACGGGACATTTTGAATTTAAGGGTGACATGGGCTCTTCAAAAAGGTCTAGGGGTTCATCATCATCATTTCAATCACCCCCACAGCGGCCTAAATCTTCTGATTCAGTGATAGGTAGAAGTTTAGGGAGTGTGGCTCGAATCCATGGTGCTTGCTATAGATGTGGCCAATTGGGTCACAAAGCTTCAGAGTGTGGACAGAAGAGTGGAACATAGTCCCAACATGCGCGTCCACAGGGCCAATCTCAGAATAAGGGTCAGTCATCGTCGTGTTATCAGTGCAGCTAATCGGGGCATTTGAAGAAGTTTTGTCCACAGAGAGCAGGGACTAGTAGTGTGACAGGTACTCGTCAATCTAGAGGTTTTGAGATAGGTCAGGGACAGAGACGGTCTCACCAATTAGCTCAGTCAGGCCAAGTATCTAGAGCATCTCAAGGGGCCACATCTGCACAACCCGCATAACAAACTTATGCTCATAGAGGTGATATGGGAGAATAGAGGTCACCGAGAAGGGTATATGCTATCACTGCTTCAGAGTAGACTTCAAGGTCGTCGATTATGAAAGGTACATTTCTTATTTTCAATACCTGGGCTAGTGTGTTGATTGACATTGGGGCATCTCATTGGCTTATAGCCACTTCTTTTGCATTGTTGTTAGGGTTAGAAAGTAAACAATTAAAATCTTCACTCACAGTAGAGTCACTAGTCGGGGGTAAAGTCACTTTGACCCGGGGATGTCAGGGGTGTGTAATTCAGGTGGCGGGTCAACAACTTCTGTTCAATTTTGTGTTGTTAGAAATGCCGGGTTTTCACGTCATTCTTGGTGTGGATTGGTCATCTACTTATTGGGCTACTATAGATTATTTTTGTGGAAGAGTTACTGTATGCACATCGGGTGGTGACTATTTAACATTTCTGGGAGACAGGAATGATAAATCCTTACTCTCATCATACTATCCACGTGGCCGAGGTGAATTCAGTTCTCTTTTAGCAACCTTTTTAGATGACAGAAGTGGTACAAGCCTGTATGGGTTTCCAAGGGTAGCATGTGAGTATCTTGACGTCTTCCTTGAAGATCTCACTAAATTACCCCCTCACCGAGAAGTTGAGTTCACCATAGATTTGATACCAGGTACAACACCCATCTCCTTATCTCCATATAGGTTTGCTCCAGCTAAATTGGTAGTCCTAAAGGAACAATTATAGGAGTTATTAAATAAGGGTTTCATATGCCCTAGTACCTCACCTTGGGGAGCTTCAGCGTTGCTTGCAAAGAAGAAAGATGGGTCATTAACATTGTGTATAGATTACCGTAAATTGAATCAAGTTACGATTAAGAATAAATGCCCCTTATCCTGAATAGACGACCTTTTTGACCACTTAAAGGTTCATGTTATTTTTCGAAAATAGATTTAAGGTCGGGTCATCACTAGATCTGGGTTAGGGAGGAAAATATCCCCAAGACTGCTTTTCGTACCTGATATGGTCATTACAAGTTCTTGGTTATGCCATTCGGTTTAACTAATGCATCAGCCACTTTCATGGATCTTATGAATCAAATTTTCCGAGAGTTTCTTGATAAATTCGTGGTTGTCTTTGTAGACGATATTCTAATCTATTCGCCTTTCGAAGAGGAGCATGAAGGGCATCTTTGTACTATTTTGCAACTTCATAGGGAGCATCGTTTGCATGAGAAATGTGAGTTCTGGCTTTCGAAAGTGAAGTTTTTGGGCCATGTAGTCTCCGGAGATGGAGTTATGGTGGACTCCTTAAAGATTAAACAGTACAAAATGAAAAACAACCTAAAATGCTACAAAGATTCGTAGTTTCTTAGGTTTAGCTAGTTACTACCGTCGATTTGTAAAGAACTTCTCTTCCATAGCATCACCATTGACTCGATTAACCCACAAGGGAGTGAAATTTACTTGGAATGAAGTTTGTGAGAATTCTTTTCAAGAACTAAAGCCTTTAGAGAGGGGCTAGTGTGTGTTTTGATGCAAAAAGGCAAAGTAGTAGCATATGGTTCGCGCCAATTGAAGACTGATAAGAGGAACTACCTAACACACGATTTAGAGCTTGTCGCCGTTGTTTTTTCCTTGAAACTATGGATACATTATTTGTATGGTGAAAAATTCGAAGTCTTCTCCAATCATAAGAGCCTTAAATATCTATTCTTCCAAAAAGATTTGAACTTATGACAACGGAGATGGATGGCATTCTTGGAAAACTATGACTTTGAAATACACTACCACCCTAGTAAGGCTGGCGGATGCATTGAGTAAGAAGTCCGTAAGTACTCTAGCCAATCTCGCGATAAGGGAATGGAAAATGATGAGGGATGTTAGTGAATTTGACTTGCAACTTCATGAATCTTCGAAATAGGCTATCCTATTTAACATCGTCGCATAACCCACCCTTGTCACAAGAGTAGTTGAAGCACAATTTGGCAATCCAGAAGTGGATGCAATTAGAGAAAGAATCTCCCAAGGGAAAGAAGAAAGGGGCTTGAATATTTACTCAAATTCTAATATTCGTTACCTTGATTGGTTGTTTGTGCCTACATCAATGAGGGATGAAGTTTTGTGAGACTTCCATCATTAATGCTTTGCTGTATATCTAGGAGGCACCAAAATTTATCATAACCTCAATCGACAATTCTGGTGGAGATGCATGAAAAAGGACGCAACTTTATTCATGTCCAAATGTCTAACTTGTCAACAAGTCAAAGTTGAGCACCAAAGATCGGCAGGACTACTACAACCTCTTCCAATTGCTGAATGGAAATGGGTGCATGTTAATATGGATTTTGTTACGGGCTTTCCTAGAACACAAAGAAGTAATAACGCGATATGGGTGATCGCCGACAGGCTCACCAAATCAAAGTGCCTTAGGTACTCAATTGAAATTCAGTACTACCTATCACCCACAGATCGATAGGCAATCCGAACGCACCATTCAAGTTTTAGAAGATATGTTGAGGGCATGTAAGGGTCTTGGGAGAAACACCTACCCTTAATTGGGTTTTCTTATAACAATAGCTACCATACTAGCATTGGAATGGCACCTTTTGAAGCTCTTTATGGACGACCCTGTAGGTCACCAGTATGTTGGACAGAAGTTGGAGACTCACCTATGCTTGGACCCGAGTTAGTTTCTAAGACAATTGAAGAAGTAGCTCTTATTCGACAAAGATTGGTTACGGCCCAAAGCCAACAGAAAAACTTCCCCCATCGTCGTCTAAGATTATTGTCTTTCGAAGTTGGGGATCAAGTGTTTCTAAAAATCTCACCAAGGAAGGGATTAATAAGATTTGGCAAGAGTGGAAAACTATCTCCTCAATTTATTGGCCCCTTTGACATCATTGAATGGATTGGAGAAGCTGCATATCGTCTTGCTTCACCGCCACAACTCTCCAAAGTTCACAATATGTTTCATGTATTCACGCTTCGCAAATGCGAAACCAATCCCTTCCACGTCTTTGATTGGACGAAGATTGAAGTAGATGAAGATGTGTCTTATGAAGAGAGACCAATCCAAATTTTAGATACAAGGGAACAAGTGTTAAGGGGTAAGACAATTCCGTTAGTTAAAGTATTGTGGCTCCATCACGGTGTGGAAAAAGTGACATAGGAACGTGAAGCTGAGGTCCGTGAGAAATACCCAGACTCATTTTAAAAGTTGTGATGTAATTATCTCCTTGCTCTTTTCATGTATATGGTAAATTGAAAGTGAACCATAATTTTCTAATTCTCCCTTGTCTTTGGCTTTGGTTTTAAATTGATATATTGTTTAATTGAGCGTTGTTAAGGATTGATATATATATATATATATTTTGTTGTTGCCATACTTTGTTATCAGATTGTGAGTGAATATTATTTCGAGGATGAAATTTTCAAAAGGGGAAAGGTTTTGACATTTTGTTCCAGGTGACCGCTTGAGCGAAAGAAGTTGCGCTCGAGCAAAGAATTGCTGCTCTCAGTATCTCGCATTTTACAGGCGGGACCGCTTGAGTGTAGAAAGCTGGGCTCAAGCGTAGAATATGAGCTCCCAATAGTTTCACTGTAGCTCGGCAAAACTTCTGGACTTGTCATTTTTTGCTCGAGCGATAGAGTCGTCACTTGAGTGATCACCTCATAATTGTGTTGCCCGCTCGAGCAAAGGAAGTTGCGCTCGAGCGGTCTGCGCGATTCTGCACTTTAAAAAGTACAATTCTAGATTATTCTCTCCACTTTTCTTTTCTCTCTTCCTCCTTCTTGTCTCAAGCCCGACAAACCCTAAGTTTCCACTCCAAAATACTCCTCATTCTCCTATGATCCAACCTAAATCTCTTGCAAAGGGTGAAAAACACTTGAAGAACATCATCTTTACCGATTAGAATTTTGTTTGGTGAAGAGTTCATCTAGAAGCTTGGTTCTTGTGCTCATAACTTGAGGTAGGGTTACTTTTAACCTAGTATTTCTTTGATTTGAAGAAGTTTATATGGTATTGTTGGGATTTTGAAGATTGATTAAATGATTGAGTTGGATATAAACTTTAGATTTGACAAAAAAGGACATTCCAGTCACTTGTTATTAAAATGTCAAATACATCTACATAAAAGAGGAGTATTGGTATTAAGAATTTATATATATAGAAATAGAAGGAAAGGCCCAAAGTTGACTAAAAACCCTAATTTCCAACTAAGTAGAGAGTAGAATTTTAATTGGAATTTCCTTAAAATCTTGGAATCTTGTGAACAATAAAGGATAAAAGAAGTGAATATTGTGATGACAATGGGATTGTGTCTTAGAGATTAATTCTTCTTGAGTGTGGTAATGTGTTTCATCTCGTATTGTGTTAAATACTTGTTGAATGAATGAAAGTTTGGAAAATTGAGCATGAGTTCCGGGTTAAGAGTCGGTCGTGATGTAATTATGTGTGTGTTGTTACCCACACTGGAAGTCAATGTACCCAATTGCCCTGTCTTGGGCTTATCGCCGGACGAATATGAGAAAAATGTTTTTGGGTGTCCATTGGTCCTGCCGTATCATAATCAGTAAAAGTGGAAAAATGGATAACTTTGGGTGCCCACGTCCTGCCGTACAATATTCGGTAAATGTGGAGATGATTTTTAAATTAAAATGACTTGCGTTGGTTTATTTGGACTCTTATGGAGGACTCATGGTGTGTTTTCTTTTTCCACTATGATGATGTTTGGTATGAGATGGATATGTGATAATGCAATAGGTCATTACTTACATAATTAACTATGTTTATAAATGTACGTTAATTACTCACCTTGCCTTGTCTCAATGATGTGGGCTTATTCAAACGATTAAATACTTGGTTAAAGGTATTCCTACTAGGCATATAGCTCACCCTTATTTATTTTACAGGAGATGTTGACGTACTACTTCAGAAATGAATTGGATTTGGAAGTGGTTCAGTTTGGGCTTGATTGATCAAGAACACTTAGAATTTTGTATTAAGACTTTGAAAACCTATTTTGTTGTACCAACAAGTACTTTGGAATGTTGTATGCCCTTAGGGGCCTTTCTCTTTTGTAAGGTCATCTAGATCATTGAACTTGGAGATAAGTTCAAGGTATTTTTGGAAATATAAACTTTGTAATTGTAGCTTCTTGAATCTTAGTTCAATGAAAAAGATGGCTAGTTTGTATATTGCTGAGCTTGTGGTGGTGTATTCATGTGTAAATTTACAAGGCGTTACATGCTCAAATTCAAACACTTTACGATCACAAACATATTGAGGGAAATATTTTTCATAAAATGCCTCCTTAAATTGAGCCCAAGTCAAAGAACCATTGTTGTCTCAAATGAGCTTCCACCAATGTCTTGCTTCTTCTTGTAAGGTGAAAATTGCCAATAAAACTTTTTGTGCCTCGCTGCATGGGAAAACCTCAAATAACTTTTTAGTTTCCAAAATCCATGCCTTTGCTTTCAAAGGCTCTATACCTCCCTGGAAGGTTGGTGCCTTCATTTTATTAAATTTCTTTGTTAGTGCTATGATATCACCATTGTGGTTTGGTTCAATTTGCACTAGTGGCGGAGGAGGAAGTGGGAGATATTGATTTCACTATTGTTGTCTCAGAGATTCGGTTAATAATTCTTTCCAACCGTTCAATTCTTGCATTTGATAATTCAATTTCATCTGTATGTCTTGTGTTTTCCATTGGTCTATATAAAACATGGTAATAATAAACATAGGCTTATATTCATGTTATTACGTATTCACATAACAAGTCCACACACATTCACACATGCTCATGTAATGCCCTAATCTTCTTTTCTAGGACATTTGATAGCTCATTTGGACACGTGTGTGAGGTATAACTTGTGCTCTAATACCATTCTGTCATGACCCAACCCTCGCCCCAAGGGACTAGTGAAGTGACAGGCCAGTAATCCGTAGATTACCAAAGGCCTCTTAACAGTAATACAATAATAGGGGCTAGCGGAAACTTATAACTAATAAAGTATAACGTCCAATGAGCTGTGAGACTTAAATGGGACAAAATACACTTTTAGATAATCATACATACACTGATTCATATAAGTCCATATCAAGCCCGTGTACAAAACAAAACATAGTTTAGGGAGTTAAACCCTAATAACAGAAAACATTCAAAACAGAAGTCTTATGACAAAACCATTAACACTTCATCACAATTCCAAAAGGGCGAATTTTGAAACACCCAAAAGTCTTGACGCTTGTTAGTTTGGAACCTCGCAGCAAGGCATGGTAATTGGCTTTACAAAACAAGGTTCAGGTCGACATCGTTAAGTTCGGTCATGTGCTTTATCACCTACATACATTTAAACAATGAGCTAGAGCCTAATGAATAACAATTGTGTAAAGGGGTTACGAATGATGTCTGTATAGTAATAAAAACAGTCAATCTCATCAGTGGATCACTTTCTCAATTAGTACCTCATAACTTGTCATTCATATTGAAATTATTGCAGTCGTACGTGGTACATCTAATAGCAAAACAATACAGTAGGTCATAAAGACTAAACAGTTGTAAGTGATGGCCATCAATACAATAAACAGTGGTTCCAAAGATTAGAACTGACAAAGATTTATATAGCAGTAACAATAAACAGTAGCAGTAACAGATGCTATAAGTGCCACAAATACAATTCATAAAATAGGACAATCATTCATTCCATAAACAGTGACGTTTCAGAAATAAAGCTTAATATCATTCAGAAAATAAATATAATTTGAACATAGCTTTACAACGTTGTTACTCACAGTTGGCTCCTTGAAACGCGTGATCATAGTGCAGCATCTGACCTACATTACACATGACAGATAAACATTAAAACACACGCTCTGTAAACACTTGTCTTATTACATTTCTTTCTTAGTGTGTTTCTAATTCATATCCTCATTAACATGCCCTAAACCTTGGCTTAAGAATGTCTAAGATGGAATGAGGAGGCAATAATACACTTTGCAAAATTTCTAAAAATAGGGCAGTTCGCTTGAGTAAAGCTTTGGTCGCTCGAGCAGTTTGCAAAATTTACAAAAGCACTGAGAGCTCTCATTTTACACTCGAGCCAACATATTGGTCGCTTGAGCCAATATCAAAAATAAAGGGTGGTCACTCGAGCCAACCATCAAACTCTGCAAAACTTATGAGAGCGCGCAATTTACGTTCGAGCGACGGTTTGGTCGCTCGAGCGATGCGACCAAATTCTGGAATTTCCAGATTTCTATTTCAAGTTCAAAACCAATTTCAAAGCTTCAAAACACATTCTTTTGGGCCAAATCTTGAAGAAACACTTAGAAAACATAACATGAAGATCAATTCACAAAATTAAGGCCCAAAAGCATGCCAATTATCCAAAACCAAACTTGAAACTTATATGTATATAACATGTATGCACTGTTTTGAATTCAAAGCTTCCAAAACATGCTCAATTAGGAAATTGGTATGAAACATGATGAATTCTGAAAACCAAGCTAAGATAAGTGCATGCATGAGCGAATTCTTTGGAAAACAACTTCAAAATAGGAAATTAAAACCAAAATAATATTCGCACAAAAGGAAAAGAGAAGGTCAAGGTATTTACCAGAAGAGCCGATTGAGCGACTAATGCTATTGCCAAAAGATCCGGCTCCGCCCGAAAAGCCGCCTTGTCAGCCGGCAATGAGACGGACATAGCCATGCTCAATGCCATGATTGGGTTTTTAATAGCCGACGCGTCAGAGGAGATCAGCGTATTTTTTATCTTCGGTTGAATGACAAAAAGCACAATCACATCTGACTCCTTTAAATGTGGCCGTTTGTCAGCATGATTTTCTTCAGAGCCGGCCTCATCCTCGGTAGGACGCTTCTCCGTCCGCTCAGCCTCTTCATTGATCTGCACAACCGCCTCAACCTCAGCATTTCAGGTTTGAGCCGTTTCCTCCTCAATAGGCAGGGAGGGCTGAACTTCGGCGGCAGGTGGCACTTCAGATCGAATGGCCTCTGCCCTTCGCCGCGCGACCATTCTTTCCGCGTTTTTCTTTTTGGCGAGTTGTGTGAGGCTTAACCCAACCATGTCTTCGGGGTATGCGCCGGGAAGGTCCTCCAAGCCGGTAAAAATGTTGTCAAATGGAAGGTCCCCTCGACCCGAAGTGGATGGAGGGTTGGCTGAATTGAGGCCGGCTTCCTCAAAGGCCAACCTCAGAGCCTCGTCTACTTCAGCTTCGGATTGATCTAACTCGGCGACCTCAGCTACTTCCGCCCGCTCCGAATCAGACCCCTCCAAACTAACTTGCCGCAAGTTTTTGAAGTCAGTCAAAATAAGAGCCGTAAGAAACTCTTCATCCTTCGGAATTGGGATGTTTTCTACCGCCGAGAAGGTCGTATAAGTCGGCTCGTATTGCAGCAGAACGTGGGCCGCCCTCTGTAGACACCCCATTTTTGACCGCCCTTAAGACTTGGGCGTTACTGATGGTTTACTTGGTGGTAAAAGGTGTGCAGGGCAAAGGTTCAATTTCTTCGGCAATGAGAGAGACAAATCTCAACTTCACACCCCATTTTGGACCAAAGCTATTTTGAATGGTTTTTAGACCTTAAAACCCTCTCTTTCAAAACATTTTTGAAATAAAGTTTCTACAATGTTCCGACGCTCACATTTTGTCAAATAATGCGCTTTTCGATAAACCGAGCAAGGACAAAGTGAAAATGAATGAAAGAGAGATGAAATCTTTGAAAAATCTTTCAAAACACCTTACTTAGGGGTTTGAAGTTGAAGAAAAGAGGAGAAGAGGGGAGAAAACAAGTTGGAGAAGAAGTTCGGCATGAATCGGGCTGGAAGAGAGTCGAGCAGCCCTCGCTGAATCGGGCCTATTCATCTGCATACTTGGATTTCAGCTATGAGGTCACCACCATTGGAAAGCTTACTTCCGGGGCTTCATTTTGCACTCAAGAATCTCCTAAATCCAAGTCCGGGTGGGGGAGATATGGTTCGTTGAAGTAGGGGATCAGTCCGATTGGATCAAATCTGCGTGGCTTCACCAAAAAGGGCATAACTTTTTTCACAGGAGGAATTTTAATGCAAGGTTTGTGGCATTGGAAAGATAACTTCTGGGGCTTCACTCTGGACACCCACTGGCCACTTTTTGGCTTGGCAGCACCTACCGGCCATCAATTTGGCCGGCCGGCCAAATAAGTAGCAGGCCGGCCAAATATTTGGCCGATTGCCTCCTTTTCTGGCCGATACAACCTCTTTGCCTTTTTCAAGCATAATGCATGCCAGCTGTGCCAGCTAGAGTGCACAAACCCTCTCCCCCGTGCATAAGTGTGGTTGTTTTGCACCTTTGACCCCTTATTTTGCACCCTTTGCTCAAAGCTTCTTGAGGAAGCTTTGACCCCTTGTCTTAGCTTCCTTAGAAAGCTTGCACCTTTGGGGATAGCTTCCATTGGAAGCTTGATCCCTTTGACCCTTTCACTTAGCTTCCTTGAGAAGCTTTACACAATTCCTTTGCCTATATAAGAGAACCATCCCCTCCTTTGTCTTGGTTTAGCAAAAACCAGCCCTAATACATACATATCTGATATATGTCACCCTCTCTCTATATATCTCCCTCTCTCTCTACTTTTGTGTGTGTTTGAGGGCCTAAAGGTGTGTTTTCTTCTTAGTTTTGCACTAAGTCACCTACTACTACACCATACTTCGACTTGGGAGGTCTTGAGGGTTTGTTCTTGGAGCTTTGGGTCAATTTTGATCAGAAGAAGAGGGCTGAGGTTGCTGTTCTTCAAGTGTTCTTCAAGGGTAACACTATTTACTTTATTTCCCCCATTCTTGCACTAGTCTTTAACCTATCTTGCATGCTGTTTTGAGCTTAACTATAAACTGAAAAAAGTTTTGTATTTGCATGCTTAAGATGTTTGTTTAGGACTATTTTGGTGTTGGGGGTCATCTCCCCTCTTACATGCTTGTTTTGGCCTTGTTTTGTGCCATTCTTTGAGACCTTCGAGCAAGCTCTTTCTTGGCCTGCTAGCCACTAAAATCCAATGGATTTTCAGTGGTAGGTTTGCTGTTTTGAGGGCCAAAATCAGAGGGGGGTGACCCCCCTCTCTCCTTGTCATGTTTGGTGGTCTTTTTGGCCTTCCAAAGGGACCCTATTTTGCATGCTTTGAAGTCACTTTCCAGGCCTCATTCTGAGGGTTTTGAGGCCTGCCTTGGCTCTTTCCAAGGCCCTTTTGGCCATTCTTTATGTCCTTCATGCATGTGAGGAGCAACCCTCCTCAAGGCCTTTCAAGAGGGCCTTTCATTGTATGCTTTATTGATCAATTTCAAGCCCTTTTTGGTGAGTTTTAGGGCTGTCATAATTAACTTCCAGAGTTGGTTTGGCCTTGTTACATGTCCATCATATATGTGCTTAATAATCCCTTGTATGGCCCTCTAAAGAAGCTCATCATTTTTGCATGCATTGGCTGCATTTCAGTGATTATTTGGGCATATTTTGACATGTTTTATTCACTGTTTTTGGCTGGTTTGATGACTTCTCATATGCTTCATACACTTGCCATGTAAACCATGTTTGCTAGTCAAAGTTGCATGCTATTTTAGTCCATCATGCTAGCATCTTTTGGCCATGCTTTAAACTAGAAATGTGCATGTTTTGGGACTGCTTTGGCTCTGTCTTTGTGCTTCATGGTCAAATAGTGCTTGCTTTGCATACTTGTGGTTCAATACACGTGCCTAGCTTTGGGGTTTCGGGCTTATTTCATGCATCTTGGTTGCCTCATTTTCATCACATGGCCACTGTTTTGGGCCTAGTTGAGGGCTGCCCAAATTAGATTAAGTCCACTCTTTACATGTTGTCACATGTCTTACACTTTGCATGCTTTGATTGCATCATGTCTTGCATGTCCACTAGCTTGCATACTTGTTCATTGTTTGCTTGTTTGCATTGCCATGTTGCATACTAGCTCACATGCCTAGGATGCATTGCATTGGCATGCGTGCTTTGCCTCTTGAATTGAGTATGATAGAGGTTGGGCTTTATGTGTTTATTTGGTTTGCATGTCATTTGAAATCAAAATGCACAACTTGGTTTCTTGGGCCATCACGCATTGAAATGCGCGATTAGTGGTCCAAGAATCGAGTACCATCCCCCTTTGAGTCACACACATGACAAGGGATGTGATGGTGCACACATTTGCTTGAAATGCATTGCCATGCCATGTTTTGCCCTCTGCTGCTGTCAAAACAGGTTCTGCAGGAAGCTTGGGCCGGCCGGCCATCTATACTGCCGACCGGCCATCCATTGTTGGCCGATGGATTTACAGATGGTCGATAACCATCCGGACATGGCCGGTGGTGTTCTGTCTTAGCCGGTGGTGTTCCACAGTGTCCATAGAGTGCTCCCTAGGACTTGTGCAGTTTTCAAAGGAGCAGAGCAGGGAAAACAGAGGCAAACTTGTGCATGGCGTTGGATTTCCGAGCAAACCCGAGCACGCGCGCATTGGATCCTCTTCCCGAGGCCTTTACTGCTTTCTTAGCTTAGTTATTTGGCTTAATTAATTAGGTGGTCTGTAATAATTAATTAGCTTGTAGGTTAATTAATTGGTATTATTCTTTTGGTCCCTCCGAGCGAGGGCGAATTTGTAATAAGTGTGGGTGCGTGTGTGTATGTCTTCCAACCCCACGTCTTTCTCCCTTTTATTTAACCGCTTATGATGGTTAGTATTATGGCATATTTCAATTAGCATCCTTATGTTATGCATGTTTGCATCATTCATATGTATTGCATGCACCGAGCTCGGCGCATCATGCTAACTGCATTGTACTTCAACTCCAAATTGAATACATGTTATCTGTGCATCTCATATGCCATGTTTAGAATAGCCGAGCTTATCTTAGTTGCATCTTGCATGTGTTGCATTAGCCATCTTCACATGAACTAGGATCATGCATATGATTACTAACTAGTTCCTGTTTTGGCTTGGAGTACTAGGTGAGCATTTATGCTTTAGCATCTCGCATGTGTGTGAATGTTGCCATGATAGCATGCTTACCATGAGGCTATGTGCTTATGTGATATAACTGCCTGAATGCCTGTGGGTGAAGGTTGAGTTATTTAAATTGGAACAATGCATCGAATGCAAGTTTTAAGCCCATTTGAGAGTGGCAAAACCATATTTTCTAAAGCCCACTTGAGGGTGGCAAAATTCGTGTCTTAGCCTACTTGCAGGTAGCACCATCAAACCATTTTCAAACAAACAAACATGAAATGTTTTGTTTCAATTTGGGCGACTTAGTCTATACTTGTTTGCTGTGCGCATCACGTAGTAAATTTAGGCTAATAACCGGAATAAGAACGCATAACGATTTCAAAACAAGAAATCATGGTTAGTAGAGGCCGATCTTTGATCGGGCGAGCGGGGGTGCTCATAGCTGACCTTCCCCAATCATACCTAAGTTCCCGAGCCGAGGCAACTTTGGTGATGACGGACACGTGGCCTTTGGCACTGAGTCAGGGTTTCCTAAATTTCCCAAAATAAAATATTTAGGTGGCGACTCTGTATCTGGCAAAGCAGTCCATGTTTGGCACTTCTTTTCTAAAAATTTGTTTTTCTCAAAACGATTTGCCAGATTTGGACTCTTTGGTTCAAGATTAAGAACCGTGACAAATTGAGTCCGAACTGTAACCCGTGAGGTCCCTCGCGGACTCGTTACAGTTTCTGGCGACTCTGCTGGGGAGTTTAGAGAGCTTGACTCGAACTCATGATATCCTGTTTTGACTACACTTATGTGTTTTTTTGCATTGCATGTGCATTGGTGCACCTAGGACACCGTGTTGGCCATCTACTATTCCTGAGCGGTTTGTCGGAGGCTTGACTTTGTCAAAGCATGCCATAAGGCTGACCGGTTGCGGGCTCTGCCAGTATGGGAACACAAACCCCGGTTTTACCGGGGCACCCTTTTTGACCATTCGACCTAGTGCATATTCGGAATCCATAGTGACCATTTCAAGCTAGGACAGGTTGCTTACCCAATTGTAGGTTGTTTGAAACCACCGCGTGCGTAGTGAAACCCTAGCTCCTGACAAAATAGGGCAGGGAAACCCTACCCCAACATAGGGGTGTTTTGGCTCTCTTTTACTTGCTATGTGCTTTAGAGTGCGTCTCTACATGAATGCGTGTATCAGTTTGCAAGTTTAGGCATCAGGCCTGCGGGCACCAGTTCAATATTTTGGGATTCAGTTTACCTGAGGGTATCAGTTTAACAGGCAGAATTTTGAGGCAAAATTCAGTAGAGGGCACAGTCATCCTACTATGCTCATATCTGTTTTGGTGAAATCAGGCTGAGGTGCTGTCTGTTTTCTCTTTTGCTAGGTAGTCTGGGAACCATAGCTTCAGAAGGCTCCAATTTCCCCCAAGGTTCATCAGACTTGGGCTGATAGACTTTGTCAGGTCAGAGATTCAGTTCAAGGGCAATCAGTGTTCCTTTGCCAGAGGCAGGGTAAAAGGGCCAGTCAAGCACAGATCACCAGTTCAGCGGTTACCAGATTAGTGGCCCTTATCTACCTCACCAGTGAATTGTCGGGCTGAGGTCTCAGTTTTCACCACAGGGATAAATATACCAGTTAGTCAACCAGAACAGCAGAACATGGCAGGAATGGAGGAAATGATGCGTCAACTCCAAGAAAGCATGAAAGCTATGCAGCAGGACGATGCCCGCCAAGCGGAGTTTTCCAAACAGCAGGCTGCGATCATGGCCCAACAGGCAGAGCTAATCACTAGGCTGCAACAGCAAAACGGAGCATCTGCTTCGCATCAAGTTCCTCCCCCACCAGGAGCTCCAACACCCGAAGAGACACCAAATGTCCAGGCAGATACGGACATTCCGGTAGGGCCGGCTCCGCCCCCAATTTTACCCCAGCTATCCAAAACACCTACCAATCTGCCGGACTCTCCCTTCGAGTTCGAGGTCGACCCTACATCGTTGAAAGTAAGCAAACTTGAGAAGATGTTTAAGAAATCCCAAGGGGTAAAGTCCATCCCCGACATTGAGGACGGATATACTAACGCGGCTGTGACGCTGCCAGATCGTTTCAAGATGCCACAAATCGACTGCTTCGACGGATCTGGGGATCCCATGGTGCATCTCCGGTTATTTTCGGACATACTGAGGCCGATGGGCCTTACCAGACTGCAGAAACTTTCATTGTTCGGCCGGACCCTGTCGGGAGTGGCCGAAATTTTTGTCGGTGTCCTTGGCCCTAAGGAAATAACGTCCATGCCAACCAGAAGACTTGGCCAAGGCATAATAATGCCGAATAGCAGGTATGCCGAGGTTAATCCTAAGGCGACGGTTTAGCTCTATGACCCTCATTACGATTCTAAAAAAGTTGACATTGGGTTGGGAGGGGATTAGACCCCAATGGCGGAGGACAGCCCTAAGAAATGAGTGAAGTGGGAAACGGATTCGGCCTTCAGTAATTGATAAGAGGGGGAAAATGATTGTGCTTTCATCAACCCTCTCCATATCGAGGGTGCCGTCTGTCACAAGCAACAAACGGACGTCATCAGGAATACAAAAATAGCGTCGAAAGCCAGAGATTCGGTCCGCGGAGAGGAGGTCTTTCAGGTGCTTTGCCATTTCGGTCAGCCTATAGGAGCGTACTAAACTAAAGGCAAACCAGGAAAAGGGATTCAAGGCAGAGGAAGAGAACTTACAAAAGACGGAGAGGACGGTGAAAGATGAATGGAAGTTGTAGAGACGAGTCAGAAGGCAGTCTAAAAACTAGCATCCAAAAATGTGTGTTTGAAAAGACGACAAGATTTTAAATCACAACAAATAGAAGTGTACGAAGGGGCGGGAAGTTGAAATGATAACCGAGAGGCGTATGCTCTAACATTTGCGTTGGAATGAGGTTAGCCACCGAATTTCGGCTCTGACTTTTCAAGTTCGAAACCAAACACTCCAGCTAACTGTTGTTTGTGGAGTGCTTGGGGGGCAATTATGGAGGCCGAAATATTGAGACGTAAATAGGCCGAAGAGATGAACCAGGTGAGTTGAAATATATACATCGCATTCAGCCCTATTCAGCCAAATAGCCGGTTGGTTGAGGGGCCGAGTGGAAAGCGGTTTTACAACAAGAGGAGCCGAATAAGTAGTTATAATACGAATTGGAAGTGGGCCCAACCCCGAGGCCCAGGAAAGAAAAGATATAAATAGAAGAACATTAGACAGAAAGAGGTATGTGAGAACTAGTATGCCTAACTTAAGATACAAGCAATCAAGAGAGTATACACTGAGTTATCCGTCGGAGTGCTAATTCCGGCACCCTCGACCGAAGTGTTCATCCCTTTTCAGGTGACTAGCTGAGGATCACGAGCGTCCCCCAGGATCTGAAGAGTATTTCCAAACCACCTTCCCCCACATTAGGTGTAAAAAATGATAAATTGTTTGAATTATTTATTATTTATTATTCTTAAATGATTTTTTGATCTTTCATTCCTTATTAACTAATTTTAATTTATTATGAGGCGATTAAATTTTTTTACTTCTATATTTATTTTTTAATTTTTTAAGGGTCATTTTTTGATAAATCCACTTTCTAAGTGTTTTATTCCATCTAACCCAGTCATGTTTAATGTAATATGACCAAATCATTCTTCTAATTTTTGGACTTTTCTTAAGTGTGCAATTGCACACCATGTGCCACTTACACAAAAAGTGTAAGTGTAAGGTGTAAGTATAAGTATAAGGTGTAAGTGTAAGGTGTAAGGTGTAAGTGGGTTGCATATGGTGTGCAACTTCAAAAAATGTGTAAGTGTAAGGTTTAATTTTTCACAAAAGGTGTAAGTATAAGGTGTAAGTGTAAGGTGTAAGGTATAAAGTGTAAGTTGCACACCATAACCAAACCCCTAATTTTTTGCACATGTTTTCATTTTGAAATTAATACACTATAAAAAGTAACAGTAGTTGAAAATCTCTCCCTCATTCTAAAGAGAAAATTTCTCTCTCATTCTAAGGAGAAAATCTCTTTCTTATTTCACGGAGAAAATCTCAAATTATGAATTTTCAACTTTTTTTATAATGTGAAAATTTTTAAAATAACGTAACAAAAAATCTAAACGAAAATCAAAATATAATGTGAATATTTACAGCAAATAACAAACATACAACAAACTTTTGAAAAAACAAAACTCATACCAAAATACAGTGTGAATATTCACAATTTACAATTAACATACAAGTAGCCTTTAAAAAAATAAACTCATACCAATGTGAACATTTACAGTACAACGTGAAAATATAAAACAAAATTGAAAAAAGTGAAAATCGACTATTTCGATTGTTCAATGGTAACAAAATGATTGTTCAACCAATAAGTATAGTAACAAAAATAACAAGCATACAACTAACTTTCGAAATTTTTTTAAAAAAAAACTCAAACAAAAATACAATATAAATGTTCACAATTTACAATTAACATACAACTAGCCTTAAAAAAACTAAATTTATATCATTGTGAACATTTACACTGCAACATAAAAATATGAAACAAAATTGAAAGGAAAAAAAAAAGACTATTTCGATTGTTTAATGGCAACAAAAAATCATTGTTCAAACAACAAGCATAGTAACAAATAATATACAAAAATCATCAGACAATATATAAAAAAATATCAAATAGTTCATATATATTGATGCACCTTTTTAGAAAAATCTGTAATAATCAACACTAGTATAATACTGATGAATAAAATATACCAATAGCTACACAAATTGATGAAGAGACTACGGTTTATATGTAACAGTGACAAAAAAAAATGATTATTTATCACCGATTTACCATCATCTTTGTTGCAAATCCATCATTATCTCTAATATCTGTCTACAACTAACTTTCTCTTCCAAATGTTCTTCCATGGCAGTACCTTAATGTAAAATAATGGTGAAGGAAGATCCTTGATTAAGTGAATCACTCACATTAAGGCAAAAAAAAATATTAAAAATAATAATCTTCCATATTCTATAATATTTTATGTATACCACAAATAAAACATATCTAATAATTGATATTCTCTCTCCTAGATATATGGTATTATATATATATATATAAAATAAAAGTCTATAAAGGTAAAATAGTCCACATAATAATTCTACTATGGGAAAAGAGACCTATTGGAATATAAGTTTAAATATATGGGATTTGATGGAACATTAGAAAACTTTATGGATTTATTGGGCTACAAGTCTATTGTGATGACCGGTTCAAAAGTCGTCTCGTTCCTTTGTGTTACGTTGAGTAAGTCATTGTTGAAAAAAAAATTTCTCTAAACATTCTTACGGTTGCGTTGTTTCTATTCTGAGTTTTCACTCGTATTGGACGGTGCAAGGTCGGCTCCGGAGTGTCGGGAGAGAAGCCGCAGATTTTTTCCGATCTAGGAGCCAGGGCCGCACGTGCGGGGCCTTGGGCCACACATGTGGGAGGTCAGGCCGCACGTGCAGGAGAGGGCGTCGCATGTGCGGCCAAGCGCGTACTCAGCCTCGTTTTTCGTGCTTTTCAACTATATTGTTGCACTTTTGCTCATTTGCCTCCCATTTTAGATTATATCACTCTCTCTCTACAATATGTTTCTCTTTTTTCTCTCATCTCTCTCTATCCAAACCCTCAAAATCTTGTATCTTCTTTGATCTCAAGAAATCCATTGAGATTTTGGTGCTAGTCCCTTATACCAAAATGATGAGCGTGTTGGGGGCTTCGTCTTGACCGGTGGAGATCGTATTCCGGCAAGGTTGATTTTTGAGCTTTTTCTCCTCTTCTCTCTTGAGATAGAGATTTCCTTGATTTTCTTCAATGCTTCACCTATAGATAGACATGTGGTATATTCTATTGCATTAAAACCATGTTGTTATGGATTCTTTTTGAAAATCATGAATGGGGATCTAAGATGGGTTGTGTAAGGTTGAGATTTGAAGTATTTATTGTTGTAGGGTGTATTTTGGAATGTGGACTAACATATTTATATTTAGAAAGAGGTGAAATCCCAAATTTTTAATAATAATGCTCATGTGATAAAAAGGGGTTTAATTTGTGGAATAAGCATGCTATGAACTTAGGGATTTAAATGATGAATCTTGTTGATTTATTAGAGACAAATCGAACTTCATGAAATTTGTAACATTGGCTTGGTGTTGTGAATTAAAGAAGTTGATTAATGACTTGGTTGTACATTTGCGATTAAACCGGGTCTTATGATTCTTAAAATCTACTTTGTGATTGAGTTGATTACAATTAAAGATGACGAATTGATAATTTGTTAATTGTTAAAAAGGGATTTAACCATGAGATTAGAATTATTTGGGTTAAACTTTCGTTAAGTAGAAATTGAGTAAATTATGGTTGTGTAATCCATGTTTGGATTTTTCCTTATCTAAATGATGGAAATTGAGTTGTGGATGGTATAGTTGGTGTATTGTGAATTGGAGAATTTTGGAAATAAATATCAAAAGAAGAAGTAATGATAACTTTCTTTTAATTGAGAAAAGAACGTCAAGTAATAGATGAAACCACGGGGTAGTGTTGTTATTGGCCTAAAACCTCGTGAGAATTAGTTAATGGTATTATGTGCATTCAATATGTTTTGGCTTAGAGGTTTTGTCCTTGGTCATCAGTGGAGGATGATATTGTTGTGTTGATTAATTGTGTGTTTGTAATACACTTGTTGGTTGTACTTTATCATGTTGTGATGGTTGAGAATGTGTGTGTTGCGTTGAGAATCAGAGGTACCATTACCTTCCAGCTAGCGCCTAGAGAATTAGCTATGTGTGTTGCGCTGAGAATCAGAGGTACCATTCCCTTCCAGCTAGTGTCTGGTAAATTGGCATGTTATTGTGGAGAAATGTATCATTGGCTTACCATGCTTCAGGCAGGTAGAGCAGGGTTTATTTATCATTGTTGTCCTAGTTTGACTATGTGTTTCAAGTGTTATGATGATTAAGATTTTGTAAGATTGGATTGCCCTGTGTTTTGAGTAGATGTGATCTTATATATTTGATCATGCTAGAGAGTAGTTGAGGGGAAATGCTTACCATGAACTATTTGTTGAAGATGACTTGTTAAATTTGAACTTAAGATTGAGAATACAATGAACGTGTGGAAACGGACATGGGTGTTGTACTGGATTATTAATAATGTGAAAAAACTGGATTTGATGAACGTGTTTTCGAAAATAAAGTGGAGGTTATGTGGTATTTTGATACAAATGGAAAAATAGGGTTATCGTGTAACAAATGTTTAGATGGGAAAATGGGTAGTAAAAGCAAATCTTAATGTTGTTGAATAAACTGAGCGTTTTTGAGAAAAGTGTTTATGTATGTATACTTTGGATATAAAACGTCACATTAATTATATGGTATGTATACTTCGGATATAAAACGTCACATTATTTATATGGTATGAGATTAGCATTTCATGATCATAGATATCTGTAAGTTGTTATTGTTGAGGATCATATTGAGATCTCTACTGGACTATATGTTCATCCCACGTTGCTAATCTTTTCAGGTGAATATCGAGATACGCTACAAGGTCATGGATCTTTCTTACTTGTTGGCCACGGGGCCTTTTATGTGTAGGCGGAATGCCATCGATGTAAAAGGGTTAAACCCTTCCTTTTGATTTTAAATGATGTAAGCCTGCGGGCACTTTATTTAGTTATGTACATGTTGCATTCATTTTTATATTCGAATGAGAGAATTCTTACTTATGTATTCCTTGTAAGTATAATGAGCTTCTGTATGCTAACTCTGAAATTGAATGTATAATAATGGCTTGGTAATAGTAATCCGAGTAATAAAAAGTGGGGCGTGACATCTATTAAATGGGATTTATAAATAAATCTCCCCTTTTTTAATCATGCAAGAAATATTACTTGTGTTTTTTTTTTTTGAAATATGCATCGATTAGAAATTTAATGACTCAAAGATAAAAATTAAAATTTGAAAATAATATATGATTAAGAAAAGATAAAGTAATAATTTTTTACGTATGAATTAATAAATAATGCAAATTGCCAATAAATAAATAAATCCATTTATTTCAATGGAGGGAAAAAATATTAGCCCAAGCCCAATCCACTTAATCTAGTATGAATAAGAGAAAAGACCGAAAATAGCACATTGAGCCCATAATAGAGAACAACTTAAATCAGAACCAAACTTGGGCGTATGAAAGACCCAAAATAGCGCCTTGAGCCCGTAACAAAGAACAACTTAAATCAGAACCAAACTTGGGTACGTGAAAGACAGCTAAGCACAAAGATATCATTCTAAAAGGAGGATCTACAAAATAAGGAGAACTATTGGATCAACCTCAATCCAACGGATAAAAGCGCGTGTCAAGAAGTACAGGGATATAGGCTAGGCCTAATAAAAAGGAAAATTGTCCAATCAAACTCCATCTCACAGATGTAATAACATGTAAGTTGGCCATTAGCACCTGACGCGATCTTAGTTGTCCAGTAGTGTTAGACTCAACGATTGAAGATAAAAGCTTGTTGGCAATTGGCTCAACTAGTATGTAACTCCCGCAAAATAGTTACAATAATTCAACTCCAAACAGCAGTACATTGTAATATCGATACAATAAGAAGCTTCCATTAATCAGAGATAATATACAAAAGGTGACACATGCGTTATATATTCATAAGTCATTTATCCTGAATCTACAGCATGTGTTACAAGACGTAAATAAAGAATGAAAGCTAAATAGATATTCATATGTCCTAATGGCTTACATCTTTCCAAGACCATGGTTGGTATAACACAGTGAGTCATGAGCTCAGTACAAATAAAGCTCTAGGCTTGAAAAGAAATAAATACAAAATAAACAAAAGCGAGCCTTCAGCTCCACAATCCTCCCAAGCTAAGTCCTTGGTGAAGGCATATCACCTGCACCTGAAAATAGTTTTTCCCAAGTAGGGTGAGCCAAAGCCTAGTAGAAACAACCTAACACAATATAAGAATCTTAACAAATATATAAGTATAATGTGCATGTGTAATACCTGTAATAAAATCATTTGTATTCTACAAGATCATAATATGTCACATTTTATATCTCAGTCCATTTTAAGTCAACTCAACTTATGAGTTAAATTCATTGCTATCCAAACAACCCAACTGAGACTACAACTCAGTTGTTCTCTAATCAATACAACCATTACACAAACACTTCAATTTGTCATTTTACAAAAATTTCGTCCGTAGGAATCAGTACCCATGTATACACGTAGTTTTCGGGACTTTCACCCAAGACACACAGGCCAACTTAATTCATGAGAATATAATGTGATATTTAATTATATATAATTAATCTGAATATTTATTTATGTATATATTATATATATAAAGTATTATATATATTCATCTTATATATATATATATCAAAGGTGCTAGGGTGATAATAGGAAATTAGGTTATATAGTAAATTAGGTTGCTTAAAAAAAAAAAAAAAAAAACACAAAAACACAAAAAGGATCAGCAAAGTAATTGAGACAACGGGAGAGAGGTGGAGAAAAAGGAAGAAATGGTTAGGGTTTTGTTTTGGTGGCTTTATTAATTCTTCAAGTATTTCTTTGATTTTCAAAAAATAATTGGAGTGCAAAACCCACTTTCCTTTATTTATATTTATTTTGTTGTTATTATTTATTTATTTTTATTTATTTGTTGTTGGTTTGATATTGTATTTGCATGAAGATGATGGATTGTGTAACGCCTTCAAAATAATCAAAATATTCCAACTCCAAACACTAGTACAAAGTGATATATAAAGTACGAAGCTTTCATCCATTAGAGTTAATGTACAAAAGGTGACATATGCGATATACATTCATAAATTGTTTATCCTGATTCTACAGCATGTGTTACAAGACGAAATAAAGAATGGAAGCTAAACAGATATTCATATGCCCTAATGGCTTACATCTTTCCAAAGTCATGTTTGGTTACAACAAAATGAGTCAGAAGCTCAATACAAATAAAGCCCTAGGCTTGTACAAAAAAGTAAATACATAATGAACAAAAGTGAGCTTTTAGCTCCACAGTCCTTTCAAGCTAAGTCCTTGGCAAAGGCATAACACTAACACCTGAAAATGGTTTTCCAAGTAGGGTGAGCCAAAGCCCGGTAGAGACAATTTAGCACAATATATGAATCTTAACAAAGATATAAGTATGCGGTGTATATATAACGCCCATGATAAAATCATTCATATTGTTAAAAATCATAATGTGCCAAGTTTCATGTTTCAAGCCATTTTATCTTAATTCATTTCACCTCAGTCCATGAGTCAAGTCCATTGTTATCCAGACAACCCAACTGAGACTACAACTTAGTGGTTCTCTAACCAATACAATCATTACATAAACACTTCAAGTTTGCCATTTTATGAAAATTTCGTCCGCGAGAATCTGTCACGACCCTAAACCCGCCTCTACAGGTTTGGGGCCGTAACCGGCTAGTAATCCGTGACTACCGAAGGCCTAACTGAGTAAAGCAAATAAATGGGGCTAGCAGAAGCTATTATGCAAGAAAACAAAACGTCCAATGAGTTGTGAATTTACATGAGACAAAGACAATACTATATAAATATACACACATATATACATGCCCTTATGAGTTTGTCCACAAAGGCAACCAAAAGGGAAATGTTACTCCCATTGACAATAATTGCAATGCCAATGACAACTGTCCGAAACACAAAAACGAATTTCAAAAAGAAGAACACGGGCCACATCAACACCTAGATAAATGGAAGCCTCGCAGTGAGACACAGTGGTTAACTTGACAAAACCGGAGCAAGACCGACGCCACTACGCCTTTTCCTGAGCTGGATCACCTACGTGGTATGCCAAAATGTGAGCTAGGGTCCAATGAATAACAACTGAGTAAAAAAGATTATGAATGATAATTACAACATAAAATGACACGCAAGTTGAGCCGTTTCATATAATATTTAAGAAGTATAAGATTTCGCGTACTATAATCAAAAGCAGTAAATACAAACGGTCTAGAAGACCGAACAGACGGTCACGGAGACCGGACAGGCGGTCAAGAAGACCAAACAGGCGGTCATAAAGACCGAAGAACCGATATGACAGCTATTATCATATTAAACAGGAGTTCCATGAAATGGAACTGATAGAATTGTACTTATATGAAAAGGTGCCAAAATTATCATAATAGCTAATGAAAACTAGGATAGAATTATCATTTAGCCATATGAGAAACATATCAGAATAACGCATAAGTTGAAGCAGAGAAAAGATAATTTAAATTATATATATTTACAGCAGTGTTACTCACAGTCCGTTCCGTGTTGCAGGTGATTGGAATGAGGCGTTTGACCTACACAAATAAGTACAGGCGTTGTTCACTTAATTCATCAAACACCCGATTAGTTGATTCCATGACTTAGGAAAATCTAGTTTACTCTTGTTAAATGTTCATGCAATGCAAAAAGATATCAATTACGGGTGTAACACACGCTAACGGAGGTCCGAGAGTGGAGTAAACGACCCAGAAAAGTGAACCCAGGGCAGCCAAACAGCTGCACGTGCGGAGCTCCCTAGCCGCACGCACGGGACTCTCTCCGCATGTGCGCCGCACGTGCACCCTTACGTGCTTTTTAGACAGAATGCTTCCCAGCCTTCCCCTGTAATCTGCATGTGTGGGCCCACTTGCCGCACGTGCACTAGTGCAGTCCCGCACGTGCGGTCCTGGGTGTTCCATAACCGAATTTTGCCCTGTTTTTCTGCATTTCAACCTCTAAATCTCAAACCCAAATTCACCCAAGTTAAGAGCCAAAATTAAGAAACGTAGAGTAACAACAATTGCTAACTAATTCCCAAGAATAAAACTTAAAATTCACTCATCAAATCCCTTAATCTCATGAACATCAAAAGATAAAACAAAAGGGATGCACAAAATGATTTTATGCCTCAATTAAATCATAGAACATGTCTTAAATTCATATAAAACTAAAGAAAGGAGCAAGGTCATGGAAAAATCCCTCTTAGTAGGGTTTCTAGCCCCACTTACACCACTTAATCCCTCACCCATTCCTCAATTCTCATGAATTCAATATGTAAATTAATCTCATAGAAGTGGTTAAAAGGAAGGTTTACCTTAATGTGTTAGTTGATGAAATTGGCTCAAGTCCTTTCCTTCTTCTCCTTCTTAATCATCCTCCCAAATCCAACCCTAGAATATCCTCCTCCTCTCTTTCTCTCTTTCAGATTATAACTCTCTCTCTCTCTCCCCCTCTTTCTAATTGAAGTCAATATATATATGTATATCCCACTTCTCTAACTTAGGTTAACCACATGAGAGTTACTTTAGTTTAAATTATTAATTAAGTCCACTATCACCTATCTTAATTAAAGGTGCAATACTCCACTCATTTAGTTCATTAACTAATTTTATAACTCTAGCGATGTAGAGCGTATCTGTTAATAGACACAATGCATAAAGATAGACATATTAAGCTCGAATAATTGCATAATTCAGATTAATCATAAAAGTAATGATAAAAACAACAGCTAAGGAGAAAGGCGGGTGTTACAGTCTCTCCCCCTTAGGGTGTTTGGTCCTCCAAACTTAGGTACCTTCTTCAGCGAAGAGTGCAGGGTCTAATGGAAACATTTCAGGGTACTTTGCTTGCATATCCCCTTCTCTTTCCCAGGTTGCATATAAACCACTGTGGTTCTGCCAGTCCACTTTTACTAACGAAATTTCTTTATTTCTCAACTTTTTGATTTGACGACTAACAATTCAGAGAGGTCGTTCCGCATACGTATAATCATCATTTATAGGTACTTGAGTAGGTTCAACAATTTGCTGAGGGTCTAGGAGAGATTCTCTTATCATAGAAATATGAAAAATATTATGCATGTGCTCCATATCTGAAGGTAGAGCTATTCGGTACGCCACTAAACTCAGTTTCTCAATAATCTCATAGGGTCCGATGTATCGAGGTGCTAACTTGCCCTTGACCCCGAAGCGAGTATGTCCCTTCATTGGCGTAACTTTAATAAAGACATGGTTGCCTACTTCGTATTCTCTTTCCTGTCTATGCATATCAACATAGCTTTTTTGTCAGTTTTGAGCAGTTTTCAACCGTTGCCGAATTAACTTTACTTTTTCAGTGGTCTCTTGCACAAGTTCAAGTCCTAATAATGGTCTATCTCCAACTTCAACCCAACAGATCGGTGACCGACATTTACAGCCGTACAAAGCTTCGTAGGGTGCCATGTCAATGCTGGAGTGATAGCTGTTGTTGTATGCAAATTCAACTAAAGGCAAATGTGTTTCCAAATTTCCTTGGAAGTCCAATACACACATACATAACATATCTTCTAGCGTCTGAATTGTTCTCTTTGATTGGCCATCTGTTTGGGGATGGTATGCACTGCTCAATCTTAACTTCGTCCCCAGTGCCTTTTGCAAACTTTACCAAAATCTCGAAGTAAACTTCAGGTCTCTATCTGATACGATAGATATAGGGACTTCATGCAATTTCACAATCTCATTCACATATAGGGTAGCCAATTTATCCATAGTATAGGTTGCCTTAACGGGTAGAAAATAGGCGGATTTTGTCAATTGATCTACAATTACCCAAATAGAATCCATACCTCTATTGGAGCGGGGCAAGCCAACCACGAAATCCATTATGATATGTTCCCATTTCCACTCCGGTATTGGCAAGGGCTGAAGCAATCCTGCGGGTCGTTGATGTTCCACCTTAACTTGTTGGCATTGCAAACACTTAGATACAAACTCAGCAATTTCCTTCTTCATTCCTGGCCACCAAAAATTCTTCTTTGAGTCTTGATACATTTTTGTGTTCCCCGGATGAATAGAGAATTTGGAACTATGAGCTTCTTGAAGAGTTCATTTCTTCACCTCGCTGTCGTTGGGGACACATAACCGTCCTTGAAACGTAAGTATGCCATCTTCAACACTGAACCCCGGTCTAGGTTTGGATTTCCATTCGTCCATTATTTTCTTGAGGAACTCATCTTGCAATTGTTTCTTCTTGATCTCTCCAACTAGTGTCGGCTCACATACTACCGTTTCCTGTCTGGTGAGTAAACAAGCCAAGTTTTCCATAGATTTTCAACTAAGGGCATCGGCCACTATGTTAGCTTTTCCAGGATGATACATAATTTGCAAATCGTAATCCTTAATTAGCTCTAGCCACCTTCGCTGTCTCATGTTGAGCTCCTTCTGAGTAAAGAAATATTTTAGACTTTTATGATCCGTATACACCTCACACGTAGCCCCATACAAATAGTGTGACCACATTTTCAATGCAAAGATCACTGCAGCCAATTCTAGATCATGAGTCGGGTAACTCTTTTCATGCGGTCTTAGCTGACGGGACGCATAGGCAATTACTCTTCCATTTCGCATCAACACGCACCCCAAACCTTTATAAGAAGCATCACTATAAACGGTAAAACCATCTGTGCCAGAGGGTAAGGTGAGGATCGGCGTCGTCACGAGTCTTGTCTTTAACTCCTGAAAAGCGATCTCTTTTTGGTCAGTCCACTCAAATGATACCCCTTTTTGTGTTAATTGAGTGAGTGGCAGGGCAATCTTGGAGAAGTCCTTCACAAATCGACGATAGTATCCAGCTAGGCCCAAGAAACTGCGAACTTCGGTCACATTCGTTGGTCTCGGCCAATTTACAACGGCCTCTACCTTTTGTGGATCAACAGAGATGCCTTCTTTCGTTATCACATGTCCCAAAAATGTCACACTATCCAGCCCAAATTCACATTTCGACAACTTAGCATACAATTTCTTCTCCCTCAATGTTTGAAGAGTAAGTCTCAAGTGGCGTTCATGTTCTTCCTTACTCTTAGAATAGACCAAAATGTCATCGATAAAGACCACAATGAATTCATCAAGAAATGACTTAAAAACTCTATTCATTAAATCCATAAAAGCAGCTGGTGCATTAGTAACTCCGAAAGGCATAACGAGGAACTCATAGTGACCATATCTGGTTCGAAAAGCAGTCTTCTCCACATACTCAGCTTTAACTTTTAGTTGGTGATATCCAGACCGTAGGTCAATTTTAGAAAATACTTGTGTCCCTTGTAGCTGGTCAAACAAATCGTCAATACGTGGCAATGGGTATTTATTTTTGATTGTCACCTTATTTAATTCCCTGTAGTCAATACAGAGTCTTAAAGTTCCATCCTTCTTCTTGACAAACAGCACTAGAGCACCCCATAGGGAAACACTAGGCCTGATAAATTTCTTAATTAGCAATTCTTGTAACTGAGTTTTCAATTCTTTTAATTCGGTAGTTGACATCCGGTATGGGGTCTTAGAAATTGGTTGGGTACCTGGGACTATCTCAATGGTGAACTCGATTTCTCTATCAATTAAATTTTCGGGCAAATCATCTGGGAACACATTTAGAAATTCCTCCACCACAGGAATATTACTCACATCTGGTTTAGTAGTAGTTGACACTGCTAGTACCGAACATAGAAATCCCTTGCACCCTTTATTAATTAGCTTATTTGCTTTCATAGAGGAAATTATATGGGAGATATATAACACTATTCCCCTTAAATGTAAGTTCGAGCCCTTCAGGTAAATGAAACACAACTTGTTTGGTTGAGCAATCAATTATAGCGCAATACTTCGCTAACCAATCCATTCCCAATATAGCATCAAAACATGCAATGTCTAAAGGTAACAAATCCACATGCAAATTCACATCTCCAATGATAATTTCACATGCAGGATACACAAATGTACAGATCATAGTTTCCCTTGCTGGAGAGGTGACAACTAAGACGTAACTCATTGGTTCCAAAGGCCTAGTTAATTTTGGAGCAAAAGCATAGGATACGAAAGAATGTGTAGATCTCGAATCAATCAACACATGAGCATTCTGAGAACAGATAGGGAGAATACCTAACAGAACCGTCTCTGTAGCCTGTATATCACTCGGTACTAATGCAAAAACCCATCCTTGCTTTAGAGTTTCTTTCCCTGCAGCTGCTTTCGAATTTCCCTTTGGTGCTAACACTGATGCAGTTAAATTAGCCCTCGACTGGCTTGTGCCTTGAGAAACCAAAAAACAGTCTTTAATCATATGGCATGCTTTTCCACACCGAAAGCATGCACCAGAAATCCTACAACAAACTCCCTTATGTCTTTTTCCACACTCCGAGTAGATGGGTGTGTCATTCCCCTAACTTGAGTTAGTGAATGATCCTGTATTCTGTCTCTTGTTTGGTGGAGAATTGAAGTTGCTTCGACCCTTCTTAAAATTAGATCCCAGCCTCTTCCCTTTCCATTCGACCACTGGTGCCTTTGCTTGTCTTAGTGTGGCTACATTCACCTCCGCTATGATGGATCTATCCAAGGCATCAACATATTTTTCTAATTTGAGTACATTAATTCGATCCAGAACCTCAACATCCAAACCACCTTCAAACTTTCTAGCTTTCTTATACTTAGTGTCTACCATATATGGCGTATAGCGCGCAAGCTTAGTGAACTTAGCCTCATATTCCGTTGCTGTCATTGTACCTTGCTTCAGCTGCTCAAATTCTGTCACCTTGCGGTCTCTCACACACTGTGGAAAATATTTTTCATAAAAAAACTTCTTTAAACTGTGCCCAAGCCATGGCAGTTTGCTGATTCCGAACAAACATCCACCATCTTCTCGCTTCTTCTTGCAAAGTGAAAGTCGCTAGCAAAACTTTTTGTTCTTCAGTACATGGGAATACCTCAAATAACTTTTCAATCTCCAGAATCCAAGCTTTAGCTTTTAGCAGTTCAAGGCCGCCTAAAAAGGTAGGTGGTTTCAGCTTATTGAACTTCTGTGTCAGGATGATGATGTCACCGTTGTTAGGTGGCTCCACTAAAATTGGTGGTGGAGGTGGTGGTAGGAAGGGCGGTCTCGGTTGCTATCTTAGTGCTTCTGTCAACAACTCCACCATTCGTTCTAATCGATCCATCCTTGCATCAAAAGACTCGGATGTCTCCGCAGGTCTTGTGTTTTCCATCGACTAGCCACATAAATAGAAGGATAATAAACATGGGACATATAGAGTTTATACATACATGATCACCACAAAGACTTAATAGATGCACCACACACACAGGCATGCAAATAATATGCCCTAATCTCTTCTCTAGGACATCTTATAGCTCATTTGGACGCATGTGTGCGGTACAACTCATGCTTTGACACCACTCTGTCATGACCCTAAACCTGCCCCTACAAGTTTGGGGCCATAACCGGCCAATAATCCGTGAGTACCGAAGGCCTAAATGAGTAAAGCAAATAAACAAGGCTAGCGAAAGCTATTATGCAAGAAAACAAAACGTCCAATGAGCTGTGAATTTACATGAGACAAAGACAATACTATATAAATATACACATATATATACATGCCCTTAAGAGTTTGTCCACAAAGGCAACCAAAAGGGAAATGTTACTCCCATTGACAACAATTACAATGCCAATGACAACTGTCTGAAACACAAAAACGAATTTCAAAAGGGAGAACACTGGCCACATCAACACCTAAATAGATGGAAACCTCGAAGTGAGACACAGTGGTTAACTTGACAAAACCGAAGCAAGACCGACGCCACTATGCCTTTTCCTGAGCTGGATCACCTACATGGTATGCCAAAATGTGAGCTAGGGCCCAATGAATAACAATTGAGTAAAAAAGATTATGAATGATAATTACAACATAAAATGGCACGCAAGCTGAGCAGTTTCATATAATATTTAAAAGGTATAACATTTCGCGTACTATAATCAAAAGCAGTAAATACAGACGGTCTAGAAGACCGAACAGACGGTCACGGAGACCGGACAGGCGGTCAAGAAGACCAAACAAGCGGTCATAAAGACCGAAGAACCGATATGACAGCTATTATCATATTAAACAGGAGTTCCATGAAATGGAACTGATAGAATTGTACTTATATGAAGAGGTGCCAAAATTATCATAGTAGCTAATGAAAACTAGGATAGAATTATCATTTAGCCATATGAGAAACATATCAGAATAACGCATAAGTTGAAGCAGAGAAAAGATAATTTAAATTATATATATTTACAGCAGTGTTACTCATAGTCCATTCTGTGGTGCAGGTGATTGGAATGAGGCGTTTGACCTACACAAATAAGTACAGGCTTTGTTCACTTAATTCATCAAACACCCTATTAGTTAATTCCATGACTTAGGAAAATCTAGTTTACTTCTACTAAATGGTCATGCAATGCAAAAGGATATCAATTACGGGTGTAACACACGCTAACGGAGGTCTGAGAGTGGAGTAAACGACCCAGAAAAGTGAACCCGGGGTAGCCAAACAGCCGCACATGCGGAGCTCCCTGGCCGCATGTGCGGGACTCTCTCCACACGTGCTCCCCTACGTGCTTTTTAGACAAATGTTTGCCAGCCTTCCCCTGTAATCCGCACATGCGGGCCCACTTGCCGCACGTGCATGTAGACACCCCATTTTTTACCACCCTTAAGACTTGGGCATCACTAAATGCTTACTTGGTGGTGAAAGTTGTGCAGTGCAAAGGTTCGATTCCTTCGGCAAAAGGAGAGTCAAATCCCAACCTTACACCTCATTTTGGACCAAAGATATTTTGAATGTTTTTAGACCTTAAAACCCTCTCTTTCAAAATATTTTTGAAATAAAGTTCCTACGATGTTCCGAGGCTCGCATTTTGTTAAATGTTGCGTTTTTCGGTAAACCGAGTGAGAACAAAGTGGAAATGAATGAAAGAGAGATGAAATATTTGAAAAATCTTTCAAAACACCATGTTTAGGGGTTTGGAGTTGAAGAAAATAGGAAAGGAGAGAAGAAAACTAGTTTGGGAGAAGTTCGGCATAAATCCGGGGAGGATAGAAACTGAGCAGCTTCACCAAAACAGGCATAACTTTTTGCACAGTTGGAATTTTGATGCAAGGCTGCCACCATTGGAAAGGTTACTTCTGGGGCTTCAATTTGAACACAATAATGACCTGAAAAGGAGTCCATACGAAGGATTTATGTCCATTTGAAGTTGGACCTAGAAAACAGAATTTTGCCTATCGACCAGAAAAAGGGGCTGTCGACCAGAAAAGTAGCCAGTCGACCACCAGGGGTGGCCGACCGACCAGAAAAAGTGGCTAACCGACCACTAAGGTCCCAAACTCAGAAATTTTGAAGATATTTTCCCTCCAACTGTCTTCCACAACCTCCAGCTGTCCTATAATCAGATATTTCGACCAAACTCTTGTATATTGCTATATATGAGGTATTTCTCCCATTTTGCAAGAAGAGAACATTTTGGCAAGGGTTAGGAAGTTTTGGGACTCTCTCTCTCTAAAATCCCTCTCTCTCTACAAGATTTTGTGAGCAAAATCTAAGTCTCTCTCCCTAGAAGCCCCTTTCTCTTCTTGTTTTAAGCCTTAAGCTTAGAATCCTCTACACTTTTGCAAAGAGACCCTTAACCAAACTTGACCACCATTGGGCTGAGATTCTTTGGGACTTTGTTTGAGCTCCAAAAGGTGATTTGAGCTCAAATTTGTGCCTGTTTTGCAGCTGTGCATCAAGGGTAAGAACTCTCTCCCTTTTAGCTTATTTTGCATGCTTGCTTGGCCATCTTTTCACACTACTTTGGAGCTGTTTTTGGGGTGGTGTTAAACTACAAAAACCTCTGTTTTTCCTCTATTTCCAATCCTAAAAGTGTTGGTTTGTGCCTTGTTTGGCTAGGGGGTTGTTCTCCTTTTTTGTTCCTTGGCTTGTAAGGCCTTTGGTGCAACTTCTCACCACCTTCAAATCCAAATTTTTGGGCCTTTTTACCACTAAAACTCAGAGATTTTTCAGTGACAAAAACCATGTTTTGAGGTCCCAAATAGGTGGGGGTTGTCCCCCCCTCCTCTTCTCTTGTTAGCATATGTTGTTGGCCTATCAAATGAGCATGTATTTCTCCCTTCTTGAGGCTTAGTTTGAGCATGTTTTTGTGACTTTCTTAACATGTTATAACTCTATTTTTAGTTTTTTTGATCACTTGTTGCATGCTCCTTGTACTTGTAGTGCAATCCTCTTAATTAGCCTAACATGCTCTATGCTTTGGACCACCATTTTAGCATGTTTTTGGCTCCACTCCAGCAGGCTTTTACTCATATTTTGGCATGCCTTAGCTCTGATTTTTGTCAACAAAGTCACCTCTTGCATGGTTTATGCACTTGTAGTGCAAACTTGTTCACTAGCCTAGCTTGTTTGGTGTTTTGACCTATCATTCTAGCATGGGTTAGCTTTGCTCCAGCACATTTTTGCCACTGATTTAACATACTTGAGGTCTTTTTTAAGTGGACTTGCTCATATATGGCTTGCTTTGTATAGCTATGGCATAGTTGACTTCACTAGCTTTGTGTTTGAGGTCCCTAGCATGCTTGGAATGTGATGTTTGCATGGTATAGCCTCATTTCTCACATGATTTCAGAGCATATTTCATTGCCACACTCTCACATTTTCCACTCCTTCAACGTGTTTGAGAGTTGTGTCTTCATGCCTTGTTTGTGAGCCAATGTGTATGCATGCTTGTATAAGCTTTTGGGCTCCCTTTTCAGCATGTTTTGGCCCTTGTTTTGGCATGGTTGAGTTCTGTCCAGAGCTGGTTTAGTTGTTTAAAGCTTAGTATTGCATGCTCCTTGTGTATTGCTCTTTACTAGCCTTGTGCTTTAGGGCCTCTTGCATGCTATACTTGTGTTGTTTGAGTGATATGGCATCATTTAACACATAATTTCAAAGCATATAGCCTTGTTGTACTCTCATGTTTATCACTCTTTCAATGCGTTTGAGGGTTGAGCTTTGTGCCTTGCTTGCGAGCCATGAGTTGAGCATGCTTTTCTTGCCTCGTGTTTAAGTTTCAGCACATTTTGGCCATTGTTTGGGCATGCATGAGGTCTATTTAGGGTTGATTTAAGTCCATTGAGCATTGTATTGTATGCCTCTTGTATGATGCTCTTTACTTGCTTTGATGCTTTAGCCTCCAAACATGCCATGCATGCATTGCCTATATGATGGAACCTCATGAGTACCATTATAGCATTAATAGATAGCATGTCATTTGCATGTGTGATGCATTGCATGTGTTTGGATCGGACGTTGATCCAAACACGAGAAACGAGGGACGTTTCATACTTGAAGTGATGAAACGTGCCTCATTTCTCGATCGCCAACCCTCTTGATCAAGCATGATAGAAGTGGAGGCCCTTATATGTTATTTGTGTGCATTCATGGATATTGACTTGTGCAAACTTGGCTTCTCGGCCATCGTGCATTGCGATGCTCGTTCGGTGGCCCGAGAGTCGAGTACCACACTCCCTTGAGCTTGAGAAATGATAGAGAGGGTGGTTGTGCACACATATCTTGCAAATGCACTGTTGTGCCCCTTGTTGTTCTCTGTTGCAGCAAAACTGGAGTTTGGAAAATCATGCTGGTAGACCGACCACAAGAAGTAGTCAACCGACCAGTAGGGGTGGTCGGCCGACCAGTTTTTCTGGTCTACAGCCCCTTTTTCTGGTCGGCAGCCCACCAGAGGGTCCCTGTGTTGGAGCAGAAGCAATCTGGAAGTTAGTGCACTTTTTAGCGATCAAATCAAATGCAAACAGAGGCAATTCTGGGCATAGTAATTGATTTCCGAGCGAGGCAATCGAGCATGCATGTACTCCTCGCCCCGAGGACCTCTTTTAACTGCTTTACTTAGCTACTTTACCTAGTTAGCTAGTTCATCGATTTTGTACTTAATTAGTTAACGTGCTTAACTAATCGATTTGTGTTGTAATAACTAATTAGTTAACTAGGAATAGTTAATTAGTTTCGGTTTGTAATTAATTAGCTTAGCGTAGCTAGTTAGTTGATTTATTCAGACCCTTCGTCGAGAGGGCAAATGTTGTAATAAGGGTGCGTGTGTGTGTGAATGTTTTCCAACCCCAACATCTTTCTCCCTTTTATTTACCAGGCTTTGATGGTTAGTTTTAGGGCATGTTTCAATTAGCATACTTATGTTTGCATGCGTGCATCATTCATTTTGTCTTACATGCACCGGGCTCGGCGCATCATACAAACTGCATTGTACTTTAATACACTTTCTTGAATACATGTTTCAAAGCATGTTATCGAGTGTTGCATTCATATGCCATTCTAGATAGCTGAGCCTATTTTAGTTGCATTTTGCATGTGTTACATTAGGCATCTTGTATAATTAGGATCATGCATTGATTTCTAATTGGTTTTTATTTTGGCTCGGAGTACGTTGTAAGTGTTTATGTTTTAGCATCCTTGCATGCGTGTTAGTGTTGCCATGTTTAGCATGCTTGCCATGAGGCTATGTGCTTAACTGCTATAACTACATGAATGCCTGTGGATGAAGGCTTCATTGCTTGAATTGGAATAATTCATCAAAATGTGCGTTTTAAGCCCACTTTGTGGAGTGGCAAAATCATCATGTTTTAAGCTCACTTGCGGGTGGCAAATCCACGTCTTAGCCTACTTGTGAGTAGCACTTTCAAATCATTTTCGAAAAACAAACATGAGATATTTTGTTCTAATTCTTGCGATTGAGTCTATACTTGTATGCTGTGCGCATCACATAGTAAGTTAGCCAATAAACCGGAATAAGAACGCATGTGTTTTCAAAAATGACATATCATGTTTAGTAGAGGCCGATCTTCGATCAGGCGAGCAAGGGTGCTCATTTCATGACCTTCCCCCCTCGTACCCAAGTTCCCGAGCCGAGGCAACTTTGGTGATGACGGACACGTGGCCTTAGGCACGAGTCAGGGTTTCCTAAATTTTCCAAAAACAAAATATTTAGGTGGCGACTCTGAAATCTGGCAAAGCAGTCCATGTTTGGAGCTTTTTTATTAAAATTAATTTTCTAAAACGATTTGCCGGATTTGGACTCTTTGGTGATTTATCAGTCTTACATTGCACTTTGTGAGATTAGATTCAGAACCGTGACATGAGTCCGAACTGTAGTAACTAAGAACACGATTCGCGCCTTCGCGCGCGAAGCGGAGTTCGGGCGATCTACAGTACGCCAGTGCACTCCTACACGTGTGGGCTCCCTTGCCGCACGTGCGGTCCTGGGTGTTCCATAACCGAATTTTGCCCTGTTTTTCTGCACTTCAACCTCCAAATCTCAAACCCAAATTCACCCAAGTCAAGAGCCAAAATTAAGAAACGTAGAGTAACAACAATTACTAACTAATTCCCAAGAATAAAACTTAAAATTCACTCATCAAATCCCTTAATCTCATGAACATCAAAAGATAAAACAAAAGGGATGCACAAAATGATTCTATGCCTCAATTAAATCATAGAACATGTTTTAAATTCATATAAAACTAAAGAAAGGAGCAAGGTCATGGAAAAATCCCTCTTAATAGGGTTTCTAGCCCCACTTACACCACTTAATCCCTCACCCATTCCTCAATTCTCATGAATTCAAGATGTAAATTAATATCATACAAGTGGTCAAAAGGAAGGTTTACCTTAATGTGTTAGTTGATGAAATTGGCTCAAGTCCTTTCCTTCTTCTCCTTCTTAATCATCCACCCAAATCCAACCCTAGAATATCCTCCTCCTTTCTTTCTCTCTTTCAGATTATAACTCTCTCTCTCTCCCTCTTTCTAATTGAAGTCAATATATATATATATATCCCACTTCTCTAACTTAGGTTAACAATATGAGAGTTACTTTAGTTTAAATTATTAATTAAGTCCAATATCACCTATCTTAATTGAAGGTGCAATACCCCACTCACTTAGTTCATTAACTAATTTTATAACTCTAGCGATGTAACGAATCAGACAGGTCTTTCCTCAGATGAGCGTATCTGTTAATAGACACAATGCATAAAGACAGGCATATTAAGCTTGAATAATTGCATAATTCAGATTAATCATAAAAGTAATTATAAAAACAACAGCTAAGGAGAATGGCGGGTGTTACAAAATTGGCACCCATGTATATGCGCAGTTTTCGGGACTCACCCTAGATACATAGGCTAACTTAATTCAATGGAGTCCATCATTTTTCTTCTCATAAACCTGGAGTGCATCCCATTTCTCTTCCTAAACATTATACATGGGCAATATATTAAAACACAGTCATATTCAATGACAACAAATAAGATGTTAGTTTTAATTCACCTGATCCTTATGCAATTTCTACAACAATTATAGCTATCCTCCACCGATAGCCCAAAACAGATATTTCTAAACAGATATACAATCTTCAAAATAGATAAATTATTCAAATTTCCATAGGTGAGAGATAACAAGTATCCAACTCCACCCTTTATATAAACATCTATCTAATTTCACATTTCATTATTTATATAAAATAATTATTTATATAATTCCATTATTTATATAAAATTCCATTATTTATATAAAATAATTATTTGAAACATTTTAAAGCAAAACTCCATTTTCTTCCAAATCCAATCCATGTGCCAAAATCAACAAATTTAACACAACACATCCTCATATCTACATCCGTAATCATTCTCAATACCTTCATTTGAAAACCCCTCTTTAGATTTTAAACCAAAACCCTAGGTTTGTCTAAAATCTTCCAAATCCCAACATTGTTTACACAATCAACACATAACTAAGCTAAAAATCAAAGGAGAGTGTAGAAAGTCCCTACCTCAAGTTTAGAAGACCAACAAAGCAATGAGAAAACTTCTAAGACGCCGAGACCGACTTTTGTTCGGATTAAAATGGAGCCCTTGAGATGCTCTACCTTTTTCCCAAAGACATTAGGGTAGAGAAACCAACGAATCTAGATAAAAATGTAGAGAGAATGTGAGTTCTAGAGAGAAAAGCTCAAGATCTAGGGTTTTGAAATCTTTTAGAGAAAGAAAAAGATGAAAATGTGATATAAAAAGTGACTGTTGCGAACTGATATACGCACAGTCTGCTCAAGCGATTTAAATATGAAACAATGCATTTTTTATTTATACTTCTTCAGTAATTTACTTATGATTAAATTATACTAACTTTATTTTTTGCAGAATTGTGTGTCTTGCTAACTTTTTATGCAGGACTGGCCCACCATATTATTTTATTTTTCTTTTTTTTATACTTAATTTATATTTAGTTGTGTACGGGCAAGAAAATAAATGTCACCATATCTCGGGAAACTACCCCTTCGTCTCGATACGGGTGAAACCATTTGTCTTGTTCCATGACAAGAATTAAATGTACTTTTGTTTGTATTTGGTGGACATATGGGTGTCAAATCTTGTACTCATATCAGTGTACTTGTATACTGATCTGTTTTGTCTCTTGGCACTTGGGTGCATTTTGTTTGAGCACAGCCGAGCTTCCTTTACAAGATTAGTTGGGACTACGGTGGTGACGAGAAATAACTATGGTTGTAGGACATGTCTCTCAGATTTCTTTTATTTTGTTGAGTTTAGGGTTGATATTAGTTTAGTTATTTATTATTGGCCTTATTATTTTAATAATTTGGCATTGTGGGTTATTTTCTTACTTTACATTATTTAAGTTATTTTGACTAGTTGTTGCTATTTTAATGTTAGAGGTATTAGATAGTTATGAATTTATGATGGATGGTTTGGTTGGCATTTTATTAATTGTTTTTTTATCCCTTGTAATTTTTTTTGAGTATTGAAATTTACTTAAACCAGATTGAGACGAAAATATTTAAATTTTGTTTCACCCTTAGGATTTGGATGATGGAATATTGATTGGGATTTAATCCTAATTTAATATTTAATTGTCCAAATTTTGGGGCGTGACACATAATTTGGGAGGACTCAGAGCTTTAAGGCTTCTTTTTGGTTTTGTTTTCATGCAATTATTTGTTTAAGCCTCGGGCTTTATTTTGTATTGAGTTTAAACTTATTTTGTTGTAACCAAGTATCGTCTTGGAAAGTTGTAACCATTAGGACATTTCCTTATGTAATTTTTGATTTCCTTTCTACTCTTGTATCTATGCCATATGCTATAAATTCAGAATGTAGGATTTGTGAATATATATTGAATGTCACTCTTTTGTAATGATTAAAGATAAAATGAATAGACAGATTACTAATCAATTGACTTACCATTATGAGTTGGGTTATATGTTACTTATTTCGAGGCGTGACATAACAAATTAATTAAGTATTTTATTATTCTCAAATAATTTCTCTATTCAAGTAAAGATTAATTTTAATTTTAGGTGTAAAAAATGATAAATTGTTTGAATTGTTTATTATTCTCAAATGATTTCTTGATTCTTCATTCCCTATCAACTAATTTTAATTTATTGTGAGGTGATTAAATTTTTTTACTTCTATATTTATTTTTTAATTTTTTAATGATCATTTTTTGATAAATCCACTTTCTAAGTGTTTTATTCTATCTAACCCATATTCTTTTTTAGTATTCCACTAGGTCATGTTTAATGTAATATGACCAAATCATTCTTCTAATTTTTTGCACATGTTTCCATTTTGAAACTAATACCCAATAAAAAATAACAGTAGTTGAAAATCTCTCACTCATTCTAAAGAGAAATTTTTTCCCTCATTCTAAGGAGAAAATCTCTCTCTCATTCCGCGGAGAAAATTTCAAATTATGAATTTTCAACTTTTTTATAATATGAAAATTTTAAAAATAACGTAACAAAAAATCTGAATAAAAATCAAAATATAATATGAATATTCGTAGTAAACAACAAACATACAACTAACTTTTGAAAAAACAAAACACATACTAAAATACAATGTGAATATTTATAATAAACAACAAACATACAGGTAACCTTCAAAAAAACAAAACTCATATCAAAATACAATGTGAATGTTTACAGTTTATAATTTAACATACCACATTAAAAAAAAAAATACTCATACCAATGTGAATATTTACATTGCAACGTGCAAATATAAAACAAAGTTGAAAAAAAGTGAAAATCGACTATTTCAATTGTTCAATGGTAACAAAAATAATTTCTCAACCAACAAGTATAGTAACAAAAACAATAAGCATATAATTAACTTTTGGAAAAATAAAACTCATACCAAAATATAATGTGAATATTCACAATTTACAATTAACATACAAGTAGCCTTAAAAAAAATAAACTCATACCAATGTGAACATTTACAATACAACGTAAAAAATATAAAACAAAAGCGAAAAAAGTAAGAATCAACTATTTCGATTGTTCAATAGTAACAAAAACGATTGTTCAATCAACAAGTATAGCAACAAATAACAAATATACAACTAACTTTCAAATTTAAAAAAAAAAAAACTCATAAAAAAATACAATGTGAATGTTCACAATTTACAATTAACATACAACTAGCCTCAAAAAAACTAAATTTATATCAATGTGAACATTTACACTGCAATATGAAAGTATGAAACAAAATTGAAAGAAAAAAAAACCGACTATTCCGATTGTTTAATGGTAACAAAAATGATTGTTTAAACAACAAGTATAGTAACAATAATATACAAAAATCATCAAACAATATATAAAAAATATCAAATAGTTCATATTTATTGATGCACCTTTTTAGAAAAATCTGTAATAATCAATGCCGGTATAATACTAATGAATAAAATATATAATACCAATGGCTACACAAATTAACGAAGAGACTACAGTTTATGTGTAACAGTGACAAAAAAAAAATTGATTGTTCATAGCCAATTTACCATCATCTCTGTTGCGAGTCCATCATCATTTCTATTATCTGTTTACAACTAACTTTCTCTTCATATGTTCTTCCATGGCAGTACTTTAATGTAAAATAATGGTGAAAGAAGATCCTTAATTAAGTAAATCACTCACATTGAGGCAAAGAAAATATTAAGAATAATAATCTTCCATATTCTATAATATTTTATCAGTGGTGATACAGACCACTAAAATGATAACACTAATGCAAGCTCTAATAAGCTGGCAGTGCCAAAAAAAAAAAAACACAACAACAACAACAAAGCCAAACTATCATATCAGTGATAGGGTCCACATGGTGCCACCACATTAGTGGTGTTAAATTAGTAGTCTAAAGCATTTTTCATATTTTATATATATCACAAATAAAATATATCTAATAATTTATATTTTTTCTTCTAGATATATGGTATTATATATATATATATATATTATAATAAAAGTCTATAAATGTAAAATAGTCCACATAATAATTCTAATATGGGAAAAAGGACCTATTGGAATATAATTTTAAATATATGGGACTTGATAGAACATTAGAAAACTTTATGGATTTATTGGGCTATAAGTCTCCTAAATGGGATTTATAAACGGGATTTATAAGTCTCCACTATGTTGCTTTTTGCTCACCTCTGTTTTATTGTTGTCATCCATATGTATGTGTGTTTGACGCTATCAATAAAGTTTTTTTGCTAATAAAAAAAAAGAAAAGAAATATTAACTTGTATTTTTTAAAAAAATATTCATCAATTAGAAATTTAATGACTCAAAGATAAAAATTAAAATTTAAAAATAATATATGATTGCGAAAGAATAAAGTAATAATTTTTTTTACATATAAATTAATAAATAAGGCAAATTATGAGCCCGAGCCCAAGCCCAATCCACTTAATCTGGTTTGAAGAGAAGAAAAGACCGAAAATAGCACATTGAGCCCATAATAGAGAACAATTTAAATCAGAACCAAACTTGGGCACATGAAAGACCCCAAATAGCACCTTGAGCCCATAATAGAGAACAACTTGAATCAGAACCAAACCTGGGCGCGTGAGAGACAGCTAAGCACAAAGATATCATTCTAAAAGGAGGATCTACAAAATAAGAAGAACTATTGGATCAAACCTCAATCCAACGAATAAAAGCACGTGTCAGGAAGTATAGGGATATAGGCTAAGCCTAATAAAAAGGAAAGTTGTCCAATCAAACTCCATCTCACAGATGTAATAACATGTAAGTTGGCCATTAGCACCTGACGTGATCTTAGTCGTCCAATAGTGTTAGATTCAATGATCGAAGATAAAAGCAAGTTGGCAATTGGCTCAAGTAGTATCTGACAAAGGTAGAACCATTTGATTAAAAGATGAATGGACAAACAAGATTTAAACCAAATAATTATAAAAGGATAAGCAAGTAAAACACGAAAAAGAGACCGAGGTAACTCAAGAAACCCATTTGAGACAATCAATACATATTTCCTATAATGGTTGATGAGTATACTGACTTTATCGTCAGAGGGTCCTCCCGACTTACCCGAGTTGGGGGTGATCACTGACATTTGGTTTCTTTTTGTAGAGTTCAAGGAAGGGATACATCATTTCGCTTTTCCTGTGCAGATAATTTCTCCTTCCACAATTTCAACTTTAAAAATAAAAATATGCATTACTTAAAATGATAAATTTTACATTATTTGTATAATGTGGAATAAGTCTTATATTGAAATTATTAGGATTTTCTCTACTATTAATTTTAGAGATATTGTTTATTTTTAAGTATTTTATAATGAAAATCAAGTTTTTTTTTTCCCCCACTGAATGGTTTAGTAATGACTTAATAATTAAGGGTTATATTTAATATTATATGAAATTTAAGAATTTTATTAAATAATACTAACATATGTATGGATCTTTCATAATATATATGCAAAACCTTAGGAGAGGTGAGCAAAATTTCTCATATGAATAGATAAAGTAACTAATAAATTTTTTTGTCATTTTTAGTATTGTAACGTATGGCATCATCAAATTCTGTTAAATAACTTATCAGAGAATAACAGTGGGAAAATCTTGATAATAGTTTCAAAAATAAGGAAAGTTAGCGTAATTATGAAAATTAGATGGGAGATCTCCGTAATTGTCAAAAATTTCATGAAAAGTAAGTGTAATTTATCTATTTTTTCTATAATGATAAACAACTTGCACCACACCAACTTGATTTCTATTTGAAGTTAGATATTGCCATTAGGACTGTGCAAGTCAACTCTTTAAGGTTTGTTTATTTGAAGTTAGATATTACCATTAGGACTGTGCAAGTCAACTGTTTTAAGGTTTGTTTGTTCAATAATGGAAGGGGGCGAATTTGGGTAGTTTAATAATCAAGCACCACACCAACTTGATTTCTATTTGGAGTTAGATATCGCCATTAGGACTGTGCAAGTCAACTCTTTAAGGTTTGTTTATTTGAAGTTAGATAGTGCCATTAGGACTGTGCAAGTCAACTGTTTAAGGTTTGTTTGTTCAATAATGGAAGGGGGCGAATCTGGGTAGTTTAATAATCAATTTATTTGTTTAATGGGCATTTCTTTTGGGAAATTCTATTTGCACGCACCAAGTTTCTTTACTTCACACACTTAATGAATTTTTTCAAAATCACAATTTTATTCCTAAGTAAATTACCATTTAGACAAAACCCTAAATCTACTACACACCAACCACCTCTTTCCTCTCCAGCTGCCGATGAACCAGACCATTGTTGTCGTCACCTTCCCAGCCCCATCACATCGCTGCCATTGTCGTCTCCGTTCCAACCAACTCAACTGTTACTTTCGTCACTTCAACGATCATCCCCAACAACCCACCACTCTGCGAGCACCACCATCTCCTTTTCTTCTTCTTCTTCTTCTTTTTCTTTTTCTTCTTCTCCAGTTCTGGCACCGCAACCCCCAGCCACAACTGTAACTCGCGCCACCGCTGATGTTACAACCTTCCATCGCGACCCATCCTCCAAATCCACTCCACAGCGCAACCCAACTCCTCAACCTTTCGATCCGAGAGAGAGAGAGAGAGATAAAGATTGATTTAGGTTTCCAAATCTAGGGTTTGAAGAGGAGAAGAAAAAGAAAAGGCTAGAGGTGGAAACAGATGGGAAAGGGGGGCCAATGAGGGTAAGGATTGAGGGCAGTTGCAATGGGGGATCCGTGGAGTGAGGAATTGCGGAGGAGCTGGGAGTGAATGATGGGGAGGGAGATGACCTTGACTGGAGAGAGACGGCGGCAAAAAAGGGGTTTTGCAGGGGCAACGCCGGCAGTAGGGAGATGTTAG